>VDFB02000003.1:371687809-371758829 GCA_007258455.2 Sequoia sempervirens | reverse complement strand
TGCATCCATTATCATATCATCATATAGCTTGCATCTTGCCATCCAAGGAGCATACAACACCAAAGATCGAAGGGCCAACCAAAGGATCGATTCGACACAAAGTAAAAGGTTTCATTTGTTGTTTCTACTTTGTGTTGATTCCAACTAGGCTAATCTTGAGGTGTAGGTTGTTTTAGTGTTATTTTGCATTACTTTGTTTGCTGCTCGTTTTCTAGCACCCAAATTCAACCTATCGCAGCATCAATTCTACAATGTTCTCAAGAAAGTTATATTTGATAGGCCTCTTAACATAGTGGATATTAAATACCATTTCAAGGAAGCCTGCACCCACTTCCTGATTTCTATCCAATCCGAGGAAAAATGCTAGCATGAAAATAGTATCCTGAACCACATGGTTTAAAAATTTACAAATCATAAGGAGGCTTATGATTATTTTTGAATAAGTTACTATGAGTATTCTAAACTATTTTAATTAGAAAATCATTTGTCTCCCCTTCATCGTCTGCTTCATAATCTCTAGCAAGATTTTCTAGGTCAATGTGAATGTTTCCAAATTCTTTGGTTGTAAACCCCAACACGTTTCTAAATTCTTATGTATTAATAGATAGCATTTCTTCTTTTCTATCGTTATTAACAATTACTCTTTTGTTATCATCATAATTGTGGTGCAAACCACGATAAATTTTGGGCAAGGGAAAACCTCATGTAACATCATGTGCCCTAATCCAACTACCCATGGTGTATTGACACTATTAATTGGCATTGTTTGAATATTTTGAATTTGCATTTTCTTTGTAACCTTATTCTCACATGAAAATCTAAGTTTTGAGGTAAGCCTACCATAGATTTCAGGATCATATAAATAACATGGTATTCATCCATGAAACATAAGGTTTTAGGCACTCAAGCATAATCTATTTTTTTTATTTGATTTTGCTTTGCCTTTCCCAACAACTGGTCTAATAGTGGTGGTATTCATGTGGTTTTATACACCATTTTCAATACTTTTCCTCAACCTCATCACATATCACCAATGTGACTTTATACATGCACTTCATATTTTTCATCTTTTGATAAGATGTATAGCATTGTATTCTACCACCATTAATAGAAAATTTTAGCTTGTGTGATGTATTAAAAATATCTAGACTAGAATAAAAATTTAGTTTGTTTAACTAAGTTTGAAACTAATTGAACAAACATGAATATGAATTTGTTCACTATATATATTGGCATGATTTTGGTATCACAATCAACACTCAAAATAATATACAAAATACTTTGAGATCACTATTTCAATGGTAAATGTTAGTTCACATAGCTTTGCTTCATTTTCTCCACAAAAATTTTCAAAGAGAATATTGCCCAGGTATCTTTATGCATGATGTGAAAAGTGTTTCCATTTCAACAAGACTTGCATCATTAATGTAATTAATTTTCTATCATGAATATGATACATTTATTGATTTGAAAATACAATAAAATTTAAATAATAATTTGATTTATATATAATAACTATTTATAATATGAAAGAATAGGAAAATAGATAAATAACATTTTTCAAATTATTGAATAAAAAAATAACTATAAACTATACCCAAATGCTAGAACAAGATTTACTAAAATAAAGATAAAGAAAAGTGAGAAAGAGGAAAAATATGTTCGATTACTCTACTTATTAAAAACACCTTAAATCAATAAATGAAGAAAATCTACAAATTAAATAAATGTGAACTATCCTATTTATTTGACTCTCCTTATTGCTCAATATTTTTTATTCTATATTACAAATTGAAAGAATGGTAAGAAAATTGCATCCACAATACTAATTAGTCAATAGGTTATTTTTTAAGTGGACTTTCTAGTCCACAAGTCATCTGTAAACCTGTCTCACGTTTGAAAATAGGTTTAAGTCATTTTAGACCATCTTTAGATTACTGGAAAGTTGTGTCATCCTTGAAAATCTTTTCATAGATCTGATTTTTATCTATGCTATAAATGTATTATCATTAGATTTGATTCATCGATGACCACCATTCATTGTCTCAGGCTCACAAATTTGGTAGCTCTGAAATGTTGATATTTTTGATCTAAGTTTTGTTTATTGTGAATAGATTGAAGTAGTTGTTATAGGGAGACTGGTCTTGGTTCACCTTGAATCTTTTACAAATTTCTACATGCATTCCCTGTAACAATAAAAAAATTCAATCCCTCTCCTCAGGGGTCTTCTTTTTTGGGTTGCTCATTAAAATTAAGTTCAAGTGGAAGAAGAACAAAGTTTTCTCAATTGATCATGGGAAGGTCAACATCGCTAATTCATCCTTTAGTGGCAAAGGATGGGAGCCTGTGACATTTATGGCTGCAAAAGGATATAAAATGAAAGCCCGCAAGGTTAGTACGTCATTTTTCAAATGCATTTTTCGTTGACATTTTGTATTTTTGATTAAATTTGAGTTTGATAGGGATATGTAGGATTTTGATTGTTTTATTATGTGCTCCTCCAATGTTAAAACAAAGCTTACCCTAAGATGAAGACATCCACCACATTTAAGGGGAAATAGTTCTTCCGAGGAGCCCTTCTCAACAATAATTGGGGTTCCAATCTCTGTAGATGAGTTCATATTTTCATGTGATGAGACAAATATTTCAACATATTCTCAATCCCATATATCAAGAAGGAACTCACAAGTTTCTTTATAAACAAACCTATTTGAGAAATGGCATTGCCTTTGCTATCAAGAAGTGCCACCATTAGATTGTCTTGAAGATTCAGTACCGGGCTGCACCAAATTGAGATAATCGTGAAAAATAATAGAGTACAACATTATACTTACAGAAGTAGTCACTTATAAAGAAAAATATGAATTCCACGTTGTTGTTTTTCTTCCATTTACTTTAGAAGGCCTTGTCTGTAATTCTCTTTTGCCAATACTAACTGAACACAAAAGGAAAACCAATATCATTGCTTTACACTTTACATCCATGATTGATTGCTTGCTTGGTAAACAAATAAATAAAAAACAAGTGAAAATAAATTCCATATGCTTAATCCACCATAAGTTCAAACTTAGCTAAGATAAATTTAGACAAAACACATGATACTCAGATACTTCCTGGCATTGGATAACTTCCCTCTTTATTTCCCTACTTTTGTTTAAGGTTCAATGCAATTAGAAACTAATTTGGTTTCTCTCTAAGTATATTGTATCCTGCAGGAGGGTATTCAAACAAAATCAATGAATTTCTTGCTCTTTCAAACTATTAGTGATACAACCCAAGTTGCAAATAGAACCTTATACAAAAATAAACAGATTACAGTTGCCCATTTTTTATGTATAGGGTATGGTCATAGGTGAAGGGAAAGAATTTGAAACAACTATGAATCCTATTGCCTAAGAGATTAAAGATGGTAATCCTTACAATTGTGTATAGATTTTAATAAACAAGGCACGTAGGTGGAAAGGGGTTGCAACCTTTTTTTAATGTTGGTAATTTTTTATTTTTTTTAGTAGGGGAATTAGTTTCTCTTTGAGACTACTATAAGAGTGTCTCAATTGTGGTTATTCCTGCACCAGCTTGGCAGCTGCAGTTGAAAGGCTAAAGAGATAATTCTTCAATATTTTGCAAAAGTAGGATTCCTCCACTTTCCACTTCTCTCATCAACAAAATCCATTATAAACCCACATGCCTAGAAATAAAAAAAAAAACAAATAGAATGTCACCACATGCTCAAAACCGACTGTGGAGTTTGTTAGGGATATGTAGGATTTTAATTATTTTATTATGCAATGCTTTTTGAATGGATTTGGTGAATATAAATTTTAGTAGAATATAGAGAAATTGAGGTTCACTTATTTTGGAGTTGTGTTATTTTTTTGGCTTTATTATCAAACAAGTGGGTTAGGTAAGAAACTCCCAACAAAGTAAAATGGATTCTCAAACTCTGCTCTTCTTCTTTTTGTTTACTGTTGGGAAATTCCTAGGGAAGCTTATTGTTTCCTTTAATGCCCGTGGGATAAGCTTGGGTCACATTCTTAAGATTTATAAGTTTAGATCACACTCAAATGTACCCACCAAATATTACACCACAACCAACCACTTGTGCTAGAGTTATGGGCTACTTTATTGCTCTAGGTGGTTTTAAACCATGACACCATTAGCCCTCACTCCTTAGAGAATGGATTCCCATACATAGTTGAATATAAAGTACTCTTCATCTTTAGTTGAATAGCAGTATTTGTTTTTTCTCTCAATTCATGTGGTTTGTTGTTATTTTGATAGGAATGTGAAAATTTCTTTGTTGTTTGTTTGCAAGGGTGACAAGGTAAAGGTGTTAAGTTTTGGTATTGATAAATCATCATTATTTGGTTTAATAATGAATCAATTTTTTGCTCGTCCACATGGTGGTGGTGAATAGTGAATATCATATTTGCCGGAGGCACGAGATGTAATACCTCGTGCATTGTAATATCCTCACTTTCGGTTTCCCTTGCACTATCTAGTGTTGTTGAGTTTGTGTTCATGCTTTAGGGTTGCTATTTGAACATTTTTTGTAAGGTAGGGTTCAAATGCAGGGGTGGAAAATCCTATTTTCAATGAGCAAGCGGCTCTAGGAATCGGAAAAATGAAATTGATAAAGACTAAAATTTTTAGTTTGTCCCTAAAAATGAGGTGCAGGCAAGTATTTAGGAAGAGACTTTGAGCAAGTGGGGAAAAAGGAGGGTTTGGAGTTCCCTACACTTTCTCCTATTATGTAGGAAACTCTTTTCCTAAGTGGTAGCTTACAAATGGTCTAAGTCGGTTTATTTAAACTTTCTTTGAAATTAAAAGTTGCAGTTAAAAAAAATTATACAAATTATCTCCTAAAAAAATTATAGGGCCTAGCCATAATATTTTTATACTATGGGACTACTTCCATTGCAAATTGCTCCTAAAGTTGTTTTGTAGCACCTAGTAAGAAAATTTAAGTGTCAACTTCCATGCATCCACTTCCTAAATATGAAAATGCTACATAAGAAGTGCAATGTCAAACACATAAAGCCTTTTTTGTTAAGAATATATGTCCAAACTTAGGTCCACTTAATATCCCCGGTGCTTTATCATTGGGGGAGAAAGCTCCATAGGATTTGAACTTGGGTCATCATCATAGTGATTGCTCTCATCATTACCAATAGATAATTGCAAATAGGACATGTGCTCCTACTTGTACTTGCAATTTGGTGATTCCAGTAAATAAGTGTAAGGTGATAGACATCAAGAATGTGATACTCAAAAGGGGGTTACTGAAAATAAGATCACCAGTCATGAAAATAATGAAGAAATTAGTGAATCAAATCAATTTTTGGTAGCCCTAAAACCTATATATTTATAGATCTATTTTTTGTTTACTGTGAATATATTGAAGCAACAACAATATGAAGATTGGTTTTGATTTGTCTCATTTGAAAAAAATATGTTGTTTTGTAAAATTTTCTTTCAAACTCTGCCCATTTTCTCTCATTGGCATCGTTGGCAACACGACACAATTTGCACAAAATCTTTAGGTAAGTCACTTGCCATGGTTTCTTGGTGAATTATATTTTTTGAAATTTTGAAACAATTATGTTGTTATCTGCTCGCGTCAATATATTTTTTGTAGATCTACTTTCCATTTATTGTGAATAGATTGAAGTAGCATATGTAAGGTGATTGTTTTGGTTCGTCTTATCTTATAAAAAACTCTGCTTTGGTGGAGTTTCGTAATATTTTTCCTGTAGACTCTACCATTTTTCTCTTTAGCATTGTTGAAAGCACAATCTTGAGGTAAGTCTCTTGCTATGGTTTAATGAGGATGTCAAGTACATGATAAGGATTAACAACCCGAGTCAAAAGTGGAAGATATTGTCTATAGTTCAAAGTAATTAGTTGGTATTGGTACATTATTTTGTTAATTTTAAAAAGTTATAATTCATGGTTTCTTTAAATTTTTTAATATAATATTTATAATTAGGATTTGTACTAGTAAGAGATGTAATGGGATTGTTAATACAAAATATGTATTCAGTCAATTGAAAATGATTTGTTATTTGAGAGGAATAATTTTTTTCATAAAGTTAAATAATTCAACAATTGAATAATATTTTGAGAAAACATATTTTCGATGTAGAATAATATTTTTTAACTTAAAAATTTACAGAAAATATTTATTAATTAATTACACCGATCAACCAAAGTAAACACAATTAAAGTTTAATCTCTTTGAACTAATTACACTCTTAAAACATCATAATGCATTGAATCAATATCTATAAATTTTACAGTTTCAAAGTTTTATTTTGATTGACCAACAAATATTAATTAGGAATATGATGAAATTGTAAGGTAATGCTCATACATAATTAGAAAGGGCCTTTTTTTCAATTTTTTTTCTTTTAAAACCAAGTCAGTAAAGTTTACCTTAAAGTGTGCTCTTCTCTTAGCTACTGTATTGTTTTAATTCACTTCACTATCTCATGATGTTGAAGAAATGGGCTTCTTCAAAACCATATTTAGAGCAATAAAATTTCAATTACATGAGCTATTTAACCAATTCCTATCACTTCTCTATGCAATCACATCCAACATGGTGTCTAATTTATGGATCATAGCACTTTGAATTAAGCCTAAATCCATCTTCCACGTGTCAGCTAAACAGTGAAATCTTAATCCAATATTCACCCATCTCCTTTCAAATTAAGTTTTAGCACTTACCACACCAATCTCAAATTATCGTTTCTAACTTTAAAGTCATTTCCATACAGTCACCTTCTATAATATTCCAATCTAATAAAATACTAGCTATCGCACTTTTGGTGTGCAATGGGGTACTCCGATAAATTGTTTGGCTATATTTGATTTTATGTAGTCATATTGGTTGAAATAGGGAATAGTTCACACAATCTAAGAAGACAACAAATGAAATAAATATAATGCAAACGATTATTAACCTTGTTTGACTTTGTGTAGACATAGTGTATGTATGTAACATATTAGAACAACATATGAAAAATGAAAAAAAAAATGGAACTTAAAATTATGTCATATAAAAATGCAAAATAAGGAAATATATACAATGATGAAATTCATGTGTAATATCCTATAGAGTACGCTATGGTGGAGGGAAATCGAAAGGAAATCTATGGAGAAGAGAGGACATCACATCTATCATATTAAGCTGTGAATTGGAAGTAAAACATGGATTTGTTGGATACACTGTACAAACAATCAAACAATTGCGATTGGTAGGTGTATAGCTATTGGTAGATATGATAGCTATAGGCAACGTTGATGTATTTCTTTTTCCTTAAATGCATTGCCTTTTCAGTAGAAGATGATCAACAGTGCACTCCATTTCAATCGTTGGCCAGGGGCTGTGAAGAGAGGTTAACCGTTGATTTCAAAATTTAGATTGATCTCTCTCAAATTAGACATGCCTTCGACATAAATTAAAATATATTTAAATTTTATTTTTAATTTCTATCGACATATCGCTTGAACCTCCTATTCAAGGGAGTACTAGTAGTAATAATCATAAAGCTATTTCTTAATTATTCAAAGATAGATCTCATATGATCTCCATCCTTCGTAATTTCGACTCGTCCACATCACTATGAGAAATAATGTTATCACACGTAAGAAGAGATAAATCCATGTACGGAAGAAGTATAAGAGTCCTTCTCCTTATCACGTGTAGATATGACTAATGAATGGTCATCGCCGTAGAGAATTGAATGTCCAATTAAGGATAAAGATGACAATTGCCACTTGCTCGCATCACTTATTTGGAAATATTGGTGTCCGTTGGCAAAATTTTCCTTTGGTCAAGTCTTTATGCTGTAGATATTTATGTAATGTTTGTATATATTTGACTTTTTATAAACTATTTTTAAATGTGCTTAATAGATTTTAGATAATTTAAATGAATTAAGATTAATTTCTAAATATATTCTTTTGTTATGTAATTTGAAATAATTTGTATATTAACTGGTTCATAATAATCAATAAGATAGAAAACCACGGGTTTGATTTAAGAGATGTGAATATAAAAGTTTAAAATTAAGATTTAGATATGTGAAAATCATTATATCTATTTCATTTCTAGATTTAAATCAAGGTGGTAAATGATAGATTTGATATATGAATCTTGATTATTCGAAGGTGTGGAGATAGAATAAGTTTAGAACAAAGTTATTCGCCAACTTCTATTCAAGAATGTATTAAGTTGCATATTAGTTAGTACATAAGGATAAACTATTTGTTATGGGTAAAAAAACATTAGCAATAATTGTATGGGTACAAATTTTTAGGTTGCCATTACATTTTCCCTCACTTTGACTTACATGTAAAATATTATGAAGATGCATGTGAAAATAAATCAAATTGTCAACATGGAAATTAAACATTTCAAACACTTATAAAGGGTGCACATATGAATGAAAATTGTGTGTACTCTACTCACCACAAGTTGTGCACTTTGTGATGACTTTATCTCTAGTCATTAAATTTCTCACAAATATCTTCGAAAAACATATATTTTTAGAAATCAACATCACACATCTTGAATGTTGAGTACCTCAAGTAATTACATGCATTTATAAATTTTATTTATATACTCAATCAATAAATATATAGCATAGTTGCAAAAGAAAAACTTGTTTATCCATTGCAATATGCCAATGGACATATTTGCATGCAAGGCATATGATCTAAATAAATGGATTGTTATAACTTTCTTATATATGCATTGTTCAATTGTGATGAAGACCTATATTAGCATATCATATATTAGCCCAAGATGTCATCTTACATGATCACAATTAGCTTATCATGTATATTCAAATTACTAATACAATGGTATATCATTTTGAGTACTATGGATCAACTCCACAAATCCATTACAAAGATATCTTTATCTACTATAGATTAGATCCATCTCCATCCTTGTTTGACCCCTTTGACTACTATGGGTTAAGTCCACTTACATCCTTGCACAATCCCCTTTGACTATTGCTAGTTAGGTCTATTGGCATCCTCATAGGATTACCTCCTATTGTAGTGGGTCAAGTGCACATGATCTAGCTAGATAATTTATAGTCGAATTACTTTCCCAAGTGATTCTCTAAAATTTAGTCGAGTTACTAGGTCATGACTAAACATATAAATTTATCTTCTATTCATGACCTCTTAGTAAAAATATTGGACAACTAGAAGGTTATAAAATATGCATGGTTAACTAGGTAGATGCTAAAATTATCCATTTTTTATTCATGAAAGATCAATCTATCATGATTAATTCATAATTCATAAATGTTGTAATTCATCAAGAATATCATATAATTGTTGTATGAATACATGTTTACATAACCTCTATCATTAGTGAGCTCAATTCCATTCTTAAGAAACTTATAATAATAAGTGCTAGTACAATACAAACTATAATCAATTATTTTTTAACACATCAAGAATTATTAAGTATTTTATTCTAACATTCCAATTATATTTTCTTTCATGATTGATAGTATTTCACTAATAACTTAAAAAATTTATTTACAATGCATCATATATTATATTCATGCAATGTAATAAATTACTTAATTAATTCATAACATGCATATTCCATTTATCATATATATATTTAATTAAATGAATTCAAACATCTAATCTACTTAGTAAATGTCTTGGATTCCATGTAGTTGATATAAGCTATTCCATATAAGATAACTTTTCCCTTTAAGGAATATAAAATATGTATTGATAAATTACCTTAAAGTGTCTGCCACATATTTTGAAAATTGACTAGGTACTATTTATAGAGGATAGTTAGTGTTATATGTTGTTATGCATTTAACTTATGTGTAATATTAATATGCATACAAAGTGTCAAAATGCTACTTCATTCGGGTTTGAATGGAGTGACTTTCTTAGTTTTATTTTTATTTTATATAATTGGGAAAAAAAAAACTCCATATTAATTATCAATGTTTATTTCATAAGTTCTTATAGTGAGGATCTTCTTGGAAATTAACAAAAATCAAAAGTTTAATAACTTTTCTTATAGATTATTCATGTTGGGAAATGTTTCTCAAAATTACATCATAATGTTTGTATTTATTTATTTTTTCATCCTCAAAATGGGAAAGAAGGTGGCACTCTTGGTCACATGTATAATATTTTGTAATGTGTTTAATAAGTTGTAAGGGCACCTAATGTCACCATGATGTGTAAGAGCACCTTATGACATTATAATATGAAAGTTACTTAAAATGAATTCAATGATGCCTAAGAGCATGTAATAGGGGGGTTATATTAGAATCTTGACTAGTATAGTGATAGTCCATGATGTATGTCATAGATCATTTTTAAATGGATAATGAAGATTAATTGGGCCGTCAATTATGTAGGCTATGACACCTTTCAATAGGTGTAAGAAAATAATCTAAAAATAGGATAGAAGACTAAGACCAAGAAGGGCATCAAAACATGAGCCATGAATTTGGTTACCATACTTCTAGTGAGTTTGTTTATGGTTTTGTAAAAATATTTGGTGGTTTCCTATTGGTGCTTCATCTATTTATTGGCTTCTTGAGTTGAAATATGTATAGTGAATTTGTTGCCAAATTTACTCTAGATTTACATGTTGGTGATGCTCCTATAAAGGAAAAAACTCTATAAGTGTATTGTAACCTATATTTATTATTGTATAATACATTGAATTGTTTTAAGTGTGATTTTTCTCTCAAAAGGGGTTTCCTCATGTAAATCATTATTTTATGGTATAATTTTTTATTAATTTTCTTATAATTATAGGAAATTTTTGCACATATCTCCTCTCATGCATTAGTATATGAAGCATATTATGCATCACTACTTCCTTTTATTTGTTATCAAATCTTGATCACCTTGGGTCCTATGTATGATGGATAGGGTTTGTTGATTTAATCTTGGTTTGAGTGGGAGCTTATATAGAAGGATTTTTTTTGAAGAAAAATGGAAAGAAAATTGAGGATAGATATGCAAAGGATTATTGACACTAAGTTTGAATCATGAAATATCAAGATGGAGGATATGATTGTAGAATTGAAAAAGTGTGCGACTCAATTTTCATATAAACCTAGGTGTTTGATGTAGGAGAATCCTAGAGAAAACTAAGTACTACATTTCACCACAAAATCTCTATATGGCTCACAACAGATAATTAGAGTTCTATAATAGTTCATGCATATCATATACAAATATCAAGATTTTTTAAATAAGATTACATCAAGTTATCATTATTAGAAGATCACAACTTTAAACACTCAACACATAGTTCATCAAATGAAGTTTGTGAGACCTCTTCATACCTTGTGATGTTCAACCCAACATATCTTAAGGTAGTATAGGACCATAAGGACCTTCAATTAGAACTACATCAAGTTATTTCAACATTCAATATTTTACCAATAGGTTCTGGCCAACCTACACATTACATTGGACATCAAGGTTTAGAACACCTTGTGGCTAATGTAGATCATTCCTCGAGATTGGAATTGATATAAACATCATTGGAATTCATTTGGAGGAGGGTAGTTGATAAACAACAATTGATAGATACCAGAGGATAGTTGGTAGCTGAGAGTTGATAGTAGAGTAATAGTGTCAATAGTTGTACAATTATTATAATTTTGCATATAATCTTGTAATAAACATGTTGTAGCCTGTGATCCAGTCTACATTCATAATTTTCATGTGACAAGCCAATGAGACTATTGTAATCATTCCACGATCTTGAGTAAATAATAAATTACTTTGCTATTTTGAATCAATTCTATTGTGTTGACTCTAAGTTTCATGATCAAATAGTCCTCCTTTGATCTCTCCATCTATGGCTACATCAACAACCTACTCAACCATGCAACAAACCAACTAGTGAACAAGCTAACTTCGAATAATAAATATGTGCTTTATTTTATAGATTCAATCTAACACAATATAAGCAAGTGGTAAGGTAAAACCATGTCCCTCAAAACCATAATTGCACAAAACCATTGATCCCAATATTTATATTTTGTTATTAATTTTTTCCAATATTAATTTTTCTTTAATGTGCAATCTAATCATAAAATTCCAACCAATGTTTACATACAACTTTACTAGTGGATCCAAATAAATATTTAATGCAAATAAATACATCTCTAAAAATGCACGATAAATAAAAATAGAGGAACACAAATTTTATTCTTATTTAATAATTATTTTATTTAATACCTTACTTTGTATATTTATTGTTTCCAATGTAAGAAATATTATATTCTTATAAGTTTTTTTAATATTTTCATTAGTAAGCATTAATATATATTTTTAAAAAATTGTTGTCTTTACTTTAAAAAAATATCTTCTTGGTTTAATAATAGAGTTATACAAGTTAATAACTAAAGGTTAAGTATATAAATATTTTATATAATATAATATTTATATTTTTGAACATTCTATATAGATATTTTAATCTTAAATTTTTTTAACATTATACTATAATCATATATTTTAAATTGTACAATATAATTAAAAAAATTAAGGGGATATATATAGGGTTGTTTTCAAATTTTGGATAGATGTAATGGGAAAGAGTTTGATGCACAAAGTTTGATAAATAAGCAATGATGATCACATGTATTTTTGTCATGCAACTTGCCTATATTTTTTTAAGAGGTAAATTAGATTATGCATGGAAAAATGATTTGTTGAAGTTTAATTGATTTATTAGTGGGATGATCCCCAAACATGTGTACGATTGTGGGGAAAATTTAATGTTATCATAAATTTTTAAAGATAGTTTTTAATTGTGATTAAATAATGATTTTAAGTGAAGGTAATGGTTGAATTTTTTATAAGATGTTTTCATTATTATTTTAATAAGGATTATATATTTTTAAATTTAAATGAATTCTTCTTTAATGATTATAAACATTATGTGATTGTAGATTTAAAATTGATATATATATATATAGAGTTTGACATTAGGCTAGTCTTTCTTCTTCACAAATATATTTTTATTTGGGGTTTTAATAATTTTGAAAATATAGCTAGTCTCAATGAGGTGTTGGACACCCAAAATACTGAGAGGGGGTGAATCAATATTCCCTGAAATTCATTAATTTCAAAGTGCATTCAAACTATTTCATTGAATTTGTAATAAATGAAAGGAACAATTAAAGCATGCATCACAACAAAAAACACAAGAACACTAGATTTATGTGTAAAACCCTTGGAAGGGAAAAACCTTAGTGAGGATTAGTTCACAATATATTATAACCAGTTACAATGGATTACAAATTAGAGGACTCACTGTTTAGAAAGAAAGGCTCGCTGCTAAGGGCTCACTGCTTAGAGGACTCATTTTTAAGAATAGAAAAGAGAATTAAAACAATGGCTCGCTACCAGACATTAAACTACTCACTATGCATCTACAACATGTTGAAGATATAGTTCCAATTAGGCTCAAAAAATTGACTTTACACACTTCATTCTTCACCACTAACACTTTTCACACTTATCACAACTTCACATCATTATTCAATCATCATCGCAACACTGAATTTACCTTCTATATATATGCATATATTCCAAAAACACTCAAATAATAAATTAGGTCAGCTTAATTGCATGAATCGTGTAACCCCATAACTTGCCGAATCAAAACTTCATCATGCATGCCTTGCAAAATAAACCAAAATGTTTTCTTCACTAAAATAGGTCAGTATGACCTATAATCACTTCCATGAATCTGATTCTTACATAATTCAATTCTACATGACCCCAAAACCCTTAGGTCGACACTATATAACAAAACTGGTGAAGCAACAACTAAAGGCATCAATTTGTTCATCCACAACTCAACACGTAGACCACCAATCCACTTGCCACTTGGAGTGCATACACTTCTGACATCCTTAAACAATTCCTCAAAACCACACAACATAACAATCATCCATGATGGAATGTGGAGCATTCCAATATGCACTCTTCATCTGTAACTTTGCTTCTGCTAAGCCTAATACTCTAACATCAATATATTCAATTGTGGAATACATAGAACCTTGAAACTATGGATATAAAATCCTTAAATACATACCATCAACACCTCAAAACCTCATGACAAGATGATGCATTGCAGACTATAAAACTATTCCTCTGTAATACTAAAAATGCATACTGGGACTTAACCAATTCTCCAAAACACTTAGTCTTCTCTGGACTAACACTTCTACATTGATATAATGAGTTGACATTAATGAAAACACCATATATGATCATGATCATGTTGCCAACATGAGGGTCCCTAAACCATAACTTGAATATATATCTCTAATTTTTTTTTCTCACAAGAATATCAACTCGGTACCTATGAATTTTCACCTTTAATAGGTTCTTAATATTTGTACTTAGATATTTTTTCTCTAAACAAAAACTTTGTGAAATGGAGAGGAGGGAAGTTTCTAACAAAAACTTTTCAAAAAAATGATTCTCAAAACAACCTCAACAAGGATTTTCAGGCACTAGGAATCACTAGCAGGCTACACACTTTCTAGAATCCCATCTCTATTAAGGTTAGAATAGACAAGGGAGAACTGCAAACCATCTTTCTCTTCATCAAATGACTAGAGAATGGAAGGGACTGGTGACCTTCCCAAACAATATAACTCTTGCTAAAACAAGTCCCTCTTGTGTGCCTTTCAATCCACCATTTCCCTACAAAACCCTAGTTTCCAAGGCCTTCCTAGAAACTTATCCAAAAAATGTTTAGAAAGGTAAAAAGTCTCCAAAGTAGTGGACTATACCAAAGTTTCTTCAAAAAGTACCTTTTCAAAGGAAATATCAAGCAACAAAGGAACATGCCTTGTCCCTAAAGCAACCTTGAGGTAGGATATCAAAATTACTCTTGCAGAGGACTCTTTCAAACCCCAGGTTCAGGATCTTTGCAATCGAGCTTTAATTTGTAAGTTTTGGAATTTCACTCCTCTAAAACATATTTTGTTTAATTGGGTTGATGATCATTGAGAAGGAGTAAATGATGTCTTTTACCTAGATCAAGGGAAGGGGTTTTTTGTTGAAAATTTTAACACCAAGGAATTTAGAGATAAAACCTTCAAGATCAAAGCTTGGTTCCTATATGGTGTAGGGTTAGTTACTCTACCTTGTACTCCAAATTTTAACTATGTCGGTGAGGTAGGCGAGGCTTTGTGAGGTGGTGCACACACATTGTTTAAGGTTGAGGCTTCTTTAGTAAGTGGTCGTGGGGGAGGAAAACCGTACCCCATTAAGGTTTAGACCCTTGTTTATTAAAATTTATTCCATTTGTTGTCTTTCCTTTCTGTCGTGAAGATTTCATCTCTTCGCATGTACGAGGGTTTATTTTTTGTTTTCTTATTTATGCTACCTAGAGTCATTTGATTTCATGTAAAATTTAATAGATGGGGGTACACCCCCCGACCCCCTAGGTGTGGTTTAGATTCTCTAAATAAGCTAAAAGATGGCCTGAAATATTTTCAAGATATTGTTGTAGCAGATAACCAGTCTGCCGCTATTGTCATGAAGTTCATTGCTCTACCCAACGGTGGTGGTGAAGGATTTTGAGAAGATGGTGAGGAAATAGGTAAGTGCTCCTCCCACCACCCCTTGGAAATAATGGCCATTCCTAATTAAGAAATAAAAAATGCTATTAAGTTTGAAAGAGTTAGGTTGAATAATGTTGCTATTTTAATGGTGATGGTGGATTCCAAGAATCTGCTTGCCAGGAAATTCATGGATAGTTGGTTCTTGAATGTTTGGTAAAAGAAGTTAGGGATCTCGGTCTCATTCTGTCGAATGATTTAGAGGGGTTTATTTCTAATTTTCCTAAAAGATCATGAGATGTAGGAAAAAAATTCTCAAAAAACCCCTATTGGAGCATGGGAAAGAGTGTACTTTTGTGCCTTAGGTGGATTCTATTAAAGAATGTCCCACTAGATCTCTAGTCTTTTATCCTACAAATCCTTGGCCCTATGGGAAACATGATTAGGGTTGACAAGATGTGAGTATCTCTCCTCGACATGAACACTCATGCCCTAATCTCACTTACCCTGAGTGTGGATTTAACAAATACAATAAGATTCAAACTTGAAGACTATGAGTAGTTGTGCTCAATAGAGATTTTGGGTAGGCTAAATGCTTGTTATTTGTGACAGTGAGAGGGGCATACTTGGAATAATTTCCCCATCATTCAAAAATACCTAGTAAGAATTCTGGTAAACCTAATGTGAAGAATACAACTACTACTGAAAATGATAACTTTGGAGCCCTAGAATTTGAAAAATTCCAATTTGGTCATAGGATTTCATGTGAGGAAACCAGATAAATGAATTTGATCCCCCCCTCTCCTCATAGCTTTGGGGATAAAATGGAACCTTTGGGCAAGGATTCAGGTTGCTCCAGGCAGGGAAGGGTCCTCTCCTCCCCAACCAAAGCTTGTGAAACCTTGAATATAGCTCTCTTTGATTCTTAAGAAGGGGAGTTTCCTGATTCTAAAATGCATAACGAGTTCTTAATCTCTAACTCCTTTGACCCTCTATTGGAAGAGTTAGAATTATATGGTATCTTTGTTGATAATAGTAATAATGAAACCCTAATAGATGTTAAAGAAAATTGAAATTTCCAATCTATTAATTATTAGAACATTGTGGTAACAACAGGTATAAAGAAAAATACACAAAAAATTGTGATGGATAATATCGAGAATAATATCAAATTGGCTAAAAAATGAAAAAATAATTAAAAATGTTAATAAGTACTATGAAGAAGGGGTATATTTCATTAAAAACACCAAGGACCTAAGCAAAAACTCCTCAGGGATTAAAAATATCATCCCATAATTTGTGCTCAAATAACAAGGTAATAGTTGCCCTAACTAATATTCATATGGCTTCTTGCAACCCAAATAAAGAGAGTAACTTAAAGGATTGTGACTCCAAATTAGGACCTCTAAAGGGAAAATGGGGGTTATTACCCTGGGGACAACTAATACTTTGATAGAAGCCAATGAGATTTCATATCCTAATTAGACTTCTAAAATGATAATTTTATTGAAAGTGGTAAAGAGGACCGAAATAACTCCCTCTCAAACAAGTTGGAAAAAATAAAAGATATTAAATTTAGATAAGAAAGAAGGGGGGTCCTCTACATCCCCTAAATGGGCTAGTTGAAGAAAATGATTCTACCATTGAACCAATAGGCACAATTGGATCTCTTGATAAAGAGATGACCACTAAAGGGCAACAAGAATCCAATACTCATCCTCCACATCTTCCAAAGAGGAGGGGTAGGAAAAAATATTTGATGCCATTAGTAGGGGAAACATCAATATAGGAAAAAGTAAAAGGAAGAAGACTAGTGTGGTCCTCTCTATGCCTAACTCTAAAATATTAGAAAGTAAAGAAAAAGCTCCTAAATACTTTGAGCTATTTAGGAATGACAAAGATCAAAACACAAGCACTATCAATAATGAATATTAATTGCACTTCTTTGAATTTTAGGGTTCTAGAATCCTCTGATCGAAAATACATGGTTAGAAAATTTCTTAATCTTGAGAGAAACAAAGATTTTGTTTTCCTTTAGGAGATCAAAGCTATTGGCTTCACACTTGAAACCAATATGAGATTCATATGGAATAATTTCTCCTTTCTGGCTACCAACCATGATAGGCTAGGGGTGGATTTTCTATTCTTAGGGAAAATTATTGGAACCAACATCTTACAGGGTCTGGCACCTCCCCCTGCAACCTGGTTGTTTGGGCCACCTATGAAAAATGAGAATCTAAGTTTGGCATATGCTCTGTCTATGCTCAAAATGAGCACAAAGAAAGAACTAAGATATGGAAATTGCTTGCAAACTTATGTGACATCCCCTAGGTGTTTGGGGGTGACTTCAATATGGTGGAAAACATGAAAGATAAAAAAAGGTGGTCTGGAATTTGATTGGAAGGGCAGTGAAAAGCATTATTGGAAAAGGTTGAAAACCAAGCTTAATCTCATTGACCCCTTGGAAGGAAGGAAAAACAACAAGAATGACATTTGGTACACCTAGTGCAATAGTCAAAAAGGGGCAAAGAGAATCTACTCTAGACTTGATAGATCCTATGCAAGCTAAGATTGGTTCAATTACACCCATCAAAATGATGGTTCTAGTGTAATGGTATATCCTTATACCCTCTTTTATCACCACCATATCAAAGCCTCATGTTGTGCCTTCAACACACACACTCTGTTTAGAATGGGGACCTTCTCTTCTTTTCGCCTCGTTGGGTCGTTCGTCGTTGCCTCATTTTGCGTACCCCTATTTTCATGTCCTAACTGGTCAAAATGCATCCAAAGTCTCATATTAGGTTGACCATGTTTCATCCCCTCCAATTTTGCTAAGTCCTGGTCCTCTATGGAGTTTCTTTGGCAGTTTGCTTCTGCCAGCGGCCTTGGGGCCTGGCAGGCCCGCCCCGCTGGGTTTCCCTTTTGGAGTTTCCATCGAGTGTTCGCCGCCCCAAACAGTGGAAGGATTTTTCCTTCCCGAACCCTAGGATCTAGCTTCTTGTTTTCTGCCATGATTAAATTGAGTTGCAAATTGGATTTCCCTTTTCCTAGCCAGGCTTGTCTCTATGGAATTCCGTCCCCGGAACTCCGTGTTGTCTCTGCCATTTCCGAACGACCAACCTATGCTGACGCTCCATCCTCTGGGCCCCGAACTCCCTTTCACCGATGGTTCCCAAAATGACAACTTTGAAGTGGCTCTCTGGCAGCGTCCTTTTGGCCTCTAGGCCCCAGACCTCCCACTGCTGTCCAAGAATTTAAACCCACCAACCCTCTTGTCATCTGTACGGGCATTAATGGTGTATTAAATTCATGTTAGGAGTAAATATCTGGCTCGACCTATCGTTTTCATATGTCAAGATAGCCATAAGAGTTCAGAGCATATTTTGAGGAGTCTAGTGCATTTGTCGCTCACCGCCCTCGTGCCCGTTGTCATCGTTCAACTATCCTTAGTGGATTTTGCAACTTCTCCCACCGGGCTGTTGAGGTAGGTTTGTCGTTCACCCTCCTGTGAGGTTTTTTGTGATTTTTCACTTAAATGATGAATAAACGTGGTCTAAAAAACCTTAATTAGGTAAAAGAAGATAACACCTAAAAAACCCATGTGTTGAAATTCTAAGAAACCACGAAAACATCCTTAGGGACAAATCTAGGACTCTTCCCTATTGCTTTCGTTCTTCGTGTAGGGAATTCGTGCCTTTTGGACCCACACCCTCTCGTCGCCATCAAAAAAACATAGAAAACACCAAAGTGACCAAATGGCGGGATGCACTCTTGGGCCCACGACCTCGAGCCTCCGTTGGCGGATTGCCGTCAGACTTGAAGAAACTTGCAGACTTGGCCTCTTCCTAAGCTTCCCAGGCCCGCTCCCGTGGAACTCCTCCCCCAAGACTCTGTGTCGCTTTCACCATTCCAAACGACGTGATGACCCTTTCTACTTGAGCTCTGGGGCCCGCCTCTCTTTTCGCCATTTGGGGTTAGATGAACCACCGAAGTGAACTGTTCCCTCATGACCCCGGGCCTCGATTCGCGGAGTTTTGTTTGTGGATTTTCGTAGCGACTTTGCCATTTAAAGAACCCTCTGGCGGCATCTTTCTTCCTTCTGGGTCCTGAGCCTCCATTTTCTGCGAAGACCAACAACAATGAACTTAGGCATCCTTGCTCTTACTGGGTTCCATCTGCCGGGATTCTGTCCCTCAGCTGACACGAAAGGGAAAAGTAGGTCCTCTTTCTGACCTTTGGGGTCCACCGTCTTGATCGCCTAAGACTTGGCAAGGAAATTTGGCGGCCACACTCGATGCCGGGTCCGACCCATCGAGCCACCCCCACCGGACTTCTGTTTAATGACCGTCGTTTCAAATGGAAAAACACCAATGACTTCCCGCCCCTTTAGGCCCGAACACTTGAAAGTCAAGAGAAAACATTGGCCACCCTTCAGCCTCTTAGGTCCCGGACCCCGAGATTTTGACCTTGGAATGCCGTTTCACTTTGGTTGTCCCCTGACAGCTTTTCGGCCTTGTATCTCTAGATGCTCCCAAAGCGGCCCAAAGGACCTCCAATTGAAAAACTAATCTCGACCCACATGCTTAAATTCAACCTCCTCCTGCATTTTCCTTTTAAACGATCAAAATCTAAACCCAGGGGAAACCACCCGGGTTGCCTCACTTTGTTCACCCTTTGAACAACATTCCTGCCAGGGAAATCTGGCCCTCCGGGCTTGAGTTGTCTAAAATCCCTCCAGTAAATTTCCAACGATGTCTTGAAGTGAAGGTTTGATTTTATGAATGATGTATCGTCTAATTGGACTTCGTTTATGGGATTTTGACTAACATTCATGTTTTCGTGATTGGTTATGCTCATTGTGCCTTGTTTGCAGGATATATGGAATTAAGTGCGGGACCTTCGGGGGTGGTCGCAGAAAAAGAAAAAGGGAAGAAAGCGGGAAAGGTTCCTTGTGGAAAAGAGGACAAGGACCAAATGAAGTTCCAATTTTAGGGAGAGTCGTTGCAGTGAAAAATCATCACGGACTAGAAAGAAATAATAGATACCAATATTGGCCATGTCGATATTGACGAATTCAAGCGGAGGGTCAGGATCCATCCTAAGACCGATAATGCAAGATTAATCAGACAAAGTGGAATTGCTAAGGCTGCAGGTTTTCCTCCATCCCTTATAGCCCCTGAATTGGTCATGGCCTGCTGGAAAGCATATCAACCAACGACACAAACCATAGTTGACAGAGATGGAAACATCCTTGTTGATATGTCGGCATAAGCAATAACAAATACTTTCCACATCTCTACCTTCGAAACAATGGAAACACCAACCATCGCAGAATGTAAGGCGGCATGGGATGAAGACCCCATTGGTTGTAAGAAGCTTATAAACCAATATTGGATTAAAGAGAAAAGGGGCAGAACTGCAAAGGTTCCTCAGGAGCTCTTCCGCAACGACTTCCATGAGGATTACCATGACTTGGTGACTCTAGTGAGCAGGGTGATGGGCCTCCCAACTTCTACATATTTTCAAGAATGGATGGTATATTTCATAGAATAGATCCTCCGTGGGGAGGAAGATGTCACCACAAAGGCCTCATTCTATTGGGGGGGCATAATAAGTGATTGCTTCCATGAGCAATTTATGAATGTAAAAAAGAATTCCAAATTTTACATGACCTCCTATCTTTTTTACTCATTGGCCGAGCAACGGTAGTACAGTGGATTGTTCATGGCACCTAATGACGAACCAGGTCGTGCGTTGAAGGTTTATGACAGATGCCCCCAGTTACAGTTCAAGAACTTCAAGAAGGAGCACTGCAGGGTAAATGATGCCTTCGTGGGTCACATTATCAGGTTGCTTGGTGGGGATTTTGAAAGAAGGATCTCTCACAATGCTCGGGTGTTCTTGAAATAGTACGCCTTCTTGTTCATCCAGTACCCCAAGTTCACCTACATTCATGCCCAAGGGTTCATAGAGAGGCCAAATAAGCTGCCCGGTATGCCAATGATCGGATCATCCTGTTAGAGCTCTCTCGACAACTACAACATGTGCATTCAGTCCTCGGCAACAAACATTTGGTAGGGATCCCTTATCCCTTAGCTTTTGGCTAGGGTATGTACAAATTGTAAACCTCCCAGTGTGCTGGGAATTCTGAGAAGGAATTAGAGGAATATCACTTTTTCTTGCACACTACTCGCACGCGGATAGACCCATACAAGCATGTAAGGAAGGCACTAGGACTAGGATATGCCAATTTGCATCACATAAAATATTTTTGGGGAAATTTCCAAGATGATAAGGAGGTGCAAGCGAGGCATTACATGCAGATGACCACATATTTTGAAAGAAGGGTAAACATCTTTCTTGTGCCTAATCGTGTTGAAGAAGATGAAAGCATCATCATGGACCCTAGGTACAACACAGTCGCTAACTTGCCACTACTAACAATAGATTGGGATGAACAAGAGGTCGATGACCTCGATGTTATAACTAAGCCCATTGAGGCTCGCACTAAAGAATGGGTTGATGGATAGGTAGCCCGATTAAAACAATGAGGGGTGATACTAACTTATGAAGGGCTCAAGAGTGAGCCTAGTGCTATAGAAGGTGCTGTTGCTACAACCTCAACTGAAGAAACATCCAAATCTCCTCCACTCACGAGATCTAAAAATAGGAAAGAGGCTGAGGTAGAGACTGCCAGATCCAAAAGTGTATTCAAGGAAAGAGTCGAAAGGTTCTCCCTTAAAGAAACATAAAAGGTCAGGAAGTACTATAGGATTGTCCGTAATTCAAGAGGATCCTCTTCATGAGGGAGGATAAAGGGAAGCAAATCAACCAAAATCTCCACCTACTGCCATTGATTCGACCACCCTTCCATCCATTTCCCAAGCCATGATTTCCATGTCCCCACCTGCGGTGGACGTCTCAGTCCACCTCACCTCTTCTCCACGTATTGGGAAAGTTGTGACGATCAACTCCTCCTCTGCCACAACTTCTCTGCTTTCCTCTACCTCCATGTCTCCCACTACATCACTTCCACTGGTAGTAGTGACAATGCCAATGCCCACACTCACATTGCCAGAGGCTTTCTCGCAGCACATGTAGAGTGCCCCCTCTGAGATTTTCCAAATATTTTTGGATCCCACCATCCATGCTTCCTTGGCGTAGGTCCTTGCCGGTGCTCCACCCTCAAAACCTCCAACGAGACCACCAACAATGGAAGCCATAATGCTAATCTCTGAGGAATGGGAGAAGCGGGAGATGGAGACTGCAAAAGCATTGGAGGAGGAGGCGAACGAGTACCACAAACACCCAGAATACGAACACTGACAAATTGACAAGGTAATTTATGGGGAGGAAGAAACAAGATATTCTAAGAGCAGTGATGAAAGGGATCTCGGTACCAAAATCATGCAATCATTTGATGATGATTTCGAGGAGGAAATGGCCCAAAAAGTGAAGGATGTCGAAGAAGAAGTAGAAAGGACTCCTCCCAGAGAAGAAGGGAAATAAGGTGACAAGACAACATAAAATTTGGAACTTCCTACAATGGAACAACAAGAGGATGTATTGCCTCCTCCCGAAGAAGAAGAGAATGCAAAGGAGGACAGGCCTGAGGGTGAGGGTTAGACTAACAAAAGCATCGAAATTGAAAAGCCCAAGAAACACGGGCAGGAGGAAGAGCACAATGACAAAAGAGAGGAGGCTGAAAGGGAGGACAGTCCCAAGGAGCACCTGCCCACTAAGTCCCCGATCAGGTGCATAACCTTTACTCAGGATTCTGATGAGGACAAAGGAGATATAAAGGCAAAAGAAGAAAGAAGGAGAAGGAGATTGAAATCAGAAAGGGCGAAGAAGAAGGCGGTCGTGAGTCACCTAGAGAAAAAGCTTAGATGCCGAATGGCTGGAAAAACAACTTGAAAAGAGGACTCCTACCCCGAGCAGTCCGAGAACGAGCTAAAGGCTATCCTAGCCAGGTCATAGGTCACTACCAAAAGGGAAAAGAAGCTCAAGGTCAGATCCAAAGTAACAATGGATGTTTTGGGATCTAGGACCATCCAAGTAGTTACACCTATAATAGGGGAAGAAGGGGTAAGTTATAATATTTCTACTATTGACCTGGGAACAACTACAAGGGAACAAAAGGTGGAACACCTCCAGGAGTCCGCTGCTACCATGATGCACCTGATACAACAAGGCAAAGTTTTGAAAGAGAAGCTAAAGGCTCAAGTAGTTGACTTGATGATGTACATTCAACAATGGTCCTCAACAGAAGAAATTCCTACCATGTATGCGGCTCCACCCCAAGTGTTGTCAAAAGAGAAAATTGATAAGCTGGAAAAGAGAAAGAACCTAGACAAAACTATAAAAAATAGGCTCCAACAAGTTCTATACGTCATAAATATGGGTATCAACTGGGCTGTTTAGATAGCCAACAAGTTCCTGGACTTATAGCAGTCTCTGGAGAGCATGAAGAAACTTTGCATTGACTTCCCTATAATGTATAGGTCCACCTACCCAAAGATTGAGGCTATCCTTTAACTGCCAAGTGCCACATGGTAAAAGGAACTCGCATTCAAGAAGGATGATCATTGGCTCATGGATGTATGGAGGCAGGACTTTGAGAACATGAAAGAAAGGTTGGAGCAATTTCTTGACAAGGTGGATCCAAATATTGAGTGGGTCAAGGAAGTTAGAGCAGATTGCGCCCGATATTTGAGGGTGATGACAGGGTTTGACATGCCCGCAGTACAAATAGATCCAGAGAAAATAAAGCCCCACTTTCAAAAAGGGATGGAAGACGGGATGTCAATGGAGATAACCACTGATTTCATGAGTTTTGCTGCCCGTGCCTTCGTCCAGTCAGAACTGTTTAGGGACTACACTTCCAAGTATGACGAAGACTAGGAAGGGCTTGCAGACAACTCCAAGGAATGGAGTTATGAATTGCTACGATCTGATATTTTGGAGGTTGACAAACTCCAGTTGGTAATTCTGAAGTTCATGGAGTATGCAACTTTAAAGAAGCAAGAGGAAACCCTACTATTGATGAAGACTTCTTGACAGAGTAGCTACAACAAAAAGGGCAATCAGAAAAAGACAAATTGCTACAGTGCTGTCACTAGAGGACAAAATAGGGATAATGACAAAGTTGTATTTTAAAATTGTAATATATTGGAGGGTAGGTAGAACCCTAAGTTGTAGTGAATCTTGGCCATACAATGAGATTGAATCCTGACCATTTGTTCTACTTTTTGGACACTATAAATAAGGGGTCTCCTCTCATTTTCAAGGAGAGTTGAGTTGTTGTAATGACATGCTGCGAAAATTTCTAATGAAAATACATTGACTTGGTGCATTTTCTGAGTTTCTCTACATGTTTCATGATTCAATCTTGGGTAAAAGCACAAAGCCGTGTCACACTTTATAAAGGAAATGACCAACACTGATCCAACTTTTAAACTTGAATCACTAAAAAGTGGCATTTATGTTTTGAATTTTTAAATGATGTAAACTAGTAAAATATGTATTTTTTAGTATATTTTATGTTTGTTTAAAAAAAATAAAAAAAATAAATTTTAATCTCTAGTTTGTAATAAATTAACACTATAATTTAGTTGTTGATAAAATGAAGTTGCACGAGACGTCAAACTTTTTGTAGTAAATTTTATTTTTTTTACTAAATTTTTTTGTGTGTATTTATAACTTGAAACTTTAGTGCATGTATATATTTTCTTCCAATTTTTATAAATATATATTTTTAAATAAATATTAAAATGTACGTGAATCAAAAAATAGTTGTTTTCATCGGACATCAACTTTCATATTAAATATTTATCTAAAATGGAAAAAAAGTTATACCATCTTGAAATAGATTCTTTTATCTAGTGCATCATATTTTTTTCAATTTTTTTTAATGAGTTTTAGTATTTTTCCTTGGCATGGTAATCAACCTAATATTTTGTGCTGATAACCTACTTTTAGTAAAAATAAAAAAATAAAAAAAAATAATAATTAAAATATTAAAATAAATATATTTTTGAAAACTACACTTATTGATCTACAAAAGGGTATTTTTATATTTTTAAAAAAATGTTATTTACATTAGTAGAAGTTATTGAAACTTCAAGTTTTTCAAATAATTTTTTTTTTTGGTAAATTGGACTCAAAGTGGTGCTCCATATATTTTTACCCAACAATTTTAGTTGAAAAGTTGTGGAAGTATCTAACTTAGCTAGAATAAATCTTACTAGATCATATGTTTGACCAAAATTGATTTTTAGTTAGAAATACTTAAATTCAGTTATACTTATAAGTTGGCTAAAAGTGTGACATAACTTTGTGCTTTTACCCTCTCCCATTGTTGGATGTTTTAGTTAGATTTCATTGATGCTTTAGTAAGCTTTAAATTGCTTAGATAGATTTTGGTAATGCTGTTCTGTGATTGTAGAAATTTTTGCTGTGTTGATGCCTTCCAGTCCATACTTTTTGCCATTTGCTGCTAGTAAATGGTCTTGTAAAGTTAGTCTAGGATGAAACATTAAGCTTCTCTAAAATATTCATCTTTATTCATGCATATGTATGGTGGATGAATGGTAAAAAATATGCAGACCTTAGAAGATAGCACAAAGTTCCATGAGATTGTGGTTGCTTCTAGTTAAGTGAAACTTTGTTGGAAGGGAGTTGTTTGCAGTAAAACCTCTGTGATCACTGTTCATAGTTAGTTGCAGATCTAGGAACCTTCTCTCTTCCCTGCTCTTTTCCTTTTTTTAAGAAACAACCTATGCTAAGGTTCATTGCACATTGTAAAGCCAAAAATTAAGGAGAATACTAAAGTTTTAGATTGTTGTTCAGACCTACATTAACAAAGTGCACTTTAACTCCTATCTCAAAATCTTTAGATTTTAAGATCCACTTCACATCCAACTACGTAAGTCTGCCCTGTGATTACCAGCAAGATCACATCAAACATCAACTGAGGAATTCCATGCAAGTCATGACCTGACACCCGAGAGACCTTGGGGTGATTTTCAACAACTTGTTGGAAGTCTCATTTCAAGAGAGGCCGTGCATCTATGTACTGCCTTTGTTGAGAAAGTGTGCAAAACACCCATCAACACTTCCCTAATTCTAAATTCTACAAGGAAAAGAGAAGCAAAGAAAAAAATAGAACTTTATCCTAAATGCAAGCTTGCTAAAGGATGGAGACTACAAAGCTACCACTAGTACATTAAGAGAAATAAAAAAAAGTGGATGCTAAAAGATGTGGGTGTAATGGAGAGATAGGAAAACAATGTTAATGGTTGGAAAATTATATTCCGAACCATTGGGAAGTAATAGGATTTGGATAGAAGAAGAGAGGAAAACTACCTCTAGGATGATATATTAAAGGTAGAATCTAATATCCAAAGCAACCCTTTGGATGAGAAGCTCAATGAGGAACTCATTATGGCCAAAAATCCCATGAGAAAACTACAAGCCCACAAAATACAAGGCCTAAAAGTAAGATCCAAACTTAACTGGCTAAACAATGGTGATAAAGGTTCAAAATTATTTTTCGGATATATAAGGGAGAAAGGTGTAAGAAAGTAAATTGACTAGATTTTCCACAATGGGACACTCCTATCTATCTATGAGGATATCCTAAATTAATTCTACCTATTTTATAAATAATTATTCTCCTTTGAAGGGAACATGAGGAGGGGCATAATGCCAGGACCTCATCAAAAACATGATACCTAAGAAAATAACCGAATAAGATGCATGCCTGCTAGCTATGGCAATCATCAAAGAGGAAATTAAGAATGCTATAAAATCCATGAGTAATGATAAGACCCCAAGAGCAAATGGAATCTCATTAGAATTCTATAAGACCTTCTTGGAATAGATTTGTGATGACTTGCATCAGGTATACTTGGAAGCTCTAGATAGAGGTTCTCTTGGAAAGAATATAAACAAATGAATAATTAAGTTGCTGCCCAAGGATGGGGGGATAAAATCAACATAAAAAACTAGAGGTCAATCACACTCCTAAATATCTCTTACAAAATCTTGGAAAAGATACTTGCAATGAGGCTAATCAACATACTACCGAAATTTATAAACAACACCCAAATTGGTTTCATAAAGGGAAGATACATACTTAAAAACCTTATAACCAATTGGGAAGTAGTAGAATGGTTCTAAGAAAACTTCAGCCATGTTATTACTGGACTTTGAGAAGGCCTATGACAGGGTGGAGTAGGATTTTTTGAGGATATCATTAGAAGCATTTGGTTTTCCTAAGGAGTTTTGCAGTATGGTTGATACCCTACTAAAAGATGCAACTGCCCAAGTGGATGTTAATGTAAGGAAAGCAGAGGTGCGAAAGCAACTTTCCTAACGTCAAAACCACAGGGAAGTAAGCAGACAATACTTTTAATTTCCAAATTACAATCCAATTAAGACACACATGAAAGATTTACAGAAACAAAGAAGATACTCAAAGACAATGAACAATAGATTTACATGGGAAAACCCTTTCGGGAAAAAACCCACCACACCAAGCTGAATCTCTTTGTATTACAGTAACAATGATTACATACAATGCAAAGATACAACTCTCTGGTATCAGTTCACAGTAGCTTCATTCACTGTTCAATCTCTTACAAAAATGCTCTCAACAATCCAATAATTACAAAACTCAGAAACGATCTCTCAAATCTTATCACATTCTAATTTTTATCTTCTGTTCATCCTTATCCGCCATTGCCCCATCATAGAAATTTTCCTCTTGTGCGTTGATTTTTCCCTGCATGCAGTTCAGCTCCAGCGTTGCAACTATTGCAGAAATCTAACTGCCATCCATTTGAAATTCGCTTCCTCTGATTGGTCCATGAGGCTCCACATAGGATGGTCAAAGGTGTTCAACTTTGTTGGCATATCGGTGAGACACTAACAGTGTCTCCCCGATGCCACAAAGTCTTCATATCGATATCAACGTAAGTCCCAACAGTCGGCAAGACGATATAACGAATGCCATGAGTCAAACCGAATCCATCGAAATCCATTGCATTTCTATCGGCAAGAGTTTCTTTGTCGGCAAGATGTTTTACCAAGCTCACAAGTTGCTTTGACTTCAGTTTTCCTTTCAGCAAGACTATCGCTCTTCGGTGAGACCACATATCAATATCGTAAGTCACACCAAAGAGTCATACTTGTCGGCAAGACATTTCACTCTTGCCAAGACCTCCCACTGAGTCTTCATGTTGTTCCGAAGCATCCACCAGTCGGCGAGACTCATCGCTTTCGCCAGGAATTTATACCGAGGTCCTAAGTCATACCAAGCGCCCCAATCACCAGTCAGCAAGACTTATGTCTTTCGCCGAGACCTCACATCGAGCACCCATGTCTTACTGAGTCGGCAAGACATTTGACCTTTGCCAAGACCTCACTCTGAGCAACCATGTCTTACCGAAGACTATCGGCGAGACTCTCTGAGTCACCAAGACTTCATACCTATCGCCTTGAGCTACTCCGATGACTTCAGTTGTATCCCTATTGGCGTGACCTTCCATTCTTGGTGGGACATCTTATCGAAGTCCTTTTGTTAGCCCGATGATCTATCGGTGAGACTCCCTTTAGTCATTGGGACTTCATACCAAGCAATCAAGTCACCTCGAAGACCCCAGTGGCTGTGAGTCTTCCCAAAGCCCGATAAGAACATACTGTCGGCTAGAGGTCTCCTACTCAACAAAAGGTCACAACGAATGCTTCTAGTCACAGCGACAACATCATTCGGCAAGACATCTACTTTGTCTCGGTGATATGAACATTCCAAGAGAATTCAGAATAATTAGTCGGCCAGACATGATTAATGTCACAACGAATTTTCCCTCCAAGAGTTACACATCAGTATGGATTGAGGCACCTGTTCCAACAATCTCCCACTTGACGAAGATCTTACTGACATCTCCAAAGCATAATCAAACTACTGAAATTCATGGGCCAAGAGGCCCATCGAACTGGCACACCACCTGTATTTTTCTGTGCTCACAGGCTTCGTCAATGCATCTGCAACATTATCCAGAGTATCCACTTTGTCCAAAGAGACCTTCCCATCCTCCACCATATCCTGTACAAAATGATACTGTACATCTATATTTTTCGCCAAACATATAGCACTCTGACTGTCACAGTAAATAGTAATTTTTCTTGCATCAAAACCAATGTTAGAACACAAATGTTTTAACCAGATTGCTTCTTTACAGGCATGTGTAGCTGCCATGCATTCTGCCTCTGTATTGGACAAAGCGACTACAACCTGCCACTTGCTCATCCAACTCACTACACCACCATTCATCATGAAAATATATCCACTGGTGGATTTCCTGCTGTCAATGCCCCCTACCCAATCAGAATCCACATAACCTCGAATGCTGAGAGTTCTCTGTGATTCAACCAAGTTTCCATGGTAACACAAAGCATAGTCTGAAGTGCCCTTCAGATATCTAAACACTCTCTTCACAACATCCCAATGTGTCCTTCCAGGATTAGCCATAAAACAACTAAGAACTCCCACTGCTTGGGAAATGTCTAGCCTTGTACAAACCATTGCATACATAAGGCTGCCAACCGCACTAGCATATGACACACTGGTCATGTCCTCCATCTCAGTAGGAGATTTTGGACAGTCTTCAATAGATAGCTTCGTTCCCTGTGAAACTGGAACAACTAGTTGCTTGCAATCAGTCATACAAAATCTCTCTAGAACAGTCATGATATACTTACTCTGACTAAGCCAAATTTTTCTATTTTCTGTCACGGTTATTTCCATTCCTAGAATATACCTTGCTGCCAAGATCTTTCATTTCGAACTTTGCAGACAACTGAGACTTAAGATCATAAATCATTAGCTTACTATTGCTATGAACAACATATCATCAACATAGAGAGCAATAATAAGGACTTGATCACTTTCAGCTTCGTAATATACATAATGATCACATTTTGATCTACAAATCCCAATATTAAAACAAAATGTCAAATTTTGGTACCACATTCTGAAATTTGTTTTAAACCATACAGAGATTTCTTTAATTTGCAAACCAGTCTTTCTTTACCTTTCTCCACAAAGTGCTCCGGTTGGGACATATAAATTTCTTCTTCAAGATCACCATGAAGAAATGTTGTCTTCACATCCATCTACTCAATCTCTAAGTCATAAGCTGTTGCAAGTGACAAAATAAATCTGATAGATGTTAGCTTTGCTATTGGAGAAAAGATTTCCCCATAATCAATTCCCTCTACATGGGAATAACCTTTTGCAACCAACCTAGCTTTATATTTTTCTACCGCGCCATCGGATAATTTTTCTTTTAAATACCCATTTGCGTGCGACTTTTCTTTCTTTAGGCAATGGCGCAAACTCTAGGTATCATTCTTTTCTAGCCAGTGCCATCTCTTCATTCATGGTTTCCAGCCAATAGTTTGAATCAGACATTTTTAAATGCCTCTTTCACAGTCCTAGGTTCATCAGTGCTAGAAATTAAAGCATAGGCACAAATAGACTCTATTAAAGAAAACCCATACCTGTCAGGTTGCTTTCTTTCATGAGTTGACCTCCTCACAGGCTGAGGCCGAGGTGGTTCTTCATCATCTTCAGAACTTTTAGAGCTACTTGAGCTTGCCTCAGTATCAGGTACATTTTTATTTTTCAATTCCTCTTTATCTGGTGTCAGAGGAATTTCTACTACATCCTTTTCATTTTCTGATTTCTTCTCTAACTACAGATCCAATGTAGAAGGCTTCAGCTCACGAAAGATAATGCTTTTTCTGTACAAAACCTTCTCAGTCTCTGGGTTCCAAAGCTTGTATCCTTTTATGCCAGCACTATAGCCAATAAAAATACACTTTACAGCTTTATTTTCCAACTTGGATCTTTTTTCAAATGGCACATATGCATATGCCTCAGCCAAAGAAACGAATATGTCTCAGAGAGGGCTTCTTTCTAGACCATGCTTCCAAAGGCATCTTCTCAACAAGAGCAAAGTTAGGAGAACGATTTAACAAGTAACATGCTGTAGAGACTGCTTCAGCCTAGAACTTCTCCTCCAAGCCAACACTGCTCAACATACTTCGTGCTCTTTCCATTATTGTCCTGTTGAACCTTTCAGCAACTCCATTTTGCTGTGGAGTGTAAGGTGTAGTCTTATGTCTTTTAATCCCATGATCTGTACAGTACCTTTCGAATTCATCTAAACAAAACTCACCGCCAAATTGTCAGTCCTTAAGTATTTTATTTTCCTACTAGTCTAATTTTCAACAAGGTTTTTAAATTCCTTAAACCAACTGAACACTTCTAATTTACTTTTTAGAAAATATACAAATGTTCTTCTTGAATAATCATCAATAAACGACACATAGTATCTTAATTTAGATAGAGAAGGAACATTCACTGAACCAAACACATCAGAATGAATATAATCAAGCAAACCAAAAGATTTGTGAGGACTGGAATAAAATGAAACACAGTGCTGTTTACCATATATGCAATGTTCACAAAATTTGAACTCAAGGTTACAATCTTCAAGCCCTTCTACCAGGTTTTTATTTCTCAAGGTTTTTAAACCTTTTTCACCAATGTGGCCAAGCCTATAATGCCAGAGCATAGTCTTTTCTACCGGAAGTTTAACCTCCATGGCGTTTACTCCATCAGGAATGTTTCCCTCTTTTACTCCATGAGTAGCTTTTTGTGACTTTGCAGAGACACTATTGCATTGAATAGCTTGTGCATCCAGCTTGTACAAGGTACCAATTCGAGCACCCCTAGCCAGCACCATAGAGCCTCTAGTCATCTTGCAGCCATTTCCAGAGAATGTGACATGTACTCCAATATCATTTAGCTTACTTACAAAAAGTAAATTATGAGCCAGACTTGGTATATGCATCACATCATTGATTCCCTTCACTCTTCCATCAGGGAATTGAATTCTGACTCTTCCACGACCAACAATTTCCAAAGATGAATCACTTGCCAAGTACACCTTTCCACCATTGTATTCTTCATACTTTGTGAACCAATCTCTATGAGATTTCATGTGGAAAGATGCTCCAGAATCAATTAGCTAGATATCATCTGATGCCCGTGTAGCCAAGGCTGCAATGAAAGCGTCTGCATCACTCTGAGAAGAGTCATTGTCAGAAAAGGTCTTCTTCTTCTTTTTCTCCTCCTTGCAATCCTTTCAGACACGACCAGGTTGCCCACAATTCTAGCATTTCACCTTGGACTTCTTGCCAGGAGACTTTGATCTCCCTTTTGATTTTGATCTAGATTTTTTGTCCTTCTTCTTGCCTTTCTCCTTCGATCTGCCTCTAATAGCCAGAGCCTCCTTTTCCTTCTCATAAGATTTTCTTCTCATCTCTTCCAACAACAAAGAAGCAACAACATCTTCCATCTTGAAAGTGGATGTCGTACTCCCAATAGCCATCACCAAATGATCCCAAGAATCTAGCAAAGAACATAGCAGCAACATGCAACGATCTTCATCTTCAATCTTCACACCAACATATGTTAACTGAGCAATCAACATGTTGAAAGCATTCAAGTGATGCCAGAGCAAAGCCTATGATTCCAGAGCATAGTCTTTTCTATAGGAAGTTTAACCTCCATAGTGTTTACTCTATCAGGAATGTTTCCCTCTTTTACTCCATGAGTAGCTTTTTGTGACTTCGCGGAGACACTATTGCATTGAATAGCTTGTGCATCCAGCTTGTACAAGGTACCAATTCAAGCACCCCTAGCTAGCACCATAGAGCCTCTAGTCATCTTGCAGCCATTTCCAGAGAACATGACATGTACTCCAATATCATTCAGCTTACTTAAAAAAGGTAAATTATGAGTCAGACCTGGTATATGCATCACATCATTGATTCCCTTCACTCTTCCATTAGGGAATTGAATTCTAACTCTTCCACAACCAACAATTTCCAAAGATGAATCACTTGCCAAGTACAACTTTCCACCATTGTATTCTTCATACTTCGTGAACCAATCTGTATGAGATTTCATGTGGAAAGATGCTCCAGAATCAATCAGCCAGACATCATCTGATGCCCGTGTAGCCAAGACTGCAATGAAAGCGTCTGCATCACTCTGAGAAGAGTCATTGTTAGAAAAGGTCTTCTTCTTCTTCTTCTTCTCCTCCTTGCAATCCTTTCAGACATGACTAGGTTGCCCACAATTCTAGCATTTCACCTTGGACTTCTTGCCAGGAGACTTTGATCTCCCTTCTGATTTCGATCTAGATTTCTTGTCCTTCTTCTTGCCTTTCTCCTTCGATCTGCCTATAACAGCCAGAGCCTCCTTTGCCTTCTCATAAGATTTTCATCTCATCTCTTCCAACAAAAAAGAAGCAACAACATCTTCCATCTTGAAAGTGGATGTCATACTCCCAATAGCCATCACCAGATGATCCCAAGAATCTAGCAAAGAACATAGCAGCAACATGCAACGATCTTCATCTTCAATCTTCACACCAACAGATGTTAACTGAGCAATCAACATGTTGAAAACATTCAAGTAATCAGCAACAGATCCTCCCTCCTGCATTCTCAAAGAGTACAACTTCTTCCTCAAGAATAATTTGTTCACCAAGGACTTGCCTTGATAAATTGATGCCAGTCTTTTCCATAAGGAAGATGCAGTCTTTTCTTCATGAACATTCAGAAGAACATAGTCTACCAAGCAGAGCCTTATCAGCCCTTTTGACTTTCTATTTGCAAGGTCCCAATCCTCTTGCTTCATGCCTTGAGGCATTGTTCTAGACACAACATTCCAAAGATCTTGGTCTACTAACAGATCTTCCATTTTGAGTTTCCACAACTCAAAATTGCTAGCATTGAATTTCTCTATTTCCATCTTCCTGGATGTGCTCGCCATCTTAATCTATAATTAAATTATCAGACCTCTACCAGACTCCCACTGAAAAAGAATTGACACAAAAAACCCAACCCACTCACAAGGATAACAGAACTGGCCAGGCTTTGATACCACTTGTAAGGAAAGCAGAGGTGCGAAAGAAACTTTCCTAACATCAAAACCATAGGGAAGTAAGCAGACAATACTTTTAATTTCCAAATTACAATCCAATTAAGACACACATGAAATATTTACATAAACATAGAAGATACTCAAAGACAATGAACAACAGATTTACGTGGGAAAACCCTTTCGGGGAAAAACCCACCACACCAAGCTGAATCTCTTTGTATTACAATAACAACGATTACATACAATGTAGAGATACAACTCTCTGGTATCAGTTCATAGTAGCTTCATTCACTGTTCAATCTCTTATAGAAATGCTCTCAACAATCCAATAATTACAAAAATCAGAAATGATCTCTCAAATCTTATCACATTCTAATTTTTATCTTCTGTTCATCCTTATCCGCCATTGCCCCATCATAGAAAGTTTCCTCTTGTGCATTGATTTTTCCCTGCATGCAGTTCAGCTCCAGCATCGCAACTGTTGTAGAAATCTAACTTCCATCCATTTGAAATTCGCTTCCTCTGATTGGTCCACGAGGCTCCACATAGGATGGTCAAAGGCGTTCAACTTTGTTGGAATATCGGTGAGACACTAACAGTGTCTCCCTGATGTCACAAATTCTTCATATCGATATCGGCGTAAGTCCCAACAGTCGGCAAGACGATATAACGAATGCCATGAGTCATACCAAATCCATCGACATCCATTGCATTTCTATTTACAAGAGTTTCTCCGTTGGCAAGATGTTTTACTGAGCTCACAAGTTGCTTCGACTTCAGTTTTCCTTTCAGAAAGACTATCACTCTTCGGTGAGACCACATATCGATATCGTAAGTCACACCGAAGAGTCATACTTGTCGACAAGACATTTCACTCTCGCCAAGACCTCCCACTGAGTCTTCATGTTGTTCCGAAGCATCCTCCAGTCGATGAGACTCATCGCTTTCGCCAGGACTTCATACCAAGGTCCTAAGTCATACCGAGCGCCCCAATCACCAGTCGGCAAGACTTATGTCTTTCACTGAGACCTCACATCGAGCACCCATGTCTTATCAAATCAGCAAGACATTTGACCTTCACCAAGACCTCACTTTGAGCAACCATGTCTTACCGAAGACTATCGGCGAGACTCTCTAAGTCGCCAAGACTTCATACTGATCGCCTTGAGCTACTTTGATGACTTCAGTTGTATCCCTGTCGGCGTGACCTTCCATTCTCGCTGGGACATCTTATCGAAGTCCTTTTGTTAGCTTGATGATCTATCAGTGAGACTCCCTTCAGTCGCTGGGACTTCATACCGAGTGATCAAGTCACCCCGAAGACCCCAGTTGCTGTGAGTCTTCCCGAAGCTCGATAAGAACATACTGTCGGCCAGAGGTCTCCTACTCGACAAAAGGTCACATCGAATGCTTCTAGTCACAGTGATAACATCATTCGGCAAGACATCTACTTTGTCTCGGCGATATGAACATTCCAAGAGAATTCAGAATAGTTAGTTAGCCAGACATGATTAATGCCACAACGAATTTTCCCTCCAGGAGTTACACGTCAGTATGGATTGAGGCATCTATTCCAATAGTTAATGGATCACTGTCTAAAGAATCTACTCTTGAGAGGTCCTTAAGGCAGGCGTACCCATTGGCACCTGCCTTATTTGTAATTGCATCAGATATAATCCATTTCTTTCACAGAGACACCTATACCTCTCCCAAAGTCAGAGAGTTGACCCTCTCAGATAGTAGTGAGCTTAGGAACATTCAATTTGTTGATGATACAAAAATATTTATGAATTTAGAAGAAGGGAATATAGATAACCTATTGAGAAAACTCAATCTCTTCTACAAGGCTTCATGAGAAAAAAATTGCAAAGCAAATTCCATCATGTTGGGATGGACATAAACCCCCCTGATTGGTTACTCAGATTTTATTTTTAATGGACGGCCCCAACAAACAAGTCAGATATTTGGGAATCCTCTTTGTTGTTAAAGTTATGTAGCTATGGGTTAAAAAAAAATTTGAAAAGAAAATGAATAGTTGAAACAAATATTATCTATTATTAGTTGGTAGAATATAAGTCTTCCAGAAGATTTTGTCATCATACACCATCTACTTTGCCTCTATCTAGTTCTTCAATAGTTACTAAGTAAAGGAGATTCAAAAAAGGATCAGAAACTTCCTATGATCAGATGGAAAAGTGAAAGGCAAAAATCATTCAGTTAGATGGGAATGGTGATGTTTGGGGAAAGAACAAGGTGGCATTAGTTTGAAAGACTTGGAAAAACATGGGACAACACTTGCAACTAAGTGGATCATCAAGGCTCTTAAGGGTAACGAGCCCTAGAAAATCCTAGTGAGAATTAACATTCAGATGGTAGCACCCAAGCAAGAAAGTCTTGGAAGATGTTACCCTTCAGTGATCTTCTCATTACCAAACATCCAGTTGTACCTACTGGTTCAATGGTATTCAAAAGCATATGGAAGGCTTGGGAGCTAATTAAAGAGATAATCCTCATTATATTGTGCATAATAATAACTTTATTGATCTCAACAAATCTATATGGTGGAGCCTAGAGCATAATGGGAAGCCTCTTGCACTTCTCCAAGGTTGTTCTACTAAGAAGTGGGCCCAGGCAGGAATCCAAACCTTCGATAATATCCTGAAAGATGGGGTGTTAAAGGAGTGGGATTCTTTGAGGTTAAAGTTTAATTTACCCCTTTCCAACTTGATGACCTATGTTGTTCTAAAAGAGGTCTACAAAAATATTTTCCCCTCTTTCTAAAATCAAGCCCTCCATTAATCTCCTTAATGAACTTAAATGGGAAGGCAATAACCCCTTAGCCAATCTTCAGGCAAAGCTAATTTGTAAAGGCTTAATCGATTATGAATCCTTAATTGAGCATCTTAATAAAGTTTGGAGGATTAGCTTGGGTAGAAAAGAGTGGCTAAAAGTCCTCAATTCCATATGGTCCAATGTGATTGATCCTAATATTGTTTCAGATGGTTAATATTGCTTCAAAGAGTTCCCTTTAAAATAAACCACATTGATATTGAAGTTTGTAATATTTGCAAGACTCCAAAGTTTGTTGAGAATATATTTTTTTAATGTTTCTATGCTAATGAAGTTTGTAAATTATTTTGCAATGATATATCTATTTTGGATATAAACGGTAAAATTAATTGGAAAGAAGTCTTAATTTGCAAAGGTAAAAACTTAGATAAAGATTTCAAACTATTTTTCTATTGCTTGACTAATGAAATATTTCAATGGCATATATGGAAGGAAAGGAATGAGAATAAATTCAATGGGCAATAGAGGACATTTATCTAGTCTTCAAAAAGACTCATTTTGTTTAATGTTGCAATGCAGGTTATTATCACAATGGAGATATTCAAAGGAAAGTTCCTAAAGCTGCTAAAAGTTGGAGTGGTGTTGGTTAACAAAAAATGAAGTCAAGTATGAACACACCTGGAAGCATGGAAAAACCAGCTTGGCCACATTCACGAAGGCACTTGAAGCCTCCATAAAGAGTTCAATAAAAAACTTATGGGTGGAATAATGAACCATGAATAAAAGGGACCCATGTTGCACACTAACGAGGATCATGTAATTGAGGAAGTCTACTCCAATGAAGAGAGGATAACTTTTTAGACAATAGTGGGATGAGAAAATCTAGAATCTTGTAGTGAGAGAATAAATATTTAATGTGGATTCACCATACCTCTTTTTGTACTATACTAAATACCAAAATACATAGATGTATACCAATATAAACAACCTCTATAATGGTTCATAATCCTGTATAGTAGTAGCGTAAGTGGTAAAAAGTCTTGCTCCAAATGTACTATATAGGTGATAACATATGCTCCCAATAGTGTATAACTATAGATAGTACTGTAGCATGGTTAGTAGATACATTTGGATGTAATTGCTGATGTATTTTGAGTATTATTAATACAATAAATTTAAACCTTCTGCCTTTTCTGCAAAGTTCATTCCATTCTAAGTTTAACTTCATTCACTTCCGTTGGAATATAAAGAGCTCCTTATGCTAGAAATTCTTGGAAACCAAACAGGTATCTTCCTAAATACTGACCACGCCTTCTTGTCAAACCTTGAAAACCCAATTCAAATTTGTGTCTTGCTTGATGCCACTAAAGATTTCCCTAAATCAATTGAAATCCATTCTAAGTTTGGAGTTTAGAATCAACCAATATTTTTAGAATCTCCATAATCGATCTACTTGGCCTATCATTTATTGGTCCATCTCAGAAAATATTATCAAAATATTCAAAGAGTCCCATTCTCAACTATGTGGGGGCGGGGGCCCTAGCTCGGTTGGCTAAGTAATTCCGTTGTGGCTCTGCTGGTCACGAGTTCTAGTCTCCCCCGTCCCGTGGTACCGGAGGGCGTGTCGCGCCAGCGCCGCCGGTCACGTTAAAAAGTTTACCGGCGCACTGCAGTTTATAGGGGGTCGTGCTACCCGATTCCTGCAGTCTAAAAAAAACTATGTGGAATCTAGAACTCTCCCTTGAGGCCTCCCTAGTTTGGACCAATATGAACCACTTTATCTTTCATGAGATCCCAAAAGTTTCAAATCTACCGAAGGAGTTAAACAAAGGACATTGCAAAAAATCCCCTAAGAAAATAACAACAAACAAAGACAAAATATGCAGAAGAAATTGAAATGAGTCACATACTTCATGAGGAATGCATTTGAAAGATCATAGAGAAGAAATATTATATCCCTAATGGCTCATATCTCAAAGGAAAAACATATGGATATTGGTTCTCCAAATCCAAAGGTCCAACCCAAATTATTCAACATAACCCTTCTCCAGTCCCATCTTCATAGTTGTCCTCTGATCCCCTCTCAACCCAAGTGGTTCAAGATTCCTTCTATCCCCAATAGGGGCCCCTCCCACCCATTCACCCTATAAATAAATATGGGCCCATTTGCATACCTATTTAGTCTCAACAACAAGAACAAGTTTGGAAGGAGAATGTAACTAATGAATCCTACTCAAACATGGTGGTGGAGGATCCAAAAAAATTGAATCTATTAGAAGACCCGGAAATACTATCTCTGGATAAAGAAGTTCAAGATAAGCACTAGACCAGAGTACGATAAGTCACAAAACTTCCAAAGTTCAAACCCAAGGACATCAATAAAATAATCTTATATTTGATACTTTGAATACAAACCAAATGTATCCTCAACTACAATTAGGGAAAGCCATAGTAAAGACATTTACTTTGAGGATATGGATTTCAATAGCTATTTTGAAGAAGGACAACTAGAAGAACTAGTAGATCAAATAGCCATCCATGTGGGAGTCTCGCAAATAAATGAAATCATTTATGACATTGCAAATGAAGATATATCCACAAATTATATAAACAAATAAAATTTATAATTTGGATTCTCCCAATCATTATCCATCTCATAAAATCCTATTTTGGAGTCAACTCAAAAGAAAACTCTAAATAGGAGAGGTAGAAATCGGTTATTTACTAAGAACCTAGAAGAAATAGCAGTTGGGCTCTAGTTAACACTAGATAAAACCTTTTTGGCATCTATGGAAAAAAACTCTCGACCAAGGAGAACATGTCGCTCTCCTTAAAGGTAATGAAAATACTCTCATGTAAAGTTAGGGGAATCAATGCCTCTAACAAAATAATCCTCAAGTATCAAATTGATGCTTGTGCGGCAAATATATTCCTCCTACAAGAAACCAAACTAAATTCAGACATGAATGCTATAATTTTTTAGCATTGGTTGAGATGGCAATATTCTTTCTCAGTAGCTCAAGGTGCTTTAGGGGGAACAAAAATTATATAGAATCCAAATTCCATAGTAATAGAGGAAATATTAACCCGAAATAATTGGATGTTGGTTAAGGTATCCCACTTCAATATCTCCTTTTGGTTAATTAATGTGTATGATCCATCCTCAAATATGGATAAAAAGAGGCTTTGGGATACAATTTCAAAAAAATTGGAACAACTTGGAAATGATAAAACTATGCTAGCAGGTGACTTCAATGCAATAACCTCACTAGAAGAAGAAAAAGGATGCATTCTCCCCCTCCCTAAAATAAATGGAAGATTTCTCATCCTTCATCAATGATAATGCCTTAGTCAACTTGGAATTAGGAAATGGAAGATTCAAGTGGACTAATAGACACAAAAATTTATCCTCCAAATTGAAGAAAGATTAGACAGGTTATTAATTTCCCCATACTAAATGTTAGCAAATGTTGTCATTTATTCAAAAAAATTGCCATTCTTAAGTTGAAACCACTATGCAATATCCATTAACATAAGTGATAAAAATCCAGACCGACACCATAGGCCTTCCTTCAAGTTTGAATCTATACGTCTCAAACATAACCAATTCTTACCACTTTTACAATAGTGGTATTGCTCTGCTCCCTTTTTTCAAGGATCTAGAATGCTCCAATTATGCCAAAAATTATAATACATTAAAGGAAAAATCAGAACATGGAATATTGAGGTGTTCAAGAATATTTTTGTACAAAAAGAACTTGTGTAGAAGTCTTTAGCACAAATAAATAGTCAAATTATAGCCAAGGGTTTAGATGCAAAATCATATGTGCAAAATAAATGTTGCAAGAAGAATAGTAAAAAATATTGGCTAGGGAAGAAGAGTATTGGAGATAAAAATCAAGGGAATTATGGTTGAAAGATGGTGATAGGAATACAAAAAAATTCCATGCTTCCACTCAAATCAAGAAACATTGCAACACCATTTTCTCTATCAAAGATACAATTTCAGGAGACCTAATCCAAGAAGAGAAAGGTCAAGAGGAAGTAATCAAAATAATTTTCTAACTTATTGAATAACTCAAAGCATTCCGATCCTTTTATCTACTTAAACCTTTTACCTTGAAATAAATCAAAGTGGTTGTTTTCTCCTTGCCACCTAATAAAGCTCTAGACCCAGACAGTTTCACAACAAGATTCTTTCAAAAGTATTGGGACTTAATCTTAGTAGATTTGCTTCGTGCCTTGGAAGAGTCCATAAAATTAAGATCACTACTAAGATAGTTCAATGCCACTCAAATAGCCATTATCACAAAGGTAAAAAATCCAAAATCCTTCTATGAGTTTAGGCCCATTTCTTCGTGTAACACAATATGCAAGATTATTACCGAAGCCATATACTTGAGACTTCTTCCTTTCATTTCCAAGATCATTTCTAAGGAGCAAGGGAATGGAGAAACTTCAGAAGGTGCTTTGGTGGCCCATAAAGTGTTACATTTTATACAGTCAAATAGAATACTGGCATTCATCATTAAATTGGACATGATGAAAGCATATGATAGGGTGCATTGGGATTTTTGATCCAAGTCTTAATTTTTTTTTTTTTACCTAAGTGGTGTAAATGGCTTTATTCATGTATCTTTGGTTTAAAATTTTCAGTCCTAGTAAATGGGAAATTGGTTGGTTTCTTCAAATCCTCCCAAGGAATCAAACAAGGTGATCCTCTCTCCCCATTCTTGTTCATTATATTAGTTGAGGCCTTGAGTATATCCATTAAATTGGCACACAACTAATAAAATGGAAAGGAATCCTTATCCTAGGTACAAATATTACAATTACTCACTCATTGTTTGCTGATGACACAATCCTTTTTGGTATGGCCTCCCTAACTAAAGAAAAAAAAATCAACAAGATTCTAGAAAAGTATACCTTTGTAGATCAGGACAACCAATTAGTGCTTCAAAATCTAAGATCTATATTTTTGACTTAAATTGATTGTTGAAAGGAGAAATAGTGCAGTGTATGGGATTCGAAATAGACTACTTGCCATGCCAATATTGGGAATCCTATTCTTCACAAGTGTCAATAGATGCTCCTACTAGAAAAAAATTATCACCAACATCAAAGCCAACATTTCATTGTGGAAAGTGAGATGGTTATCATTAGTAGGAAAGGTTCTAATGTTCAAAACATGGTTGCAATCAATGCCAAATTACTATATGGCAATGCCCCAAGCTCCCAAAACTATCATTCATGAAATTGAGAAAATAATTAGATAATTCTTGTGGTGTGGTAATTTGGATAAGAGAAGGAAAATACCTCTAATTTCATTAGAGACAATATCCAAGGACAAACTGAAAGGCTAGGCAGGGGTCCATAACTTGGAAGCTAGAAACCTTTCCTTAGGTGCCAAGTTGGAATGGTACATGTAATCAAATCCTAATAATAAGTGGTGAATAATTATGCAGAGTAAATACCTAGATTCATTCTCCCCAATCAAGATATTTATAGTTGAAAATTTCCCAACAAGTTTGACAATGTGGAACTTCATTTGTACATTGAGAGATGTCATTTCTCCATATCTCACATGGGAAGTTAATAATGGAGATCAAGTGCTCTTTTGGGATGATTCTTGGAATGAGAATACTCCTTTGAAGAACATTAAAGAACTCAATTATATAGGACAAACCTTGTTATCATTATGGGGAATCAAAACACAAGACTACCTTGATTCATCAGCCATTAACCATCATGTCTTATCATGGAAAGCTCACTTCAACATGCCTATTATAGATCATGAAAAATTAATACTACAAAACATCCTATCCTCTAGAGCGATTTAAAAATATTCAATCCAAGATAGATTGATTTGGGCTCCCTCAAAATTAGGAAACTACTCATTAAAACAAGAATATGAGTTATTAACTAGTCAAGGTGCCCTCACAAAACATCAAAGAGATTTCTCCTTCTATTGGAACAACATGGCTCCCAAAGGTGGGCCACTTCTCTTGTTCAATTCTAAAGAAAATAATATTAACAAGCGCAAGGCTTTCAAAGATGGGAATAACATACCCCTTAAAAATGTGTCTTATGTGGGGATCACCTAGAGGATATTGATCACCTTTTTCTGAATTGCATGTTTTCCTAAAAATGCTGGTCAATAATCATTTTTAAACTAAATTGATCTACACCACTACCAAATACTATTTTGGAACTATTCTCCAACTAGCCCATTGTTGCCTCTATTTCACCTACAGTTAAATCAGGTGAGATAATCAAATGTTAGATCTTCGGAGGCCAGTGGGACATTCACACAAGGGAAAAGACTCTACATCTATTGCTAGGTCATGGGGAACTCAGTGGGAGAAGCTACCCTAGGAAGATTCAGCATGAAAATCATCTAAGGAGAAAGTCGACCAGACTCTCCTACTGTTTGGCCAACTGACTGTGTGATTCATTCCATCCTAAGCAGGTCGCTGAGACCTAGTTTCTGTCATGCCGAACGAGCCTGCAGAGCCTATCGCTATAATGGAGAGGGTTCGGTATGACCTCTTACTACGTGGATTTCCTTGGCTGATAGGCCATTCAACCATCATTTTCCATGACTCTCGGCGACCACGGGGTTCAGGGAGACCTACAACGCTCGGTGAGAGGTCCCAGTGAAGGTTCAATGTCTCGCCGACGTGTGAAGAGTCTCGGAGCAAGATATGCTTTCGATAAAAGTGAGGGGGTTCACTGAGAGGTCTTGGCGAGGAAGAAAGTCTCGCCAAAAGGAAAGGATGGGCCTCTATGTAGTTGTCTTCAGCGTGTGTCCCGCCGACACAAAAGAACCTCAGTGTAACTAAGGGAATTCACCGGGATGTCCCGCCGACATCAAATGTCTTGCCGAATGAAGAGTTCGCCAAAGGATATTGCCTTCAGCGTAGGTCTTGCCGAAGTATGAAGGAACCACCAAAGAAAAAGAAAGGCCTCGCCAAGACTTGAAGCTTTCGTAGTAATGTCTTGGCGACCAGCAAGGGTTATGCCGACAGCATTTCACCGGGGAGTTCGGCGTGGGCCCCACCGACAATGGAGGAGCCTTTGGCATAACATAAGGAGCTCGGGAGGACCTCTTCCTAACCAGCAGGAGTCAGGTCAAAAGAAAGGAGGTCAGCCGAGGGTTCATACTTCGGTGTGAGTCTCACCGAGCAGTAAAGCCTTCAGAACAAAACAAAATTTGCCAACAAGAGGGGGAGTTCTACGTAATGTCTCGGCGACTTCAAAGGGTCCCCCCCCGAAACGATATGAAGAGTTCGCCGGAGGACAGGGAAGTCTACAAGAGGTCTTGGTGAATGGAAGGAGTCTCAGCGACAAAAGCAAATATCTGTACAACATTTGATCCTCGCTACAGTGTCTTCCCAACTGCGTGATGTCTTGGCGAAGGAATGCGAAGCTCGGCAAGGTAAATTGCATTCGGGGAGAAAATAATGGTCTCTTGCCGATTGATGAAATGAGGCCTTGCCGAGCTGGAGTGCCTTCAGCATAACCTCTCCCTGATATGAGGATGTCTTACCGACCATGGGTGTTCTCAGTGGAAGAAGGGGATCTCCACGTGACTCATCAACTCATTGATCTCTTGGCGATAAGCGGTGTCTTGCCGATGGCTCTAGTACAATCGGTATGTTTTTTTGGGCTCGCTAAGAGCTCTCAGCGATAGCTCCATGTTACGCCAATAGATTCAGAGGAGCATAATCGCATTGGTGAAACACTTTCAGTGTCTTGCTTAGATGTGATTCTAATCGAGAGCTTTCGACCGCCCACAGAATCCGCACGGAACATACTTGACCAATCAGGGGGAGCTAGAGGCAAGTCATGGCAGCTTGACCAGCAGAAAGAAAATCAACAAAATGTGAATGCGGCATGTATCTGTTGCAAGCTCAGGGCATTCAAGGTGCAGCCGAAGTAGCTCAATAAGACATGAGGACAGAGGAATGAATGCGGTGGTTGCAGAAAGATCAAGAGAGGACTTCTTCGAGAATGTTTTCTTCACCGACACCAACTACAGGGACACGCAGGGATGTAGCATTAACTTCATCCAAAATATTTGAGGGTAAATCTTTCTGGGCTCTGATATTTTTGTAAGCCCTAATGGGCCAATATCAGTCTGTATATAATGCATTTTTTGCCTTTTTGTAGAGAGTTCCGATTATGCATTCAAGGGAGTTAGTGATTTTTTATCAATCCTTTCTCAATTAATGTATGTTTTTGTAACTCAGCTGGAATCCTGAATACAACACAGAGTTTACCTTGGAGGCTTGTGTTCATGTTTGTATTGATTCTCATTTATGTGTCTTTCTTTTGAACATGCAAAGTCTTTAACTGTGTTTTATAATTCTGTATTCATATCTTAGAGCTGTGAAATTAATCTTTCCTTCCTAAGATGTGTATGTAGTTCAAACCTGTTAGGACTAAAGCATTAAATCTAAAAGAGGTTGTTCTGAGAATAGCAATTAGGCTTTCAAGTGTATGTTCTTCCTTTGTTCATTTCATGATTTCTCAAACAGTTTGGTGTATCACCCTAGTGTAGTCCTTTAATTTATGTACTCCTTATCCCTTTCCCTTCAAAGAATCAGTAGTTTAGGTGATACCCAAAGGAAGCCGGCCTTCTCCGGAGGTTCATTTCAGTTATAGGTGACCCACAGCCTTGAGATGATCCCATGTTGCTCTAGAATGCTTAGTTTCTTGTAAACTTTGCACAGGGTGCAATTCTAGGTGACAACACCCATATTGTATAAATATTCACTCTTTTCAAGCTTATGGAGAGTCACACTGTAGACACCCAAATTTGACGACTTCCATATGGTCAAACTCATCTCCTTACTCATCCCTTTACTTGTCTATTTCATCCTCTTTGCCAATATTAATTAAATCATTCATTTAATTAATATTTCATCATTTGTATAAGGTTCATAAAGTATTTAATTAAATAATTAAATACTTTTACCTTTTACTTCTTTCCTCTTTAAATTAAATAAATACATCACTTTATTTAATTTAGTCATGTGGCCTCTTTGAATTTAAGCCAATTTTTAATTCCTCTTTTTCTCTCTCATTGTCACATCCTCCATAACCCTCTTCTAATCTAGATTAATTTAATTATTTCATGATTAGGATGTGCACACCTTAATCAAGATTAATGTCACATCCTCCAACATTTTCCACTTGCTTCTAATCCCTCATTAATCCTCCTAATCATGTGTTTTCAGAACCTTAATCAAAGTCATTAGCCACATTTAGCATGATTTTTTAGTCAACCTTTTCATTTGTCTTTCTTAGCATTGACTCTCTTTCCCATGTGAATTTAAAATTCACATTTATTCCTCCTAGAATCCCCTTTTCCTATGCATCTTCTAGAATCTTTGACTTGTCACATCGAGTCACATGTGGACAAATGCTTCCCTTTTTGGAACCTTGTCTTGTCCATGAGATTCTTCTAAGCATGTGAATTTTTAATTCACATTTATTTTCCCAACTACTTTCCTCTTCCCCATGGAGATTTTTGAGGAATACTAAAATTCCTCCCATGTCACTTTCCAACCATTTGGGAAGAAAAAATTGCCTTTTGAGGAAATCTTCTCATCTCCCAATGTACTTTCAAGGTCCATGTCCTTCCTCCACATCACATGTCCTTCTTCCACCTCACCTACATATCATCACTCCCTAAGCCACTTTACATTCCACATGTCAAGATGTGAGGGCTTGTGAGTCCTCAACTCACCATAGTCCTTCATCTTGGCCTTTTTAGCTTAATCTCAACTGTTGAATTCTGTAGAGAATTCAAATTCTTCTATAAATATCCTCTCTTTTCTCTCATTTAGGGACTTTATGCATTTGATACCAAACTCTTGCCATTTTGTCATTTGAAGCCATACTTAGCCAATTTTCCTTCATCATAGCACTTGAATCCACCATTATCACACTTTCAAGCTCATCTTGCATCTTCACCTCATTTTCCATCCAAGGAGTAACATAAAAAATCACATCAAGGGCCAACCAAAGGATTGATCTGAAACAAGGTATAACCAACTTGTTTGTTATCTTTATTTTGTTTTGGATTAAACTAGGTTAATCATGAGGTAGTCTTGTGTTTGTTTTCTTTTGCATTTCTAAGTTTTTTTACATTTTCAGGTAGATTACAAACACCTACACACATTTTGGTATGCTCGATGGGACCCACAAACGGGTCTCTTGCTCTCACGTGTTTTGTTGTTTCACTATTTGTAGGTTCAGGTTGCAAAGAGGTGGACTCGCCCTCGTAGAGAGGTAGACCTTCCCACCCAGGGGCGTACTTTCCTACCCAAGGGCAGACTTGCCCACCTAGGGGCGAACCTGCCCACCCAGGGGTGGACTTGCCCACCTAGAGGGGTGGATCAGAAGGTAAAAATTGCATTTCAATCATCGTTTTCTACTGTTTTGAGTATTTCTGACCTTCTAATGTGTGTTTTTGGTGTTTTTTCAAGGATTTGACTAACATTTTGTGAAAAATGAGAAGCAAATTACTAACAAGTTTCTTGCAGGGCCATTTATTTTGAATCTTTTATTAGCTGTTTGTTATCATTTTTCATTAAATTAGGCACAAAGTCTAATTAGGAGGAGGTCAAATTTACATTGTGTGTCATGTTTGTAGTAAGCTATTAACATATCCAATCCCCTTGTGCCATTGAGCAATCCTGGGTGATGAGAAATCGTAGCTTACCAAGTCCTTTGAGTCACCCATTTTTGTTTTAACTGCTGGTTTGGTATGCAGCCAGTGAATACAAACCTTTTTGCACACCTGGCGACTCCACAAAGAGGAAGAACTCCAGAAATCCATGCCTTCTATAGTATATGAAAAGAGTGCGAACAAGAAGCAACTCAGGCCCTTTTGAATACTTGCAGCTGTCACCACCAAGAAGACAAGGCAGAGTTGAGGAAAGGCGGAGAACGACAATTATCTATTCCAGAAAAACTCAGTCCACTCCTCCACCTGTAAGGTCTCATTTCGTTGCATCAACAAATCCACCTTAGATACCTTCAATGGATGCTCCAAGGAATCAACCCTTTGTTGCTTTCAATGGAGGGAGTCCTTTGAACTTGGCGCAACACAATTATATTCCAATGGCAGCTTTGAAGAGTCTGCCAATTTTCACGGGAGAAGACCAAACCACCCCAATTGAACATTTGAGAGATGTGGCTTCATTATGCGGAGTCCACCACATAACACAAGAGGACATTGTAGTGAGATTGCTAGCTGCTTCATTGAAAGGAAGAGCTGTGCAATGGTACAGGAGCCTACCGGTCAGTTCAATTGCAACATGGGATGATTTTGGAGAAAAATTGCATAAGCAATTCCAAGACAGGTCTGACAACTTGTCTCTATTGGAGCAATTGACTACAATTAAGAGGGCTCCACAAGAGCAGATGAACGACTTCAACTTCAGATTTCAAAGAACTTGGGATAGAATCCCTGCAACGGTGATGCCACCTCCAGAGTTTGCATTCCTATACTTTTTGAGAGCTTTGAACAGCGATATAGCTGTCATGATACAGTCAATGGGAGGAGTGTCTTTACTAGATGCCTTTGAAATAGCTATTAGAGCTGAAAACAGCTTAATACAAGCTGGTAAACTCACTCCTAGGCCACCAATGCCAATATTTCCAGAAATTCATGCAAACATCCCTTTGCAAATACCTCCTTTCACACCTCTACCAGCTGTTGTTCAAACCATTGAAAAGCAAGAAAGTGTTGCTTCAAGCTCATCAAATGAATTACAAGAGATCAAAAGTATTTTACAGACTTTTGGTAACAATTTGGTGAACTTGGAAAAGCAACAGACCTATTCCAGGCCTTATCAACAGCAAAATCAGACCTCAAGTCAGCCTTTTCAAGGTCAACAACAGCAATTCCAAGGGAATAGACAGCAGTATCAGGGCAATTATCAAGGCTCAAGACAGAGTATGAACACAAGGCCTTTTCAGGCCTATGCTCCAGTACCTGTTAGTGCAGTCAGGGACCTGGTTTCCACTCAAAACAAATTAGCAGCTGATTATGAGTGGTGCTACCCTTGTAACCAACCTCATAATCAAGCCACTTGTTCAAATGGACTCATCAATCAAGCACTGATGGTACAAAATGCTTCAGGTTCGTAGCAGAGTGCATGCAATGATGCATCTTCACAACATTAGGACCAATTTAGCAATGATACAACCCTGCTTAATTAGCAAGCTCAAGAATTCTGTGGGTTGAATGAGGATAGCTCTCCAGTTGCAGCTAACACCAGGGCAAAGAAGAGAGCATTTGAGCTTGACCAAGTAGCTGACAAAGGAAAAGCGTCAGCTGTGGAACCATCTTCATCTCGAGTGACTAGTGTTTTGCAAGGAAATCAGCAACTCCTAGTTAAAGAGCAGCCATGCTTACAAGCTGATCACACTGGCGTAAAGGTACACAATAAAGTAAATCCAGTTGTACCTTTTAACATTCTTGATAGTATGAAAAAGACAAATGTGACAATGTCCATGTGGGATTCATTAGTCATCCCTGGTCAGAAGGATATTCTATGTTCAGCCTTGTCAAATCTTAAGTTATCAGGTGAGTCTGAATCCCCATTAGGTCAAGATAGGGCTGTTTTGACAAATAATGCTCAGGCAGATGATAAACAGTCCAGCAAAGAGACTGAAAAACAAGTTAAACCACCCCCTTTCTACGTGTCTGTGATTATTGGTGATAAATTAGTCCATAACTGTATGGTAGATAGTGGGGCTAGCAGCTCCGTCATGCCAAAATAGATTGTTGAAAAACTTGGACTAAAATACCAACCTTTAGAGAAGGGAGTGATCCAATTGGATGGCACTTCGGTTAATACTTTGGGTATTATCAAGGATCTAAATCTCACTTTGCATGCCTATCCAAATTTTTCAGTCCCTCAAGACATATGTGTCATAGACCTTCCACCTTTCTTTTCCTTGTGTTTATCTAGAGACTTTACAACCAAGATAGGCGGTTATGTGTCGACTGATTGGTCACATATGCTATTTAGAACAAGATATGGGACTAAGGTTACCATCAAGTCTGAAAGGTTGGCCAAAGACCACATTGAGCCATATAACCCAAGCCACATCAATGCTGCTCCTTCTGCTGCAAATGCAAATTGTGTTGCTTTTACTGACAATGAACTAGCTGCTACTCAAGAACTCCAATCAGAAGCTGTTCCTGACGTGCTGCTGCATGAATGGGTGGTTGAAAATGTATCAGATAGTCCCATAGACCTCATTCAAGATGCTGGTATGGACAACTATGTCATTCTTGAGCCTAATACAAAGATTCCAAACTTGGAGAAAGATGCAGATCCATTATTGCAACCGCTTAATGGACTTTGGGAGATGTTCTTTGATGGTTCTAGAATTAAAAATGGAGCAGGAGGAGGTGCAATGTTGATTTCTCCACAAGGTGAGAGGTACTACTCTGCATTCTGTTTTGCTTTTGCATGCTCCAATAACACTGCTAAGTATGAAGGCCTTGTTCAAGGTCTAGAGTGGGCAAGAAAGAGAGGAATAACCAACTTGAAAGTCCATGGGGACAGCGAATTAATTGTTAATCAAGTAAGGGGTCTGAATGTTGCTAAAAATGACACATTAAAGTCTTATAGAAACAAAGTGTGGAACATGCTCGAAGATTTTGATGCCTTTAACTTAGTGTTTATCCCAAGAAATCAGAACAAGCATGCTGACAGGCTCGCAGCCATTGGAGCATTTGATATTCCAAATGACATTAGAAAAGAGAAGGTGCAACAGTATGTGAAGGTTGTAGTCAGACCATCAATTCCTGACAACATTCACTAGCAAGTCTTTGACAGTGATGAGCAGATCCTTTCCTTCGTGCTTGAGGAAGATCAGTTCTCCATGGTGAATCAAGCAAAACTCAAGCAACAGTATGGTGATTAGGTCATACAGTTGAAGAAAAACAAATTGCCCAAAGACTTGGTTACCTTAGATTCAATTTTCAGTACTGATGATCAGTTCAAAAAGGGTAGAGCTGGCTTGCAAATCAAAGAAGAACACTATGAAGAGTTGGAGATTTTCAAAGGTAAACTTCTTAAGATAGGAAAACTTTGTTCACCTGAAGATAGACAAGCTTTTGTTGCTTTATGCAAAGAATTTCATGATGTCTTTGCTTGGGAGTATTCATATTTGAAAGGATTTGATCCCCATATTGATCATAATAAAATTGAATTTGAACCTAATGCCAAGCCAGTAAGGAAGAAACAAAGGCCCTTGAATCCTAAACTTGAGCCCCTAATGATTAAGGAGCTGACTAAACTAGTTGAGGGGGGTATTGTCTTCCCTATCAAGCACACTTCATGGGTTTCTAATCTTGTATCGGTTAGAAAGAAAAGTGGTGAGATAAGGCTCTATGTAGACTTCAGGGATCTTAACCGATCCTCTCTAAAAGACCACTACCCACTGCCCTCCATGGAACAAATCTTACAAGAGGTTGCTGGTTCTGAAAGGTTTTCCTTACTAGATGGTTTTTCAGGATATAATCAGGTGCTGGTTAAAGAGGAAGATCAGTTTAAGACTGCTTTTACAACTAAATGGGGCACCATGGCATACAAAAGGATGCCTTTTGGTTTGTCCAATGCTAGTACCACGTTTCAGAGAGCCATGGACATGGTGTTTCAAAGTTTGATCAACAAGATTATACTGATTTACCTAGATGACATCACAGTTTATTCTAAGAATGCTGATGAACATCTGTTACATCTTAGGCAAGTGTTTGAAAAATGCAAAGAGTTCGGTATCTCCCTCAATCCAAAGAAGAGTATCTTTGCTGTCCACGAAGGGAAACTATTAGGACACATAGTGTCAAAGCAGGGAATCACTATTGACCCTCAAAGAGTCAGAGCCATACTTGAGTTGCCGCTGCCTAATCACAAGAAGGGCCTACAGAGATTTCTGGGACATATCAACTTTCTGAGAAGGTTCATTCTAGACGTGGCAAACCTACTACAACCTCTAACAACCATGTTAAAGAAGAATGCAGTCTTCAGTTGGACAAAGGAGGCAAAGCACAATTTTGAAGAAATCAAGGAGGTGTTAGCATCTGCTCCGACATTGGTAAACCCTGACTTCTCTAAAGACTTCTATGCTTTTGGTAGTGGTGGTGCAATCTCTGCTATGCTAGTTCAGAAGAATAGCGACAATTTGGAGCAACCCATAGCCTTCTTTAGCCAAATACTTGCTGATTATGAAGAAAGGTATACATTTGTTGAAAAGCACGTTCTCTCTGTGATTAGAAGTCTGAAGAAATTTAAACCTTTGCTTTCAAACAATAAGGTTCATATTCTGGTTGCACACTCAAGTGTGAAGGAATTTCTGTTGAATAAAGATCTGAATGAAAAAAGAGCAAGGTGGAATCACTAAGGTCATGGAGTATGATGTAGATATTAGCATCACCAAACTAGTTAGAGGTAAAGGTCTTTGTGAATAGCTTGCTTCAGGGTCGAGCAGTGAAAGTTGGCCCATTGGTAATAAATGTGGAGAGTTAGGGAGAGAGGACACATGTATACATAAGAAGATCAAGAACTCCTTCTCCCAAAGATAGTGTGCCAAGGAAGGATGTTCCTTTAGTTACCCTTGCTGCAGAACAACGTGATAATATTCCTCTTTCCCATGAGGCTCACAATGCACCAAGTGAACCAGGTGAATCTAAAGAGGCAAAGAGTCATCAAGATCTAGAAGGAGAAGAATTTCAAGAAGGTGAGCTCTATAGTGCTGAGGAAGAAATAGAGGTGTTATAGTCTCCTCTGGTGACTTATGAGGATTCACCTGTAAGAAGTGAAGAAGATAGACCTCCTTAGAGAGAGGAAATTCTAGTTAGGAGTCCTTCAGTAGTACATGAAGAAGAAGAGCATGATAAAGGAAAAGAAGATAAAGTTGAGGAGATTCCTAAAAAACAAGATTTGAATGAAGATATACCTAGGGATCAACAGGATGAGGCTGGACAAAGTAATGCACAGTTGGATCCTACTATTCCAGGTTGGTTGGAAAAGGAGTTAAAGAGTAAATAAATTATTGTAGATGATACTCCTCCCAATTGGGATGAATTATTGGTGAATATAGGAAAGGGTAAAGCAAAGAAGAAAGCCAGGGTTATCTCCAAGATTGAGAGAGATGAAGCAAATAATAGGGTGGTTCACTTTGCTACTCCTGGTCCTGACAAGAATAAGGATGATGTGACTGGTAGTGACTATAGTGTGTAGACTACCAGTTTAGGGCCTACTTCCATGGAACAAGAGATTGAAGAATATGAAGGCTCTAGTGCTGCAATCTTGGGTAAATTGAGGAAATAAGTGCAGACCAAGCAAGAATTGAAGAAGGATAATGATAAACTCAAGAGATATCTACAATATTTGATGAAACCCTTGCAATCTATCAGCGCCTCATCATCTGCTGCAAGTTTCCTGCCACAAGAAACAATAACTGAGTTGGAGAAGATGAAAACTACTACACATGCCGCAACGGGCTGGTTACAGGGAGTGCAAATTAAAGGAGATATTGCTATCAAGGACATCCTTTCGACCGAAGGAGATGCTATGAGATCAATAGATTGGTGAAGGAATGTGCTAGCTTGGGATAATGACATGGATCTCTTGTTGCAAAAGACCAAAACCATCATGGACTATACTGAGGACAAATTGGTAAGTGATGGAATTATTCCTTTGTCGAGAGCTACGAAACCTTGGGAATGGTTTGAAGTTTTGCAAATAAGGAAAAAGGTTTTAAAGAAGGTGTATAAGCAAAGGAAAAAAATTGAGGACTCCTTGACTGAGATCTACAACAAATGCATTTCTTTCTTTGAGGTTATGATAGGGAGAAAAAGGTTTGTCCCAAAGCATCTGAGCTTGGAGCAGTTGAGAAAATGGTGGTGGGATGTGTATTCTCTAGTCAATGAAGACCCAGTCATTGAACATCAGTTGGATGATGCAGCCACATACATTGTAGTAATGGATAAATATCAAACCATGAAGGTGGATTGGGATAAAGTTGTAAAACAGTCAAGAGAAGACATTAAGTCCATTGAAATTAGAATTAAGGTTTTAGCTATGCCACCTATAGCCGACTTGGACAGGATATTTTGATGGTGCATGAGAAGATGGAGCAAACTAAGGACAAAGGGGGGAGCAGTTAATACAATGCTTCATTGGAATTTGTGCTTCCCCATTATTTCTCTTCTCCTCCACATGCATTGGACTGAGCTATGTTGGAGATCCCAAGCTGACCTAGATGGAGTACATGCATTTAATGCATATTTTACTTTATTTTGAATTCCTCTTGGCCGACTTGTTTTGTGTCCGTTTATTATTGTAAACCCTAATTGGGCTGACATATCTTGGGGGTTTCTATAAATATGGCATTCTGCCTCATTTGTAAGGGCTAGATAGTTTTTGGAGCGAATTAAGCAATATAGGAAGAGTTAGAATTAGGAGTTAGTATCATTTTAAAGCAAGTGTTGTAACAAAAGACTGAAATTGTTGCTACTTTGGGTGATTTAGTGCAAGTAAAGACATTGTGATTTGGTGCCTTTCTTGTGTTGAATTTTATCTAGCATGGTTCCTGAGATTCTATCTTTTGAAATTGCTTAAGTTTATTTGATATATGCTAGGTTTAATATTAGATGACTTGATGGTGTTTATGGTTTGATGCTTGAAGTGTTTGCAACAATCTCTAGTCCATAATTTTTGCAGCTAGCTAACTATTAGTTGCTTTGCAAAGGTAGCCTGGACTTTCATATTCATTGTGCTTAGTTCAATTGTGAATGTTAGTTCATTGCAATTGCAATAAGGTTGTTTTGGATGAATGTTCATGATCTAAAATTTTTTAATTCCTTAGAAGATTGCACTATTTCTATAAGATTCCAGATTCATCTGGGTCAAGCAGGAATCAATTTATGAGAGATTGGTCCATTTCAAGTATTTATCATTTGCATTGTCAATCTTAGGGTTAGTGTTAAAATTAGAAGTCTCTTTGAAACCCTTATATTTTGCTATTTCTTTTATCATTTGGATTAGATTTAGGACTAGAAGTATCACCATATTGCAAAATTTGATAGGCTTTGAGATTCAACATTTGCTTGTAGTAAGGTCCCTTTGTGATTACCAACATTTTCACATTATCACCGAGTTGTTTATGCATTTTCAAGACTTGAAATTAGAGACCTTGGGGTTATCTCTTGAGGCTTGCTGATAGAGATTTACCTTTCAAGAGAGATAGGATATTATATTCTGTCTGAGTTGTTGCTGTGCACAAAACACCATCAACAAATTGGCACTAGAGGGAGGGCCTGAATAAGCAAGCTAGATCAATTTTTGTCTACCATTTCTCTTGAAAGATTCAGAAGAATAACTAGATCTACTCTAGGGGAAGAGGAATTTCAAGAATTGCAAGCTCCTACTAGGTCTAGAAGGACCAAAAGAAGGGGAGAATATTCATCCACCCAACCACTTCCATCATCCCCATCATCCTCATCTTCATCAAGTCCATTCCTATTTTGCAGCCCCAACAAGCTATAAATCAACCATTACCACCTCCACCTCCACCAATGGCTTTCCTTGCCAACAATCCATCTCCCTTGACCTTCAATAATTATAATGTTACGCCCAAGAACCCATAACACTTTTGTTCCAAGTTCCATGTTAATGAACCCAATAGAATTGCTGATGAACACATTAGGATCTTTTAGACTTGCCTTAAAGATAGATGAATCAATCAGGAGGATGTAGCATGTAGGATCTTTCCTTATTCCTTAGGAGAATATGCATTCTACTGGTACAATCATTTTCCTATTGGGTCTATTCATAATTGGACTGAATTGGAGACTGCATTCTTGCAAAAGTTTAGGATTCCCATTAGTCCCAATGAGCTTTATCTTCAGTTCACCAATGTTAAGAGAGAAGTCCATGAGCCCATAGGGTCCTTTAACAATAGGTTTCATCACGCCTATACCCGACTACATGCCCCTTCTGCTATTGATGAGGCCATTGCTTTAGAAGTCTATTATGAGGGTCTTGATAGTCTAACAACCACCTTCATGAAGTGGAGAAACAACCCTCCTACTACCCTACTTGATGCATATGCAGAGGCTATGAAGGTTAGCACTACTTTAAGACAACACTTATCTAGGTCTTTACTGTCACTAGGACCCACTGCTCACCCCAGGCAGGTCCCAGCTATCAATCAGGCTCTCGCCAATCACACTCCTATCATGAACCCGATACCTTAGTTGCCTCTAGTTCCTCACCCAGGACCTCCTGTGAGTCAGGTTCCACCTGCAACCAGCTACCCTCAGTAAAATGTAAATCATCCTCTTCATCCACAGCCTCAGGCTAGTTTTCCCACATATATGTAGAATTTTTAAGTATTGAACCAGTCACCGAATACCACTACTATAGTAGGATATCTCCAAAATGATGCAAACTAGCCTCCATATAGAAATCCTGACAAGGAGAGATTGGATGAACTGATTGAACAAATGAAGAAGTTGAACATGGAGGTAACTTATTTGAGAAACCAGAATAATCAGCTCCAGGCTGCTCAAAGAAGTATGCAGTCCAATCACAATAGAGAAAATTGGGAAACTCAACAAGGACAACATCCTGAAAGAGGAAATAATTATGACAGATGACAAAATTATGATAAAGGACAATCTTCAGGCCAAAAAATTGATAGAGGGTACGCCGGTGCACAAGGGTTTGACAAGAGACAACCACCCAGACAAAACAAAAATTGGAATACAAGGCCTAACAATTGAGGTGTCCCCACCCCATTGGATCAACCAGTCAATCAAGAAAAGCCTCCAAGTGGTGTATATTTAGCTGAAGTTGCCTTATCAGGATGGTGTAGGCTCGATAAAACAAATCAACATTCCAAATTAGACTATCCAAAATTTTAGACAACTTCAATCTTTCACTATGAGGTGGGGAATAATGCAAGTAGTCAGGAGATGGTGCCATATACTCCCTATGATTCATCAGTGTTGGTGCTAAATCATGCTCCTTTTCCATAGAGCAAGGAGAATGTGCATGAAGAAGAATCATGCCAGCTTAAAGAAGAGGCGAATCAGGTGTGCAATGGAGATGAGATTACACAGTTGTTTGATGAAAATTGAGTGAGTGAAAATGGCCCCATGGATGAAGAAGAAGCTTATATTGAAGAGGTACAGACATTCCAGCGGCCTGTTAAAAAATATGATTTGAGGGACTTGCGACATAGGCATCCATAGGCTGGAGGCCCCTTCACCACTTCTATTCCTCCAAACAACTTTACTACACCTCCAGATCCCAATGCCAACAATAATCCAACATATCCTCATGTGTCTAGGCAGTACTTATCTAAAGATCAAGGACCAATGGATCTGTCAAAAGGGTGGACTATTGAAACAAGGAAGGATAAGGTAGTGGAATACCCAAAAGAGGCTCCTGCTGATTTGAGTGCAGAACAACTGGCCATATATGTTGTAGAAGAACTCAAGAAGCTAAAGGTAAGTCTCTCTACATTTGAGTTATTGAGAGTTACAACTATTAGAAATGCAGTTCTAGGAGCTTACAGTGCAAGTTCAGTATCACAAGATAAATCAGTCAGTGAGAGTGTCAATAAAGCATCTAGTTCCCAAGTAGTAAAAGGCCAAAATCATATTCACAATCAGATTCACATACCACCTAGAGATAAAGGGAAAGAGAAAGATAAAACTCAAGTTGCTCAGGTGGATACTCCCTTGACTCTGTTTTAGGGGAAAACAGACACTCCTCCATTTCTGATCTGTGTCCGTATATTTGGTAAGAAATTACACAATTGCTTGTTGGATTTAGGTGCTTCTACCAATGTAATTCCTTTTGGTGTATGTAGAGCCTTAGGTATTACTCTTGCTGACTCCCAAAAGAAAGTTATTCAACTGGATAGAACTGAGGTTAATGTTGTAGGGGAATTGAACATGATTCATATGCAGGTTGCCTTTGACCCTAGAATTCAGCAAGTTATTAATATACAGGTTGCATATATACCTGATGCTTATGGTCTATATTTGGGATTACTAGAGCTTTGAATGGATATGTATCAACCAATCACTCTCAGATGTGCTTCCCTGGAAGGGAGTATTGTTGACGTGTTCGATGGCACAACAACATGCAAAGAGAATATTGCTACTCTGTTTCTCCTGAAAGAGAAAGACAACACATGGATGTCTTAGCTCCCAAGGTCTCTTTAGTTGGTTCTCAACTGTGCTGATGTTGCTCAGTGGTTAATGTAACAGTAATGTTCAAGGGGCCTACTGGTGTTGAGCTTCTGGATTGTTCTGAGATCAAACATAAACTTAAACCTACTCTAACCAGGTTTTTTAAAGAAACAAAAAAAAAGATAGATTAGAGCTTTGGAACAGAAAAGAATGTTAATTCATCCAACTTAACCAGAATTTTTACCTTTCAAGGAATTCCTAACTAAAACTACAGAACAAAATTAACTTGTGATTAACACACAGTTTCATTCATTCACAGTGCTGATTTCAACAGCAGATTGCAAGTCACCATTCAAAGAAAACATAAAACAAGACTTCAATCCTTGAAAGTTTCTCAAATCAAATGATTAAACCAAGATAAACAACATTCTAAAACACAATCTGAAGTAGATTTTAATCTAGTTGCTTCTACTGTCAGTGAAACAGATAAGCAACATTTACAAAGCTGGCACAATCACCAGTGTATAGAAAATCCATGGCTCCAGATTGTTTCCATCTATACTAAGAGAATTTGAAAATACATTACAGTCTATGCTAGACCTAACTCCTACCCTAAGAAGACAAAGGAAGCTCCTATTACAAAGAATCAGGATGCAGTTCTATCTCCTCTATTTCTCTATGTATTCTAAAACTTCTACCCTAAAACTTCTTCTAACCCTACAACCTCTCCCCTTTACAAAGAGGCAAGAATGCCATATATACAAAGTGTACCCAAAAGAATGCGTTGTCTCCCATTTTTTAGGGTTTACAAAATATCCATCCGTTGTAGGAGGGTCATCCCTTAGATCTTTTGAATAAAGTTGGTTTTGCATTAAATGCAAATCCCTGCTGTCCATATTGGTGAAGGATTTCCACCAGGAAAAACCTTCAGATTGTTTGCAACTACCACATTTACTTCTGGCCTCCATGTCCATCTTCGAACTCCAGTGGAGCCACCTTGAATGCTCAAAAATATTTCCATTAATGCTGGTCTACTTTTGCTAGCAGATCTCACAGCTGTCCTTGTGACTCACGACTTCCTTCTTCTTCCTTCAGCCCTCTTCCTGCTCCAAATCTATCCTTCTGCAAGTTATCAATGTGACATGTGGTAGTCGGTAAGACCTCACAACGAGCCTCTCTTTCTTTGGCAAGCACACCCATGGCAGGGAGACTTTTCATGTCGGGAAGACCTCACCCCGAACTCACGCCTTGTCGCCGAGACATCTTTGGGTCAGTGAGACCTTTCATCGAGCACATTCCATTACACCGAAGGGAGAAAACATGTCGGCGAGACCCTATCAGGTCAGAAAGACCTTTCGCCGAAGTCACCTTTCAACGAGACTCCTCGAGAAATATCATCATGTACACGACTTGATCCTACAAAACAAGGTCTCCATTAGTCTTCTAAATCATAAAAATATCATCCTCGAACTTACCCATAATACCTTTCTCATTTTATTACACTTCACAAGAATAGACTTACTTCGGGCAGAGGCGGAACCAAATCCGAACCGGGAACACACTACCCTTTTAAAACTGGCGGAGGCGGAACCAAATCGGGACCGGGACCGAGATGAGAGGAAAAATTAGATGAATCCCAGTGGAATTGGGATTGGGACAAAATACGACCCAAAAATGACACCCCTCCTTCAAAACTGGCGGGGGCGGGGCCAAGAAGAAATCAGAACCGGGGTCGGAGTTGGGATGGGAAGAAGCCACATAAATAATCAACACTTCCCAGCTTAGCCCACATCCCGACTCTACGTCTGCAAAAGAAAACAAAAATGCCAAAACCCGACCAACCGACCAAGTGATTGGGATCGGGACAAAACAAACGAGCAAAGTGGAACCGGAACTAGAACCAAACCCTAACCGAAAATTTTTCTAAGTTTCAGTTTTGGATTTCGTTCCGGTCCTGCCTCCGATGACACCCGAAAAAGACAAAGAAAAGGAATAGGAAGAGAGAAAGGAAAGGGGAGAAAACACCCGACGACAAAACAAAAAGAAAAAATAAAAAAGAACCAGACAGGCGGAATCGGGATCAGGATGGAACCAAAACCCAAAATTCTTGGAAAAGTTTCAGAGTTCAGTCCCAGTTCCGGTTCTGGGTCCACCGGAACAAAACCAAAGGTGCACAAGGCAAAAGAAACAAAAGAGGTAGAATCGGGACCGGGGAAGAAATAGAAAACATAACTTGGAAGGAATTCCAAGTTTGGTTTCCGTTCCGGGTCTCGGTGTGCCAAAACAAAACCAAAAATGCCTAAGGCCAAAAAGAAAACACCTAAGGCACAAGACACAAAACTAAAGAGGAAAATGACCAACCACAAAAGAAATAAAGGGAAAGGCGGAGTCGGGGCTGGGATGGAACCCGAACGAGAAACGTTGACAAAGTTCAACATTTAGATTTAGACCCAGACCCGGCTCTGAGAAAGAATGAAAGACGAAAACAAAGAACTGTCGGAACCGGAACTGGGAACGGAACAAGAACAAAACTTGGATGTAATTCCAAGCCCGGTATTAGTCTCGGTTCCGCTTCCGACAGAATTTAAAAGAAAAACGCCTAAGGCAGAAAACCAAAGGCCAAAGGGAAAAGAAAAAGGGGGACCCATTTTGTTCTAGAATAAAATGGGGTGGTTATGCAAGGCATAACAAGTATCAAATCAAATTAGGATTGAAAGAGAGCCCAAGATGAAATATATGATTACAATATATCATAATACTTTGAATGAAATATTGATATCAGAGGTGAGTATGGGTAATTACATACTTGCAGCCCCTTTTGAGGAATCTAATGTGGAAGAAATCCTTATGCTACATGCTACACCTATGGATCTCATAGTTGAATCTAGTGGTACTGGAGCCCTGGTGAGACTAGTTGATGATGATGTTCCTGAAGATCATCAACTCAGCTTGTTGGATAATTTCCAAGAATTCATTCAGAAATGAATTGAAGATCAGATTCATTTGGGTAGGGAGATGAATTTTGGAGAATTACTTTTTCCAAATTGGCGTAGAGTTCATAATGCCTCCCACTCTGAACTATATTGTTACTTGTGCCAGATTGAAGTAGAACAAGTGCATAAATGTATCAACCCTACTCTAGCAGTCAAAATCAATATTCAGAATATTCAAGAGGATCCTAAAGGGAAGAAAGTGATGCTTTCTGAGGAGCCCTCCAGTAGTAACAATGCAAGAGATGTAGCAAGGAAGGATGTTGTTGCTGGTTGTTGGACTTTAAGATTTGATAGATCTAAATCAAAGCAAGGAGCTGGGGCAGGATTTGAGTTAATCAGTCCAAGGGGTAAAAATTTCTTTGCTGCTCATAGACTTTAGTTTCAATGTACTAATAATGTAGCAGAATATGAGGCTTTGATTCATGGGTTGCTCATGACACTAAAGAAAAAGATCAAGATTTTGCAAGTCTTTGGGGATTCTGAGTTAGTGGTTAAGCAAGTTAGGAGGCAGTACTCATGTCATGACAGGAGGATGACCAATTATAGGCATAGAGTATGGGACCTTATTGAAGGATTTTATGCCTTCAACATTTAGTTGATACCATGAATAAGCACCAAACAACAGATTCCCTTGCTCAGGAAACTAGTACAATGCAACCTTTGTCTCTTTCTAGATTAAAGAAATTTACAGTGGAATTGACCCCGGTGGCTTCAGTACTTGACAATGTTACCAATTTCCAGGTATTTGAAGATGATAAGCATATTTTGGATTTTATCACAAGTTCAGATGTCTTTGCTTCTCAAATTATCGATGAAATTGAACCCCAAGAAGCATAGATGGATTTAGAAGGGGTGATTAATTTGAAGAATAATACTATTCCCAGAGGAATGGTGCAACTAGAAAGGATTTTTGATTTGGATAAGGTCAGAGATCAAGAACAAGATGCTAAGAAGGAGTCCATTAGTGGAAAATGTGAAATGTACAACATGAGAACTCAAGATGATATCAAGAATGTATTCATTGGCAAAGTGTGTACTCCAGAGGAGAAGAAAGGAATTATTGATGCATTACATACATACTAAGATGTGATAGCATGGAGTTACTAAGACCTGAAGACATATGACATCTTGATTATAACTCACACTATCCCTCTGAAGCTAGGAGTAAGACCCTTCAGGCAGAGGCAAAGGCTAATTAATGCTTTACTAGAGCCTGTAATTCAAAAGGAAGTGAAAAAGCCACTGTCTGCTAGAATCATATTCCCAGTTAGACATTCAACCTGGGTTGCAAACCTGGTTCCTGTGAGAAAGAAGAATGGTGAAATCAAACTGTGTGTGGATTTTAGGAACCTTAATAGAGCATCAAAAAAGGACAATTATCCAATACCTTTGCTGGATGAAGTACTTCAGATTGTCAATGGGTCTCAAATGATGTGTTTCCTGGATGGCTACTCTGGATACAATCAAGTTATGGTACAGTATGAAGACAGGCATAAAAATGCTTTCACCATAAAGTGGGGTACTTTCGCTTATAGGAGGATGCCTTTCAGTTTGATCAATACTGGAGCTACGTTCCAGAGAGCTATGGACATTGCTTTTAAGGATTTAATCGATAAATGCATAATTATTTATATGGATGATCTGATAGTCTTTTCTAAGAAGAGAGGTGATCACATAGCCGATTTATGTAGAGTGTTTAAGAGGTGTAGAGAATTTGGCATATCTCTTAATCCAAAGAAGTGCATCTTTGGAGTTAATGAGTGAAAATTGTTGAGACACATTATTTCAGAGAAAGGCATTGCTATTGACCCTAAACGAGTGGAAGCCATACAACCACCAACTAACAAGAAGGAGATGAAGTCATTCTTTGGAAAAATTAACTTTGTAAGGAAGTTTATCACAGGATTTGCAGAAATAGTCAAGCCATTGAATGTGATGTTGAAGCAGGAAGCTAAAGTTGAATGGAGTGTAGAAGCTAAAGAAGCATTTGTAGAAATCAAAAGGGGCATTGCCGAGGCTCCAGTTTTGGTGAGACCTGATTGTGATAAGCCATTTTATATATATTCATTTGCTTCTGATCACTCCTGTGTTGGCATGTTGACCCAAAAGTCTGATCAAGGGAATGAGCACCCCATAGAATTTATGAGTGCACCATTGAAAGATGCAGAACTAAGGTATCCTAGTGTGGAGAAACAAGCCTATGCTTTGGTTAGAGCTATGAAGAAATTTAGGCATTATATTCTCAAGAACAAGGTCTTTGCAATAGTTCCTGATCTTGCAGTCAAGTTGTTGTTGATGCAAAATGAGCTGAGAGAACACTGAGCTAAGTGGGTGACCATGTTGCAGGAATATGATATTGAGATTCAACCCATGAAACTGGTAAGAGGGCAAGGGATTATGAGAACAATGGCATAAATGGGCCCTGACCTTGCAGCCTAGCATTACAATCTTGAAGATTTTTCTCTAGGGGACTGGTATGATGATATCATTCACTATCTCTTGAATCAACGGTGTCTGGACCATCTTAATGTTGTACAAAGAAGGGCATTGTGTTTGAAGAGTGACAATTTCATGCTAAATGGAGTTGTATTATACAAAAGGAACCATGAAGGTGTCTATTTAAGATGTTTGGGGCAACAGGAGGCTGAAAGAGTCATGGCAGAATTTCATGATAGATATGGTACTAGCCATGGATGTGCACCATCCACTACAAATCAGATTTTGAGGGCTGGTTATTATTGGCCCACATTATTCAAGGACACACACAATCATGTTAGGACGTGTCATGTATGTCAAACTATAGCAACCAGAGAGAAGTATGCAACACTCCCATTTCAACCAGTACTCGAGGTGAAACCTTTTGCGCAGTGGGGAATGGACTTCATAGGTCTAATAAATCTGCCCTCTTCTGTAGGCCACAGGTATATTCTTACTATTACTGATTATTTCACAAGATGGATCGAGGCTCTTGCATGCAAACTTTGTACTTTTGAAGTGGTAATCGATTTCAACGAATCAGGTATTAACAACTGCTTTGGATTTCCTATATCTTTGGTTTGTGATAATGGTCTTGGATTTTTATCATTGAAATTCTCTAATTGGGCCTTTGATCATGGAATTATAATTAAATTTGCATCCAATTATTACCCTCAAGGTAATGGTTTGGATGAGTCCTCTAATAAGAACCTCTTGATAGTCATTCGTAAGCTGTTAGAAAGGAATTCCAAGGACTGACATACCCAGCTTCAGTTTTCCCTTTGGGCAGATCATACAAGAGACAAGACTTCCATAGGAACATCCCCTTACCATCTGGTTTATGGGATAGAACCTGTGTTTCCTATTTAGTTAAAAATCCCCACCCTATAGTTCATTAATGAATATTATGACGAAGGAGATAAACCAAAAGCCAGACTTGCTAAGTTGTTACACCTTGAAGAGAAAAGAGATGAAGCCCTTGAAAACTTTGCCAAACATCACGAGGAAGAGATCTTGGAACCCCTAATTGAAAAAGGTTTTAAACCCCCATTAGGTGTCGACCTATCCAAGTATGGCAATTCCACACCCAACATACCCCAAGGTTCACAAAATGCACCAGGTGATTCATACATCCCTAATGTTCCTCTAGTGGAGGGTTGGCATCAACCTGAATTTGGCAACACCGTCCTTTACCAAATCAACAATCCCTTGTGCACCCCAATCTCAGTCATGGGGGCTTCCCAAGTATCCGATTCTAATAACCCCTTCACCTACAACATGCTGCAAAATGTCTTGCAGCGTCCGCCATTAATGCTGATTGCACCACCCCTTTCGAATCAACCTCTGGTAAACGCTGGGGGAAATCCTTTCAATGCATTGCCTCCACCTCTTAGGGCCAGAAATCTACCAATACCTCCATTCACATCCCAATAGCCTCCTCAATCTAACATACCATCTTAGTTACCTCCGCAAAGTACATCCCAACCAAATGTTCCTGCTGTCACCCAACAACCTCCTTTGTAGAACACCTCTACATCATCTCAACCACCTCATCAACAAAAACCCCTACATAATCCTTTGATTTCATCACAACAACCACCACACCAATTGCAAGGAAATCCATCTCGACCTCCCATCCTGAACATATCCCCATTGATCGCATCTATTTTATGTCCGCAAGCTCAACAACAACATAACATCCCATCTCGACCCACACAACAACTGAAATCACATCAAAAACCTCCCCAAGACTATTTCTATCATAACCACCAATAGTTCCAGCAACAACCACCCTATGTGTCCTCCTAACAATCACAATAGTACCCCCAGTACTAGCAGACCAATCCACAACACTCCATTCATGCTCCCTAGCATTATGTCACATATCCTTAGCAGACAAACCTGTACTATACATCGCAATAGTAGCCCCCATACCAACAAACACCCTCGGCATACCAGCAAGGGACATCATCATATCACTATCAAAATCCATATATCAACCTTCAAATAGTAGCTCAACAGGATCCTTCGTCATCCTACCACCCATATCCATCCAACCCATCTGCCTCGACTCCTATGCCACCAGTCAACGCTGTTCTATTAGAAATCAAAGCTATTTTGAAATATCTCCAAGCCAGGACTAGTAAGTAATCCTTCAAATTTGAAGATATATGTCCCTATCCATTCGACCCTTCCATCTCATTGATTCCCTTCCCGAAACACTTCGAGATACCAAAATTCGATAGATACAAGGGAAACAAGGATCCTAGAGCCCACCTGCAAGAGTTTTGCTCCCAGTGTCAGGAGGTTATGCATAATGAAAAACTATCTCTTGCATCTCTTCCCGTGGAGCCTGACATGGTATGCCCTAGATTGGTTCATGGGTCTAGAGTAGGGATCCATCAAATCCTTCACGGATCTTTAAGAGAAATTTGTTTCATACTTCTCCTTCAATCTAGAGAAGGATACTGATACCTTGGATCTCCTCAAGGAGAAGCAATGTGAAGGCGAAACCTTTGCCAGCTACCTTCAAGGTGGCGTGTGTTGGAAAGCCGAATGAAAACCCCTCTCAAAAGAGAAATACATGGTCACTCTTTTTGTTGAGAACTCACATCCCAACATGGCCCATAACTTTAGGCTACATTGTGTCACCACCTTCGCCGAGATAGTGGATAAAGGACCCATCCTTGAACGGGCCCTTATTGCTAAAGGTTATGTCAAGATACACAATCATGACAAAGAACGGTCATCCGGAGATAAGTCACGCTACTGGAACAAAAAAAAGAATGTTGTGATGGTGTCACCAACACTAAACATGTTCAAGTAGCTAGTACCTCTCAGAGGAAATAGTTTTCCTCTAACCAACCATCTTCCAAAAATATCATATCAGTACCATAGGGGGCACCTCGTCCCCCTCAATAGTCAAACTAGAACAGTCAAGGGAACAACAAACACCAGTTCACTCAATAAGGAGAACCCCTCAGTGTCGTGTTCAACAAGCTCCTTCAAGCCATTTATCCAATCACATATCCTGTAACCAAGCCACCTGATGAATCTAAGCCTAAACCAGCTTGGTTTAAAGAAAACGAATATGGTGAGTTTCACAAGATCAAAGGGAATACCCTAAATAAGTGTCAGAGTCTGAAAACATATATCCAAGATCTTATAGATCGAGGAGATATTCATGTGGATTCCAATTAGGCTTCATTGTCCAATGCTTAGTTACAGATTTACCAAAATGCCTTCCCTAACCATAATCAAGGCACAAGCACGTCCGATAACAACCCCCAAAACAACAGTACAAATAACATAAGTTAAAAGAATGTGCCCCTCAATTATGATGGCATTGTCCATTACATTGAGTAGGTAGAGTCTCACATATCCATGATACATGTCAAAGCTAAATATCCCCAATGTGTTGTTGCTACTCGAAGAACTTGCATTACTGTCCCTGCAGCCTCTGCATCCACCCAACAAAATCCTGTCAATTCTCAGTATAGAATTCTTGATCACTTAGGAAAGAATCCTGCTCACATCTCAATTTTGGATCTACTTAAATCTTCTCTTGTGCATGAAGAGATCCTGAACCGAGCTTTACAAGAAACCCAAGTGCCTAACAATATTGATCCCACACAATTCCAAGCTTTAGTGGGACATTTGGCTGTATCCTACTAGTTACACTTCAACCAAAATGACATGCCTAACATTGATGCCAATCATAACCGTCCCCTACACATCGAAGTCCTGGTTGCCCATCATAAAGTAAAAAGGGTCTTGGTAGATAATGGCTCTACCCTTAATCTATGCACTCTAAAGTTCATAAAGTAGTTAGGGTACACTCAAGCGGATCTGAGTAATCAAATCATTACTATCAAGGCCTATGACAATGCGGAAAGAGATTCTAAAGGAATTGCCAGTCTTCCCATTCAGGTTGGACCCGTGACTCTGTACAATACATGTCATGTCCTTGATCTGGACTTACCATACAACCTCCTCCTCGGCCACCTATGGATCCATGCCATGCAAGCCGTCCCCTCCACATATCATCAATGTCTAAAATTCCCAGTTAATGGGTAGGAGGTCACCATTTACGCTAACCCACAACCATTTGAGTACTGCCATGCCTTAGAAGCTTCATTTCCCCATTTGCATTATTGTCCTAGAGTTGAAATGGGAGCACGTCAGTCATCATCCTCCAATCCACCATCCACCACATCAACCACTCCATCTTCCACCAGCGATTCCACCATCACTAAAGTCTAGATCATCGAAAAAGGTTTTGGTGAATATGAAATGCATACAACTTTGAATGTGGGAACCACACCACTGTTACCACACACATACGGTCAACCTTCACAATCTATACCAAAGGAAGTAGACAAGACCATTACCTTCAGTGCCAAAAACATCCCTACTAGCACTTTCCGGTCCCCTGGTTTAAGGACAGATGCACCAGAAGATGATATCAGTCAATGGATATATCGTGAAGAGCCCCAACTAGATCCTGCCCTTAAGGAATGTTTTTAGGAAGCATACCCTTGGTCTACTAAGTTCTCTGAGAAGCATAATTATCAAGGTGGGGGTTTAGGTAAAGAAGAACAAGGGTGACTACAACCTATTGATGTATCAAAACTTCCACGAAATTCAGGCCTAGGATATGACAAGAAGCATAAAGGCCCTACAACATCATCCAATACTTCCAACAGTGTTAGTGTGGACAATGGTCCCTTAGAAGACATACCTGAGGAAGAGTCCATCACACATGCGTACGATGATGTGGATCACACAGACCTTTCATCCATGTTTAATTGCCTATCTGTCTTTACCATTAGCCTTTTCTTACACCATCCCAAACTTATTTTTTGGGACCTACATGGTAGCACACCTGTCAATGTCTCCCTTGACACATATGTCAACCTTATGATGAATGCTCTAGTCGTAAAAGTAAAAACAAGAAAAATCAGAAACAACCATCTAGTGAAAACCTCCTTGAGGTGCTTCTTGATCTGAAAAAAATAAAAATAAAGGATGCATCCAACAATGAAAACCTCAATGAGGCGCTAGAGGATGGAGACGTTCATCTTCCCCTTGTGGGAACTCAATTATCTACACAATCATCCATCTTGATCAAAGAAACTCAAGAAGTCAATTTGGGTACTGCAAAAACCTCAAAGATCACCTACGTAGCCAAATCATTATCAAAAAAAGAATATGCCATCATTGTCCAACTACTCAAAGATATAATCATTAAATTTTCTTGGTCGTACTTAGAAATGCCAGGTTTGGACCCTGCTTTTGTAGTTCACCATCTGGATGTTTTCCTAGACGCCAAGCCTGTCAAGTAGAAACTTAGAAAAATGCGTCCGTAGGTAGCACTGTTAGTCAAGAAAGAATTGGAAAAATTATTGGATGCTAGCTTTATCAGACCCATCGATTATTTTGACTGGCCTCCAACATAGTGCCTGTCACTAAACGTAATAGAGACAGTAGGATTTGCATAGACTTTTGTGATCTCAACAATGCCTGTCTGAAGCATGACTTCCCATTGCCCAATATCAACATGTTGGTTGACCTCACTACAGGACATGAGATGTTGTCCCTCATGGATGACTTCTCTGGCTACAATCAGATTCAAATTGCACCTGAGGACCAACACAAGACCACTTTTACAACACCTTGGGGTACCTTTTGCTACAATGTTATGCCCTTTGGTCTTAAGAACGCGGGGGAAACATATCAATGAGCAATGACTGTTATCTTCCATGACCTCATCCATATTATCCTAGAAGATTATGTTGATGACTTGTCGAGAAATTCTAGAACCAGAGCAGAGCACCCTGCTATTCTGAAAAAGATCTTTGAGCGGTTGGAATAGTACAAGCTAAGACTGAATATGAAAAAGTGTGTGTTTGGCATCACGTCAGGGAAATTTTTGGGATTCATAGTCTCTCGAAGGGGCATCGAGGTTGATCCTGCCAAAGTAAAAGCTATCATAGATATGCCTCCACTGTGAAACCTAAAACAGTTAAGAAGCCTTCATGGAAAGCTACAATCTATCCATTGGTTTATAGCTCAACTTGTAGATAAGTGCCAGTCATTCAACCACCTTCTGAAGAAAGACACCACCTTCAAATGGAATCAATAGTGTTAGTTGGGTTTTGATAAGATCAAAGAGTACTTGGCCCACCTGCCAATCTTGATGCCACCTATTCTAGGAAAACCTCTCCTGCTATACATCTCTACCACTTCAGTCGCACTGGGGGCATTATTGGCACAACATGATGAGTCCGCAAAAGAATGAGCAATCTATTACATTAGTCGTACACTGGTCGATTATGAATTGAATTATTCACCAATGGAGAAAGCCTGCCTCACAGTGGTCTTTAGTACACACAAATTTAGACATTATATGCTTAACCATCCTATCAAACTAATAGCAAAAATTGATCCACTAAAATATTTGTTGTCTAGAACCACCTTAACTGGTCGCATGGCTAAGTGGGTCATGCTCCTGAGTGAATTTGACATAGAATATGTGGAATGAAAAGATATAAAAGGACAAGTTATAGCTGATTAGTTGGCCAATGCACCCCTAGTAGATGCTTACCCTTTGGTCACCGGATTTCCAGATGGAGAAGTCTTCGCAGTAGCAGAAGCACCCACTTGGATATTGTACTTCGACGAATCCTACACTCATAATGGATTGGGGGCAGGAATTCTATTTGTTACACCTCAAGGAAATTTCATCTCGAAGTCATTTAGATTGGTATTCTTGTGCACCAACAATATAGCTAAGTATGAAGCCCTCCTCACAGGCCTCAAGATTGCAAAAAAGTTGCACATAACCCACCTAAGAGTCTTTGGCGATTCCTTGTTGGTAATT
>VDFB02000003.1:371477454-371687709 GCA_007258455.2 Sequoia sempervirens | reverse complement strand
AAACAATCCTCCTCCTCTGAGGAATAACTAGAATCAAACTTTTACTGCCAATCAAGGGAATGCCAAAAATCAAGATTACCGTGGAAACAATAACAACAACAATGCCTTAGACAATACATCGAACACGAATCCACAATGATCTTCATTCTTCTCTATCAGAAGAAATTTTACTCCACTAGGCCAATCTCTAGAATCTACCCTTAAAGAGTTGATGGAAAAGAACATTATCACCCTACCGCCTCAACCAAATTTTGAACCTAGTGTGAGGTCTCCATCATGGAATGATGCCTATTATTGTGATTATCATCGGTGCAAGGGCCATCGAACGAATAATTGTCAAGCCTTGAAAAATAAAGTCCAAGACTTAATCGAAAATGGCACCATCACAATAAAAGGACACCAACAATCAAACGAAGACCACCAAGCATTTCACAACCCTTTGCCCAACTATCAAAAAGGTGAGTCTTTTGGAAAAAGTGTGAATCATATCAATGACAATATAATCAATCATATCTACACTGACGACGAGCGGGTCAATGTTATAAAAGTTAAGGAAAAGATGGAATATAGAGAAGTCAACGCAACAATGAGGGCAAAAGCTAAAGTTGTCTTAAAGGGGACCTCTTCAAAAACCACTGTGTCCCTACCTCCACATCAATATGACTTAGTCAATCAACTTGGAAAAACTCCTGCTCATATTTCTATTTTAGAACTCCTAAAGATTTCCCCAGCACACAAGGAAATTCTAGAAAAGGACCTCGTTGAAACAACTGTATCCACTGATCTGAATGTGGACCAATTTCAAGCCATGGTGGGACACTTGTCCTCACCCGCATGCTTCTCATTCTCCAAAAAAGATGACGTTTCCATGACTCATCCCCATAACTCATCGCTATATTTAGAATTCATGACCCGCAAGTTTTGTGGCAGATGCATACTAATATATGGAGGTGCTAGTTTGAACATATGTACCATGAATTTAGTTCGGGCTTTAGGATTTTCTGAGGAATCCATTGATCCTAGAAGAAATATTACTATTAAAGCCTACGATGATGAGGAAAGAGCATCCAAGAGTTGAATCATGTTGTCGATCAGAGTGGGACCTGCTATCAAGAATACTTTCTGTCAAGTATTAGACCGTGATCTTGCATACAACATCTTGTTGGGTTGTCCTTGGATCCACAAAATGCAAGTTGTCCCGTCCACATATCATCAATGTCTTAAGTTTCCTTATGATGGACAAGAGATCACAATACTAGCTGATAATTCAAATAGTCAGACTTGTGCCAACATCAAAGCTAGTCAAGATACTTTGGTTCCCAACAATCAAGAAGCTCCTATTAGTACTTCTCCCAAAGTTGATACAAAAATCATTCAGTTAACCAAAAAAATTTGACAAGCAACTACGGTTCAAGGAAAATGGAGTTGGGGAGTATTCTCTCTGTCTTTCCAATCTTCCTACATCGCCTCGGTCACATGGGAAACCTTCTATCACCCAACATCAGATATCTATAGCATCAACATCAATGCAACCACCAACAAAGCCAAGTACAAAATTTAATGGATGATTTATCAAAGAAAAATTCCCCATGGAAGATCTTGAGGATAGAGAAATTCTAAAGTGGCTCTATAAAGATTAAGATGAAACAGTTCTCAATGTAAAACTACCAATTGATCAATATGGTAAAGGATATTCAATCATGCAAAAGATGGGATATGATGGTAATGGTCCTATTGGGAAAAGAAAAGGAGTAGTTGAGCCTATTCACCTTCCAGGACTTGCTACAAAAGATAAAACAAGACTAGGCTATGATACTAACTCAAAAGAAATAACATCCAAGCAGTTGCATGATACTATCCTCACATTGCAAGAAGGTTCTGATCCAAGGGAAGCTTGCTTGATAGCAATTCAAAATTTCATAGATAATAACTCTGACATAGACTCTGGTGAATATGAATGGGACACCATCTACAATGATGAGTTTTGGAGGGAAAAATAGGTTGATGTGGTACACAAGTATACCCCAACTCTAATCGAAGGTGAAGGGTTAGGGTCCCAACCACAAGGTTCTAAACTACAAGGTAACTTTGATTCTAGTGATACCGAGTCAGATTTAAACGAACAAGACTATCGTAATAGCAATACCATCATTGATCTGCCTCATAACTCAGATCCTATAGACAACTCCATTATGACCATAACCACAACCGATTTCACGCAGCCTAATGACCTGCTACCGCTAATACATCCCAATCTCATTGACTGGGATCTATCTGAACCTATCAATATACCTATGTTTCTAGGCGATGAATCTATCATAAATTTCCTTTCCGCGGATGACACAAATGATTGTTCCACTGGAAATTTTTGGCATAGAGTCCTTAATAAGGAAAGTGTCAAGTCCCCTAGCTACAAAAATAAAAATAAAAATAAAAAAGAAATATCTAATGGTGAAAACTAGAATCTGGTAGTATTAGATCAAACAAAAGATAAAACAAAGAGCGTATTAGATGGTGAAAACCTTTTTAAGGCACTAGATGATGGGATGCTTGACACTCTCCCAGAGCACTATTATGAGCGATCACCTATCTTAATTGAACCTACAAAAGAAGTTAATCTTGAAACTACAGAACAACCAAGGATTCTACAGTTAGCTGCGTCAATGACAGAAAAAGAAGTGCCAGAGTTCATGGAATTTCTCAGAGAAAATTAAGTCAATTTTGCCTAGTCTTATCCAGACATGCCAGGTCTTGATCCTAATCTTATAATGCATCACTTGTCCATCAAACCAGGAGTTAAACTGGTGAAATAAAAACTAAGAAAGATGCATCCTCATGTTGCACTACTGGTTAAAGAAGAACTCAGAAAACTCCTTGATGTCGGATTTATAAGATCAATCGACTATGTAGAATGGATCTCCAACATTGTTCCTGTATCCAAGCCAGACAAATGCATCAGAGTGTGCACTGATTTCATAGATCTTAATAAGGCATGTCCTAAGGATGACTTCCCACTTCCAAACATCAATACTATAGTTGATCTGATAGTTGGCCATGCCATGTATTCACTAATGGATGGTTTTTTTGGTTATAACCAAATCAAGATTGCTCCTGAAGACTAGGACAAAACAATTTTCACATGTCCATGGGGGACTTATTGTTGGAAAGTCATGCCTTTCGGTCTAAAGAATGCTGGGGCTATATATCAAAGGGATATGACTACAATTTTTCATGACATGATACACACATTCATGGAAGATTATGTAGATGATATATTGGAAAGCCCATACACAAGAGAAGGACATCTTGAGGTATTATCCAAAATATTTGTAAGGTTGGAAAAGTTCAAAGTTCACCTCAACCCTAAGAAATGTGTTTTCGGAGTCACATCCGGAAAGCTCTTGGGATACATAGTATCAAAAAAAGGAATTGAAGTAGATCCTGCCAAGGTGCGAGGAATCATGGAAATGCCTCCACCAAGGAATATTAGTCAGTTGAGGTCATTGCAAGGACGACTCCAATGTATACGAAGGTTCATTGCACAATTGGTAGATAAAATCCTACCTTTCACATATCTATTGCATAAAAATTTTCCTTTCAAATGGGATGATAAGTGTGAAATGGCCTTTCAAAAAATTAAGCAGTACCTAATGAACCCACCAGTTCTAGTACCACCAAATACAGACAAACCACTAATCTTATATATTGCCACAATAGAGACATATTTGGGGGAATTATTAGCACAAAAAGACTCTACATGAAAGGAACATGCAATTTATTACATCAACCAAACACTAATAGGTCATGAAATCAAAGCTTGTCTAGCAGTAGTCTTTGCCTCACAAAAGTTTTGACACTACATGTTAACTCATACAATCAATCTTGTTGCAAAGATTGATCTACTTAAGTATCTGTTAAGCAAAGCTACATTGAAATGAAGGTGAGCAAAATGGGTCATGATCTTAAGTGATTTTGACATCCATTATGTTGATCACAAAGCAATCAAAGGACAAGTTATTGCTGATCAACTGGCTGAAGCACCACTACAAGTAGAGCATCCCATGCACATTGAATTTATAGATGTTGATGTCTTCACTACAAAATCCAAACAACCATGGCCATTATACTTTCATGGTTCTTTTACTCAACATGGATTGGGGGCAGGCATACTCTTTTTCACTCCTCAAGGACATACCATTCCTCAGTCATATAGGCTAATGTTTCCTTGCACCAACAACATAGCCAAATATGAAGCTTTAATCACTAGAATAAAGATCACTTTGGAATGGAGGATTATAGAACTACAAGTCTATGGTGTCTCACAGTTAGTCATTAATCAGATTAATGATGATTATCAAACCAAAGATGACAAACTATTGCCATATAAGAAGATGGTTGATGATTTAAGAAATACTTTGTAGATATCAAGTTCATATAGATTCCAAGACTTGATAACAAGGCAACTGATGCCATGGCCACGATCACATCATTGTTGCAACTCCCATAAAATCAGGTTCACTATGAATTTCTAGTGGAACAATCATTTACACCTGCCTATGACACACCTGAAAGGAAAATAATTTGCCACTTAGTAGGATCTGATTCACCTTGGTATGGCAAGATTTATGCCTACCTAAAAGATGACATCTTACCACTTGACTTATCCTGTAACCAAAAGTGCAATTTTATCTGCCAATCCTCTCGCTATACTCTTATCGTTGACACTCTCTATCGTCGTGGTCTTGATGGTACTTTACTTCGATGTCTCGAACGTGATGAATCCGACAAGGCTTTACAAGAAGTTCATGGTGGCATTTGTGGTACTCATTCAAGTGGACTGACCTTATCCAATAAATTGATTAGAATGGGTTATTACTGGCCTACAATGGAGAGGGAATCATTCAATTTCGTAAAGAAGTTCTCTAAATGTCAGATACATGGAAATCTCATCCATGCACCAGCACAGGAACTACAACCGGTCACGCCGACCTGGCCATTCTCTTAATGGGGGTTAGATCTAGTTGGAAAGATTCATCATTCATCATTGAATAGACACAAGTTCATCATCACAACGACAAAGTATTTTACCAAGTGGATTGAGGCAATACCTCTCACAAAGGTTACCGACAAACAAATCTCATCATTCATACTCAACTATCTGATTTGTCAGTATGGCATTCGAAACTCCATCACAGATAATGGATGACCATTCAAGAATCAAGATGTTGATGAAATTTGTGAGTGATTCCATATCCAACACAAATATTCAACACCTTATTATCCACAAGTGAATGGCCAAGCAGAGGCCTCAAACAAAACAATACTGAAAATCTTGAAGAAGACTATGTATGATGCAGGGAAAGATTGGCACGTTCTACTCAATCCTACATTATGGGCCTACAGAACTAGCATCCGAATTCCAACAAGAGCAACACTGTATGCTCTTGTCTATGGAGAAGAATCCATTTTTCCACTAGAAGTTGAGATTCCATCATTAAGGGTATTATTGAAGGGTCTCACAACAGATGATATCTACAGAGTTTGCCAACTGCAAGAGCTGGAACTCCTTGATGAGAAGAGACAACGAGCAACTAACCATTTGAAAGCATATCAATAGATGATGTCTCATAGCTACAATCACAGAGTCAAGCCACATACCTTTCAATTCGGTGATCTTGTTTTGAAGGAAAACCCATAGAATTAGCAAGACAAAGAGAAGAAAGGAAAATTTGAACCAAATTAGCTGGGTCCGTACGTGGTCATAGCAATATATGGTTCAAGAGCATACAAACTGTCAATGTCAGAAGGGGACCTATTTGATGAACCCATCAACAACATGCACCTGAAGAAATATTGTCTGAAGTGGTTATCATCATCCATAAAAGTCCTTAAAAAATACAAAAATAATAGAAAAGGTCCTGAAAAAATACAAAAACAGCAGAAAAAGTTCTGAAAAAATGAAAAATAAAAATCGTCATAGGGTGAAAACCTGGCAACAGGCAGTCTATTGACAGGAAAAATACAAAAAAATAAAAAAGAAATAAGAAAAATGCAATAAAAACAAATAGTGAAAATATGGCAAACAGACGCTATTTGTAGCTCTCCCTCTATTAGCTCATGTTTTGCATTTAGCTTCTCAGCCTTTGTTCCATCATCTTAGCATCATAACAACATCATACTACCATCATTTTCCTAGAGTGATAATGTCTTACCATGGCTTGGTCATTGTACATAACCATTTTAGCAGGTTGTGTCAATACTAGGGGTAAATGTTGATATACGGGGAACACTTAACTTTCAGGTTCTACCAAAATAGCTAGACACTGGCATAAAATCCAGTCATGTGAACAAACAATCAAATCCTATAAGAAGCTATCCAATCATTGATCCATATCACAACAATTTTCAACAAATTCCATATCATGACACATATCTGGATGATCTAAAATCTAAATAATGTTTGGAATAGCAGTATTATATTTTGAACAATGGTCGTTTGATTTGTGATATCATACCTCTAGAGCACACTCGATGATGCCTTGAACTAGAGTGGTGAGGAAAGAGGATGATTTTTCTTTTTCTGGTTTCTTGAGATTGACTATGAATCTGGTGCAACTATGTCGTGAGACATGATTTCCAAAATGTATCATTGATGACAGTTCCAAATTTGCATTAGAAAGTGGTTAATCTTTGTCTATTTATGCAAGAAATACTCAGGTAATCTCGGTTCAATTATACCTCGATGCTTGTGTTCACTTACTATATCAAAAATCATTAAAGTTGTACTCAGGTCATCATTAGTGCTAATTTCCCCTTTGATGCTTGTACATACTTCCAACATTTTAAAACACTCTATGATGATTCAAGAAAGCTAACAAAAGGCTTGACAAATGGTTGGTTTTATTTCGTTGCATTTAATTTTGATCATTGTACATATCTGCATACTGCATTTGCATCAAAGTTTTAAAAGGGCTGGACAATAACATCAATGACTGCCATGTCTCTTTGCACTAGTTGTGGAGGACATTCAGACATTTGTTTCATTATCATCCTTCATCTTCATCATCATTTCATTATCATTATTATTTCATCTAGATTATCATTTATCATTCATTTTCATGTCATTTAGATCCTTTCTCATTTCACATCATTCATTTATCCATTCGGTATCCATATCATTTTCATTATCTATTATCTTCATCTCATTCAACATCTCACTTATCAATTTCTTATCATTTCATTTTATCATTATCATTCCATCATCTTATCATTTCATATCATTTCATTTATCATTGCATTTCATTTTCATCTTATCATTTCACATATCATTACACCATACATTTCGTCATCATTATCATGATCATTTATCATTTATATCATTACATTTATCATTTATCATTTCATGTCATTACATTTATCATTATCATTCCATATCATTTTCATTTATCATTTCATATCATTCTCATTTATTATTATTTCATATCATTACATTTATCATTATCATTCCATATCATTTTCATTTATCATTTCATATCATTCTCATTTATTATCATTTCATTTATCTCATATCTCATTATCATTTCATATCATTCTCATTTATTGTCATTTCATATTCATTTCATTTATCTCATATCTCATTATCATTTCATTTATCTCATATCATTATCATTTCATATCATTTCATTTCATCATCATTTCGTTACATTTATCTCATTATCATTTCATCATCATTTCATTACATTTATCTCATTATCATTTCATCATCATTTCATTACATTTATCTCATTATCATTATCATTTCATCTTATTTTATCATCATTACATTATATTTCATTATCATTTCATCATACCTTTCATCCTATTATTTATCCTATCTTGCATTCACTTATCATTTTCATATCATGACATTTTTTCCCATAAAAATTGAATCATTTCACATATCATTTATTTTCCTAAATTATATGCATACTACGAATTCATCTCATAAACATAAACATCCATTTTTCAGCGCATCTATTTCTTGCATTTGAAAAATCCAAAAAACAAATATTCCATACATACATTACATTTCCACATCATTTTTGTCATAATCATATCATCCACTTGCATGACATCATTAGTACACACCACAAATTGTCATCATCGCATGAATCATCCTGCATATTATATTAGTCATCAAAATACATATCAAAACCCATCTCATACCATATACAAAAAAATGCATATCCATATCATATCATCATATCAAACATGCACATCATCAAAACCATCTCCACTGCATATCATTGTTCATAAAAAAAAAAAAACATACAAATGTCCAAAGTCCAATGAAACTGAACAGTATAGAGAGATACACGAGATATGATAAAAAACAATGTACATGCTCCAAAAATGATATACATCAATCAATCAAGGTTGGCTGGTGGAGCCCCCTGATGGAGCTGGTCTAGAGGATGATGGCTTGTTGCTACCCCCCATATTAGGATCCTGTCAAGGTCCTGTAACCCCTCTACTATGTGTCATCGTCCAAGATTTGCTCCTGGTCCTACTGTGGGACCTAGGGTAAGGCTCTCTGCGGTCGGGAGGGCACAACTCCTCATACCTACCTCGGTAATACTCAGCCTCCCTGGCAATCTTGAAACCCTCTACAATGGCCTCTCACAAAGATGCACTCTCAACAGTGCCCACGAGTCTTTGCGCCACATCCTCTGCCTCTGCTGCCCCCCGTTTGAAAGAATCCATCTCTACTATCAATTGGGCTACCTGTGGGTTTGGGGTAGGAGGATGTGCTTGTGCTTATGCCTGTGTCTACTCCAGTTGTGTCTATAACTGTACTACCAAACTTTGAGCCTGAGCCAACTGGCTCTGCAACTGCACTTGTTGCCCCTGAAGTGTCTGTACCTGGGCCTGTAAAGTATCTATCTACGCCTGCTGCGCTGTGGAGGAGACTTTGATCACCATCTACCATCCGATACCACTCCTCGGCCTTCGTATAACTTGAGCACTTCCCATGATATCCATCCTCTACCTCACTAGCCTTTGCTCCTCCCCTCTGCCATCTCCGCCGTCATCCCCATCACCATCATTTGAGATATCCTCTCCACTCTCCTCCTCATCTCCACTATCCTCCTCCTCTCCACCAACTGCCTTCTCCCCACTGGCCACATCCTCTTGTCTCCTAACCCTTGACTAAGGTACCACCAAAATAGGCACTAACTCATCTGGACATGTGAACTGCGGAAATGGGTGTGTGTGATAATAGATCAAGTACTCCTCAGACATGCCTGCATCAACAATATCAGGCCTTCCATCCCATACCTCAGGCTGTAATGCTATATAATCGGTATATGTAACCTGGTAAGAAATGCAAGGCCCCCATCCAGGCTCATCCTTGCACTGTCCATAGTGTGCAATGCCTTGAGGCATCCCCTGTGTGAATCTGAACTGTCTCTGTACTCGCAAGGCCAAAAATATCTCTATAATAAATGGAGTACGACCTATCAGAAACTGGGGTATACATACAAACAACATCTCCAAATGATCTGTGTCCCACGCATCACAATCTGTATATGGCCTCCATATCAATGCATCAATATTGTCCAGGGTCTGTCTCTAGTACTCCACCTTGCCCAGCTTGGGCTGGACAAGTGCAATCAAATATGCATACACGTATGGCCTGCCTGGTGGCGTAGCTCTCAAACACAATGGTGTCGTAACAAAAATATGCTCCCATGCCTAGATCTGGAGTAGGGTAACACCACAAAACAAGCTCGCTGACCCTCTGTATACCACCTAGTGCAAGTCATGATATAAATGAGCTAGCATGCAACTGCCCCAGGAATATCTCCGCGACTGCCCTATCATCTGCTCGATGATCCTCCCCCATCTAACTGATAGTCCCTTTGACTGGCGATCTAGACAAAGGAAGCCTCTAATGAATGCACCCAACACTGCAGGTAAGGCTGGATATCCCTTAAAGTCTGCCCATGGCACCCAATACCCTGCTATCTGTGCATCCCCAAACACTCTCCTGAGTGCATCTGTACCACCTAACTCCTTGTGGTCATAGAACACAAGGGCACCCACCACTAGGATCCCCAAAATCCTGTATACATCCTCTAGGGTCATCATCATCTCACCTGTTGGCAAATGAAAAGTATTATGCTCAAAATGCCATCTCTCTGCTAGCATGGTCAACAGTCCCCTCTTGACCCGAATAGGAGGCATAGACAACAATGGTCCCAAACCACATCCAACTATCAAGTGTACATCTACAGGGGTGAGATCTTGTATCCGATCCCAACTTATAGGGAAGCACTCTCTAATCTGGAGGTTTTTGAAAACCTCCTTTTTTTTTTTTGGTCATCACATGGACAATCAATCAGACTCATATCATCGAATCATATCAAATAAATCTATCTACTTCACACCAGATTCATATCAAAAGACCCATATCAATCAGATTCATATAAAGTGACACATTTTAGACTCATATCAAGTGTTCTATCTAAGAGAATCATATTAGGAAATCAATGCAAACTCTGTCTATCTGAATATCAAATCAATCTAATCTATCATCATTTACTATTTCTTTTTCTTTTTCAGGAAAGAAAATTTATCAACAATCAACTCATTATCCTATTTGTACTTCAATCATGAATGCAAATATGTTTTCAATCAAATCAATCTACTATTTTTTTTCTATCATAGAAAGAAAATTTATCAGAATTCATATCAATCATTTACTCTTTGTTTTCTAACGCAAAGTTATCAAACAAAGTTATCAGCTATCTACTCTTTGCTTTCTATTTTTTGGAAACAAAGTTATCAATTCTTTTATCAGATTTTCTATCATTTCTATCCATATCAACATGATGACAAGACAATTTATCTATCTATTGACCAAAGAAGCAATAATACATCATTATTTTCATCATTCAGTGCATTCTGCCAAAATTCCCTATATGCGCTAATCTGTGGCCTAAAAGCGCTCAAACCCTAAATACGCTGAAGTTTCTCCCTGATGCGCTAAACCTCGGATGCGTCATTCTGTGCCCTCAAAGCGCTAAATTATTTCCTCTATGAGTTATTTCCCTATATGCGCTAAATCCCTCATCGAATGAGCCATTTCATCTACCCGATGCGCTAAAACCCTAAAAGCACTAATTTTTTTCCTATTTGTGCTAATGTACCAATTTTCTATCGGCATCCTATATGCGCTATTTCACCTATTGAATGCGCTAATCTATTTAAACCCTAAAAGCGCAAATTTATGCCTTATATGCGCTAAAAGAAACATCAAATGCGCTACTCTATTTCCTAAAAGCGCTAAAACATCTCAAAAATCCACTACAAATGCAAAATTTCAAAGCAAAGAGGGTTGAATCGACTCACTGGTGGTCCATACGCGGTTGGTCTTTGGTATCGGCGAGCCCGCTCGAATCTATGCTTGTGGTAAGGAATCTCCATCTCGCCAAGTCACCGTCTGAGCACACAATCAATAAAGTCAAAAGGTGAAAATGACTTGCCCTTTTTACCCTTTTACCTTTTAAAGGTCAACCAAGGTGGGTTTTTTGTGGCATTTTTTTTTTTTAAAATCTTTTTATCACACTGACCTTATTTTTCAAACTGGGGCATCTTTTCATCAATTCTTGGGAGCTAAATCATTGCGTCCCTTTCATCATCCGAATTTCATTATCCCCAACTCAACATTTTTTCTCATCCTCAATGATTTATCTCCTGAGGGGGCATCATTAATATTGACAACATCTTTCAATCAGAAACATATTAGAGTCAAATCAGGGGCATATCAGTTAAATCTTTTTCGATTAGGGGCAAAATCAAACACAACAAATTTCAAAATCAGAAATATTTTCTTTGAAGCAATGCGTTTCACACATCACTTCAAAGAGGGGCAAAATGTATATGCATAAAATTGGTCATGTCTAATTAATCCTGGCACTTAATTAAATATTTATTTAATTAATCTCTCTAAAAGTCCTCTACATATGATTAAATTTAATTAATTTAATTGTATTGTTCATTCACTTTATTCTTCCACCTTAATTAAATAAATCAACTTTATTTGATTATTTCACATTTCTACTTAATTAATTAAATAAATACCCTTTATTTATTTTAATTAATTATCACCTTTTGAATTTAATTAAGTATTTTTAATTTAATTGAATTTAAATATTTCTTTTCTTCTAATTAATTATACATTTTATGTAATTAATTTCATTTACACGCCATTTCCTAAAAATTTTAATTAAATATCTTTATTTAATTAAATATCCTTCATATCTTTTCAAATCATAATTAAATATTTTATTTAATTATGAAATCTTTTATTATTCTTCAAATCTTAATTAAATATTTTATTTAATTAAGAAAAATCTTCCATGTCACCAATAAATAAATAATTGAATTTTATAATTCATTATTTATCTTCAAAATCTTTCCAAAATATCACAAAAAGATGATTTTTACAATTCATCTTTATCATCTCATCTAATCTCTTCCACGAAAAAGGAAACAAATCTTGCTTTTTGGTTTTCTTCTATTTTTCTCTCCAGTCTTATCCATCTTCGACTGTTCGATCTGCCAGGAATTTTCACAGTCGTTGATCACATCAGCCAATCAAAATCTTTCAAAAAATCTATAAATATCATTGCAAATCCAAGCATTGGTTACATACACACACATACATACACACATTAGAGCTTAGTTGCATTCTGGCACTCTAGCACTCTAGCATCGTAGCATTGTTTCATAATCTTTCATTCTAGTAATCATATCTTAGCATAGCAGGCATTCATCTTTAATCTCGTTCTTTAGGAAGACTGTTTGTTGAGCCTAGCACATGATCTGAGAGTAAGCTGGAATCGACAAAAACACTGGAGATAGAGGACAATGGAACGTCTTTGAAGCATAAACAAAGTTTTCAATTATTTTCCTTTATGTTATGCTTTGATTTAAAGTTTCATTGGTGTGTTTGATTTGTTTTTAATCTATATTTATTATTTATTGCACACTTAAAATTGATCACACAGGAAGCATGGAAATAACAACCTTTAGCATAACTAACCCGCCAACCCATAATAGCCACCACTCCTTCCATGATGACATCCAACTATTTACCTTGTTTACCAAGGAGTCCCATAAGTTGTCGTTGCCCACTCTTTTTTCTAAAGGAAAGCCAAGGTATGTACATGGAGATTGACCTTTCCTAAATCTCAATAATATAAGGATCTCTTGCTCTTTGCATGAGGGGTATGTAAAAAATAGACTTTAGATTTTACTTTACTTAACTCTTGGCTAGAAGCCTATGAATATAGATCCAAAATTTCCCTTAGCTTACAAGATTCATAGCATTTTGTTTCCTCAAAATGCATACTATCATCCACAAACTACTGATGGGTTACAACATGCACTTTGCTCATTATTGTAATTCCCTCTAGCCTCCCAATGTTTTTTGTTACACTAATTGCCCTTTTTAGAACCTCAACCATGATAATAAATAAAAAGGGTGAGAGGGGATCTCCCTGTCTAATTCCTCTGGATGCCTCAAAGAAATTTTTTGGAGTGTCATTCATAATAATTTAAAATATGGGACTAGCAATACAATTAAAAACCCAATTTACCTAGTTTTTATCAAAACCAAAGGTCACTAGCACCCTGCACAAAAACCTCCAATCCACCTGATCATATGATTTTTTGATATCTAATTTTAGTAGCATACCTTTTTTTGGTTCTTTGAATAGAATGAATGGCTTCCTGTGTAATGATGATCCCCTCCAAAATATACTTCCTAGGTATGAACCCTAATTGCTCCTCATAAATCACCCCTGGAAGAATTGTTTTAGTTTGTTTGCTATTTATTTCACCATAATCTTGTACAAAGTGTTGTAGAGGGTGATGAAATTGATTTCATCTAATGATGATGGCTTCTCCTTTCCAGGAATCAAATAAATGAAGGTGTTATTCATCTTGTTGGCAACACAAGGGCATACAACTTAGAGGGGGGGTGAATCAGTTGTCACAAAATTTCAAACTTATTGAACTTATTAACTATATTCTTAGATCTGATCAATAACCATGAAAGGATAAAACAACAACACATCATAAACACACATAACACCAAGATTTTTAAGTGGAAAACCTGGTAGGGGAAAAACCATGGTGGAGGTCAGTCCACAAGATTATATCCTGTTAGAAGTATAAAGAAATATGAATGGGGAATGCACATGCATTCAGGCGACTTGCCTAGAGCTCATTGCTCAATTACAAAAGGAAGACTCACTGTCTTACAAAAATATTTGGATTACATCCACAAGATTTGAACTGAGAAAAATAGCATCTGCTAATGCCTGATTACAGTTCCGATAAGCACATGAACACTTCTTCACACTCTGCTCATTCTTCATACTTTGCTTCTACCTTAGAAAGATTTAAACTTTATTTTCACATAGGACTCGCACACTTCACATACTCCTTCACTCATACCTTCAAATGATAAAACAATCGCTTATATATATCTGCAACAAGAAATTACATCGCTACATGTCGGCCTTAATAAAATGATAAAATGAATACAAACTGTTGGCTCAAAAAATTAAAGATTATTAATTCAAATCAACCAAGGTCGGCCACAACATAGTGAAGACCCAAAAGACAATCCCAAACATGAAAAAAATGAGCACGTAAGAGAAAATATCCAATTGTGAGCACCATGATCAATGTGGACATGCAACACAGATAAAGCACAATCTAGAAACATCCATAAACATCATGAATCACCAGAGAAGCATCTGCAACAACTGAACTCACTAGAATCACATCATCTTCATTCAGGAACACCAAATGAAGCAACAAAATGACTGTCATAATGCAACTGTTCATAACTCGATCAAATCTTCACGCGGATCTCTGAAACTTAACGTGGATAAAATAGATATAATCGACAAGAAAACCTTTAATCCAAAACATCTAATCATCAATGTACCGGGCAAACCAACATACTAAACTTCACTTCACCACTGACAACCTGTAACTTATTTATTACAATTTTCTCAATATCCTCGACATATATAGCCTCTAAGACATAAATGCTAATAGTATTGAAATCAATGACAACCACATATCAGAAACACAACCACAACATTCAACAATCTCCCCCTTTGGCATTGATGGGAACACATGATGTGAAAAACACCATCAACCCAACTTTCTTTTGGCACTTTCTCCCCCTTAGGTTTTGACTCTTCTCTTCCTCAACTCTTTCACATGACTCTTCTCCCCACAAAGTTTTTCACTTGAATCTTCTCCCCCTTTGACATCAATGGAAAATATACCTTTTCTCCACACAAGCTCTAAACCACATATCTTTATATTTGACTACTCCCCCTAAGTAGCAACCACCACAACATCAATCTGGATCAAGATAGGAATATGAAATGCACAGATTGATGCAAATCTGCAATCTGTTCCCTTTGAGATACTCAAAAGTATCCTTAGGAAAAGGCTTGGTAAAGATATCTGCAATCTGTTCCTTAGTAGGCACACACTCCAGTCTGAATTCCTTTTCACTCACCTTCTCTCTCAAAAAGTGAAACTTGATCTAGATATATGCTTGGTCTTTGAATGCAGCACTAGATTCTTAGAAATGTTAATTTCACTTGACTTATCATAGAATATTACAATAGGTTCATCATACACAACTTTGATATCTCTCAACATCTGTTTCATCCACAATACTTGAGTACAATTATTAGCAGTAACAATGTATTCTACCTCTGTAGTAGAGAAAGAAATGATATTCTACTTCTTACTTAACCATGAAATCAACTTCTTACCCAAGAAAAATGCACCATCATTGGTACTATTTCTTTCATACACATCACCTGCCGAATCAACATTAGTAAAAGAACTCAAAGTAAGATCATCATCTTTAGGATACCACAGGCCAAAATCAACTGTCCCCTTCAAGTATCTGAAAAATCCTCTTCACAACCGTCACATGAGATTCCTTAGGATCAATTTGAAATCTTGCAACATTGCATAAAACATTCATGATACTAGGTTTGGTTTGAGTCAAATAAAGCAATCCACCAATCATTGATTTGTATCTATTCTGGTTTGCTTTCGAAGAATCATCATTTTGTGTCAACTTGCATCCGGTCACCATAGGTGTACCAACTAGATTTGAATCTTCTATACCAAAATTATTTTGTAATTCTTTCACATACTTTGACTGAAATATGAAGATCCCTTTATCTAGCTGAGTAATTTGTAATCCCAAAAAGAATTTCATTTCACCAATCATAGACATCTCAAACTCATTCTACATCTCATCAATAAACTTCATGCACAAACTATCATCTCCTCCAAAAATGATATCATCAACAAAGACTTCAACAATCAAATCTTTATCATCATCAATCTTGAAATACAGATTACTATCAACAGTACATTTATTAAATCCAAGCTTCAACAAATACTTATCCAATCTGGCATACCATGATCTTGGGGCATGCTTAAGTCCATACAATTATTTCTTCAACCGACAAACCATATCTCTCTGATCAATCAATTGAAACCATCAGGTTGCTCAACATACACCTCTTCTTCCAGTTCACCATTTAGAAATGCTGACTTGACATCCATATGATAAACCTTGTAGTTTTTGTAAGCAACATAGGCAAGAAATAATCTCACAACTTCAATCCTAGCAACAGGGGAAAAGGTTTCTTCAAAGTCAATTCCTTCCACATAAGAATATCCTTTACACAAAAATCTTGCTTTGTTTCTAACAACTTCACCTTGCTCATTCAGCTTGTTTTTGAAGACCCATTTGGTTCTAATAACATTTTTTTCCTTAGGTCTAGGAGCAAGAATCCATGTATTATTCTTCTCATTTTGCTGTATTTCTTCTTTCATTGCTTCCACCCAATGTTCATCTTTGCATGTTCATTCACACTATTAGGCTCAGTCTTTGAAATCAAACAATATTCTTCTGCAATTTTTCTCCTAGTCTAAACACCTTTGTTCTTATCACCTATAATATGATCTTTTGAATGATTTAGCCTTACATAACTTGGAGACTTAGGATGTTCTTGAACTTTTGGCTCTTGTGATCTCTCTTCTGTATTTTCACCAGTTCCTTCCTCTTGATTTTCTTGATTCACCGGAATGATCTAAACTTGATTTTGAGTTTGAACTTGCTTTCCTATGACTGAATTGTTATTCTGATCATCTGAATCATATCCATAGGTTCTAGATGGTCTAGTTATGTCTTCATCAACCCTGACATTTTCACTTTCAACTACTTTCCTCAATCTCTTATTTTAGCACCGGTAGACCTTGCTTTTTGTAGAATAACCAAGAAATATTCCTTCATCACTTCTAGCATCAAAATTTCCTATCTCTTCATCTCTTTTGATATAGCATTTAATCCCAAATATTTTGAAGTACCTAACAGTAGGCTTGTGACTAAACCATAGCTCAAAATGGGTTTTACCAGTATCACCTTTGACTTGTACCTAGTTGAGGATGTAAACAACAGTACTCATAGCTTCTCTCCAATAGATATGAGGAACATTTCCTTCCAGCATCATAGTCCTAGCAGCATCTAGAACTATCTTGTTCTTTCTTTCCACAACTTCATTTTGCTGAGGGGTCTACAGGGCAAATAATTGTCTCTTTATCCCATGCACTTCACAAAAATAATTAAACTCATGGGAAGTGAATTCACCACCTCTATCTAATCTCAAAAATTTAATCTTCATATTTGTCTCTGTCTCAACCATAGCCTTAAAACTCTTGAATTTCTCTAGAGCTTCAAATTTCTCCCTTAAGAAAGCAACCCACATCAATCTAGAATAATCATCGAGTAACATGAAATACCTGTCTCCTTGTAAACTTCTGACTCTAGAAGGACCACACAAATCAGTATGAACAAGCTCCAACACTTCATTTGAACAATGTTGTATGCTCCAAAATGAAATTCTAGTTTGCTTCCCTAATTGACATTCCTTGCATATAGTAGTACTAGGCTTTACTAACTTAGGAAGATCTCTCACTGCCTGAGTAGAACTTACTTGATAATATTGTAAAAATTTACATGACACATTCTCCTATGCCACAACCAACTTTCATCAACTTGAGCAATCAAACAAATTTTACCAGTAGCATTAAGGTGAAAGATGTTACCTTTTGTTTTTGTACCTGAAGCAATCACATTTCTAGAACTCCCCAATATTCTACACTTTCCATTCTTGAATTGAAGATTGTATCCTTTGTCAACCATCTGTCTGACACTTAAAATATTATGATTTAAACCTTCCACATAAAGAACATCATTAGTATTATTCTTACCATCAAGAGAAATACATCCTCACTAGCTTTGTCATCGCCAAATATTACAACACCACCATCATACTTTTCCAAGCTCACAAATTTTCTATTATCACCTTCCATGTGATGAGAGCATCCACTGTCAATCACCCATTCATCTTTTTCTTCAACTCTAGCCGCTAGAGATTTCTCCACATTTGAGCAACTAATAGATTCAATAGGGGTTGGATCATTTTCCTTGATAGCAATAAATACACATTCATCTTCACTTCCATTTCCTTTACCACATTCATCATCTATCACACCTCCATCGGCAACATAATAGCACTTTCTTTGAAATCTAGGCTTGTTAGGTCTTGGCTTAGGAACTCTTTCCAGACACCTTGATGCAAAATGACCTATCTTATTGCAAGAAAAACATTTAATAGGAAATTTTCCTGTATACTTACCTTCTCCTCTGGCTTCTCTCTTGACAATAAGTGCTTCAAGCTCCTCTAGCTTTCTCTCCTCTTCTTCAATCTCTCTCATTTCCTCCTCATACTTGAATAACTTTCTAGAAGAACTTTCACATAGATCATATCTCTATTTATTTCTTCCTGAAGTAGTAGCCTTGAATGCAGATTCTATCTTAGGAAGAGCATCACCAAATTCACTCAACTCAAAATCAGTAAGCTTACCAATCAACATATCTCTAGTTACATTTGTTAGAGTCCGGAGCTCCTCAATAGTAGTAGCTTTGAATTCGTATGTAGCAGGCAAGTATCTAAGCACTTTAGCAACAATCTCCGATTCTTCCAATCATCCACTAGAACATCTGATACCACACACACGTTTGTTTACTCTTTGCATGAAGGAAGTAACGTTCTCATCATCACCCATTCTCAACATTTCATATTTCCCTTTCAGACTTTGCAACTTAGCAATCTTTACATTAGCATCACCTTCATACAAGGTTTCCAAATTTTTCTAGATCTCATAAGCAGTCATCAAATCCATAACATTTGTCATCTCAAAATTAGTCAAAACACTCAACAATGCTTCCTTAGCCCTGATATTATATTTGGATTCCTTAATCTCATCTTGAGTACAAGGACCATTCTGTGGAATAACATACCTATTCTTTGTAATTTTCCAGTAGGGTTCACCAATGCATCTCAGATGACACTCCATTCGAGCTTTCCATAGAGAATAATTTTTTCCATCAAATCTCAGACTATCTTTCTTATATGTCACCAACCTGGATCACCTCAAGCTATTAAAATTCTTCCAAGGAACCTACTTTGATAGCAATTGTTGGAAACACAAGGGTAGACAACTAAGAGGGGGTGTGAACCAGTTGTCACAAAATTTCAAACTTATTGAACTTATTAACTTTATTCTCAGATCTGATCAATAACCATGAAAGCATAAATCAAAAACACATCAGAAACACATATAACACAAATATTTTTACATGGAAACCCTGTTAGGGGAAAAACCACGGTGGAGGTTAGTTCACAAGATTATACCCTATTAGAAGTAGAAAGAAATATGAATGGGGAATGCACATGCATTCAGGCACATTGCCTAGAGCTCACTGCTCAATTACAAAAGGAAGACTCACAGTCTTACAAAAAGATTTGGATTACATCCATAAGATTTGAATTGAGAAAAATAACATCTACTAATGCCTGATTACAGTTTTGGTTAAGCACGTGAACACTTCTTCAGACTCTACTTATTCTTCTTCATGCTCTACTTTTTCCTTTGAAAAATTTGAACTTTATTTGCACATAGGACTTGCACACTTCACATAATCCTTCACTCATACCTTCAAATGATAAAACAATCACTTATATATTAGTAACAAGAAATTACATCACTACATGTCGGCCTCAATAAAATGATAAAATGAATACAAACTGTCGGCCCAAAACATTAAAGATTATTAATGCAAATCAACCAAGGTTGGCCACAACATAGTGAAAACCCAAAATAAAATCCCAAGCGCAAAAAAACTTCAAAAAATTATTTCTCGAGGATCCACAACACGCTACAACACCCTGTCAGCCAAGAACATGAAAAACATGAACACACAATAGAAAATCTCCAATCGTGAGCACCACGATCAATGCAGATGTGAAACACAGATAGAGTACGATCTAGAAACATCCAAAAAAATCATGAATTACCAGAGAAGCATCCGCAACAACTAAACTCACTAGAATCACATCATCTTCATTCGGGAACATCAACTAAAGCAACAAAATGACTGTTAGAATGCAACTGTTCATAACTCAATCAACTCTTCATGCAAATCTTTGAAACTTAACGTGGATAAACTAGATATACTCAACAAGAAACCATTTAATCCACAACCTCTGATCATCAATGTACTGGGCAAGCCAATAGACTAAACTTCACTTCATCACTAACAACCTGCAACTTATTTATTACAATTTTCTCAATATCCTCGACATATACATCCTCTAAGACATAAATGGTAATAGTGTTAACATCAATGATGACCACATATCAGAAACACAACCACAAAATCCAACACATCTCCCTTAGGACCATTTTTGAGCTCTGTGAGTCCTCTATGGCAACAACCACTTCACTACTCATAGTGCTCCAACATTTTTGAAAAAAATGAGCCATAAACCCATCTGGTCCATATACTTTATCTAGATGAAGCTAGAAGACTATAGCCTTGATTTCTTCTATTGTGAATTCACTCATCAACATCTTATTCTTCTCTTCATCAACCAACCTTAGGATACCATCCAAGAGCCGATTTTATGCTACATGACTTGATCCTTCTATGTTATTTAATAAATCTTTAAAATAAGTGACTACTTCCCTAGCAATGCCCTCAAGTGACTTAATAATTGAGCCATCATCTCCCAATAGGTTTATGATTCTATTGAATTCTCTTCAGGCATTAGTACTATTATGGAAATATGTGGTATTCTTATACCCTTCCTCCATCCAAATCTCTTTGGATTTCTATTGCCAGTACACTTCCTCTTTTTCCTGTACCTTATATTCTTTTAGCAACTCCTTTTCCTTCAGGATCCTTTTGATGTCGATTCCTGAAGATAATAACACTTCATTTAGCATTGATAACTCTTCTTCTAGCTCGAATTTGGCTTCAAATATGCTTTTGAAGTGGGTCTTGTTCCATTCCTTTAATTATTTCTTGAGAAGTTTTAGCTTTCATACTACACCAAACATCTCAGTACCCTCGATTTTCCACCCATTCCACCAGGTGTCAACCAACCCTAGAAGATTTTGATCCTTGAACCATATGTTTTTGAATTTAAAGGGACACCTCACGTGTCTCTTTTCTCCTATATTTCCAATTTAATGTGGTAGTGATTTGACCCTAATCGGGGTAAAATACTGCCTTTACTTGGGTGAACAAAAAAGCTCCCAAATCTCATTTAAATAAATATTTGTATATAAAAGACCAAGCTCCAATCATAATTCCCTCTTTTTGATGAAACTTGAGGGGTCATATGTTGATTAATGTGAAGACAAAATTTGATGATAGACTTCTCACCTTGTAGCTGACCAATTACTATTTCCCACTATATTTTATAGATAGGCTGTCTGGGGCCTCCAAATCATAAGCAGACCCCTACAAGCTCTTGCAACTTCTTCTTTCTTAGTGTTCCATATTTTAGATTTATTCTTAAAAATTTCCACTTTTGTATTGCTTAATTTCGTCTTTTGGATCATGAGGACATTAGCCTTTGATGTCTCCATGAGGTGCCTTGGAAGACACTTTTTGTTACGAGCATTTAAGCCCCTAAAATTCCACAATATGATCTTCATTGCTCCTTAGGAAGGGTATCGCCCTTCCTTGATCTTAGCATAATTGTGATTTTTTGTTTTGGCCTTTTGCATCACCATCCATAGTTCTCTTTTCTATGTTTAACAACCTACCTTTCCTCATTCCTTCCCCACAATCAAGTGACTTCCTAGCCTCATTCCTTGATTTTTATCCCATTTTCCCTTGAATCACTGAGGTGGATGATGGATCATAAACTTTTGGAAAATATACCTTTTCTTCAAACTCCCATACCTTTCCTTCTTCTAGAGGGTCACTGTCCTTCAGAGCTTGACCCTCTAGGCCGATATTGTCATCATCTCCCATATCCAAATTTATTGATTTTTCCTCTGCAAGAGCTGCATAACACATTAGTTCACATCCAACTTCCATAATTTCCTCCAAACCTATGACTTCCTCTCTAATCCCTTCTTCTTCTTGAGTGTTTAGGGACTATCTTGAAGCCCCTTCTACATTCTTTGTTGGAGCCAAATCCTCTTCCATTGCAATCTCATACAAGTACTACTCTCTTGAAAGGAAACCTACTTTTTCTCTTGACTGTGACTTTCCTTGTCTGTTCGACTACCTTGCTATTCATAATTATGCTTCCTAGGTTAGCAGAGCAACATCCATAGGGTTTCACTACCATATCCATAGATTTAGACTTTAGGAAAGTGGGGATATTGCTAGCTATGAAATCCCATTCTATTTCCTGGTACCACTTGCCCTCCTCCGTGATAATTTCTAGCTCTTCCAAGTGTGAACTACCAGGACTAATTTCTACATAGATTCTCACCTAGGTCTTCATTTCTCCATGAATAGGGTTTTATCCACCCCAATATAAGTGCCCAATTGATTCCCTATTAGGATTAAGATCTACTCATCCCAATATTCTAGGGGCAAGTTGTGTAGATTTACCCATGCTTTTATTCTATCGAGTTCATATTTGTGGGGGTTGAAATTTGGTCCCATTCTTTAATAGAAAACCCTATTCTATCCATTTGAAAGAGTTTTTCAAACATGATTATTTTCTTCCATTGTGGCATTAGGCATAAAACCAAAAGAAAATTATAGGCTAAAAATTTGATACCTACCTCTTTTCCCCATTGGTATCTCCACCAATCTACCATTTTCTCCACAAGACATCCACCCCCTCTCCACTTCATGAAGAAAGTGTGCTCCCTTTAGCATTTCCTTAGAGTTCCATAGAGATTTATTAGGGATGACCATTGCCTTGCCATTTCTTCTAGGCTCATTCATTACAATCCCTTTGCTAGAAATTGTTGGCATATGGCTTGGGAAGATTGTTGGCATATGGCTTCTAGTGTTGTCATTGATGGCAACCTAAGTCATCCCTCTGATCCATAGATCAAAATTTGCTCATACCGGCAAGAAAAGTAGTGAACAATATTTTATCGACATAAAAATGAAGAACAGGGTATCCTATCAGTTAGTCAATTTGTACGCCTCACTGATCATCATTTTGAGTTGTGGAAATCTGAGAGAGTTTTTTAAGCATTTATACTATCTTTCTATTAAGTTTTGTGGTGTTGCATTGATTAGTGTATGAGTTAGGTGATCCAGTTGGATGTTTTGGCAAGATGTTTTTTTGTTTATTTGATTATTGTGGCCGACTTAGTGAATGTCGCATGTCGCGAATGTATAAGGAGTAATTGATTAATTATTTATTGTGTTGGTTATTTTTTTTGGGTCCCAACTATGTCTTAGCCAACTTTGGTGGGTGTGCATTAAATTTAATTTGTGAATTGAGCCGACCATTGAAGGATATTTCATGTTTTGTTAAAGGGACTTGAAGCGATGAAATCTTTGTTAGCGGATATATATATATATATATATATATGAGATAGATAATTCATTTTGAAGTGTGAGATTGTGTAATACAGAGTGTGTTGGTGTGTGAAGAATAGAGCAGATGTATGAGATCGAATATCAAAAGATCTATTGAGCAAAGTTTGTTTGTACAAAAGAAGCATTTTTGTGAAGTGAAGCAAAGCAGAGCATAGCAGAAGTGCAGTATTGGAAAAAAGATCTAGAATCTAGTTAATGTGCTTCATTGGAATTAAATATAGGCATTTGGAGATGCTATCCTCTCAATTCAAATTTTGTTGTAAACATAAACATTTTGTAAGGCAGTGAGCCTTCCTTATTTTGAGTAGTGAGCTCTAGGCAGTGTTCCTGAATGCATGTGCATTCCCTTTTATTCATACTTGTAATAGAGTATAATTGTGGATTAATCTCCACTGTGGTTTTTCCCCTAATAGGGTTTCCACGTAAAAGTATTGGTGTTATGGTGCTTTGATTATCTTGTTCATGTGCTTGCATCTTTATTTCTGTTTATGTGCTATAAATGGTTTAAGAACTGGATTTAAAGTTTAAATTGCTGAACACTGATTCAGCCCCCCTCTTAGTGTTCCATGAGTCCAACAATTGGTATCAGAGCACAATTCCTTTGCAAAAATTTTAATAGCTTGAGGTGGATCTTGAATTGCAATGGACTCTGGTGGTCTTCAACAACTTATGGTGGCACTTGATGATCTTGATCAGTCTAAAGCAGAAGTCATGAAATTAAAAGAAAATCTTGTGGATGCTAAGAAATTCATTCAATCATTAAAGGATAAACTCTTGATGAGTCAAGAGAAAAGAGGAAGGAACTTTGGGATTAGCTGAAGCAGAAAGAGAATAAAAGCTTGGAATATGTTCACCTGAATCAGACCCTAAAAGAAATAACTGAAGAATGTGAAAAACTTGCTAGGGACAATGCTACTCTAAAGCTTGAGATGGAATTTGTGGCAATGGAGCTGACTAAAGAGATTGAAGAAAGGAAGAAGAATGAGGAGAATTTGGCATAGTATTTAAAAGAAAAATCTAAAGAATGTAGCAGAGTAAATAGTGGATTCATTCAGATGGAGATTGAACTGCAACAATCCATAAATAATGAACAAGAGCTTGAAAGACAGATAGTTATTCTCAGAGATGAACTCACTACTACAAATTAATACAAGGAGAAGTTCAGGATCAGTTTTGCTAAGCTTGATGAGCTGACTAAAGGATAGAAGGATGCAAATGATAAGTGAGGTCTTGGATATGAGAAAGGAGAAAGCTTTGGATCTGAACATAAGGATTCCAGACAAAGAAATCAGATGAACAAAGGAAGAAGGTATCCGGTAAGACAACCCAATGCTCAAAATTTTAATGGTTACTACTTTTCTTTCAATAAATTTGGTCATATGGCTTCTCAGTGTAGAGGTAAAATAAATTCAAGCAGTCCATCACTTCCTGGTCAGTGTTTTAGTTGCAAAAAGTTTGGTCATAGGTAAATTGAATGCAAAAATATGTCTGTCAGTGAAAGGAATGTTAAATGCTACACTTTTGGAAAATTTGGGCATATTTCTAATCAATGCAAGTCAAAGGGAAATCAATGGAATGAATGGTCTAGACAAAGAAATCAAGTGTGTTACAATTGCAAAAAATTTGGTCACATTGCAAGATTCTGTAGGAACAAAAACATGGATAGAAGAGGTTCGGTATACAAATGAAGAATTTCATAGAAATTATACAAAGGAAAAGGAATAGTGATTGTGGAAGAGATAAGAGATCGATGAATAAAATGTGGGTAAAGAAGAGTGAATTTGATGAAGGAAATAAACTCATACTGGAAGCAACTTTTGATAATTCCTCTAGAAATTGATCTTAGGCCTTTGGCCTAGGGGGAGTTTTTCAAGGAAAATCCTTTGACCCCTTGTCGGTAGCTAGCATCAAAATGTAGGAAATTATCAGTAGCTATGATAAAAGTTTACAAATGCATTGGTGATCACTTATGTAGAAACATGAGAAGTAGAAGGTCCGCAGACAAATTTTTCCTTTGTTGTGTGAGAAAATAGAGTACTCAGAACTCCTAGGGAAAAGTATTTAATGTGGTGAAAAGGTTAGGTGTACGAAGTTATAAAAGGGCATTTGGAACCCTCATTTGTCACCTTGCATTGAAGAAGAAAAAAAGGAGAGCCTCTGTAGCAAAATTTCAAAGGAGTAAAGCAAATTCAGTGGTGAATTCTTCAGGTATTTCAGTTGTTTAATTTCTTTTTTTTTGCTCAGTAGAAAAACTTGCTTCGTAACAAAAGAAAAATGAAGCAAATCAAAGGAATGGTGAATTTGGATGAGTATAGCAGTGGGAAGATTAAGGCTGAGAGAAATTTGTTACCATTCGGTGAATTGAAGTTTCTTGAAGGTGTGAAACATGAAAGTTTGGACATTTGGAATGAATTTCCTTATTTCGTCAATGCGGAAGTGGTCAGGTTTATCCTGAATAGATTGAATGAGGACATTCTAACCTTGGATAAACCCCATCTTATTTTGAAGGATGTGATTAGAAATTTAACTGGTCTATAGAATGTTGGTGATATTCTGAAAAAGAAGTTGATTCAGAACAAGGAAGTCGAAACCCTAACCAGAGTGATAGGAGATCAAAGGGCTCTAGTAATTTCAATGATCAATGATCCAATAACAAGGTACATTGTACATGGGATTTCATAAAAAAATTTATTCGGAAATAGGGAAGATGCAACTTCAGTAGGTGCAATATATATCTCTCACAAAATGATAATGGAAGATGAAGACTTTGATCTTTGTGGTTTGCTGAAGGATCAGTTGATGGAAAATGTGCAATTGACGAAAGATGCAAATTACCCCTTCAAGTTTGGTACCTTGATCATATGTATCATGATGTATTCTCTGAATTGCTTGCCTCAGAATGATAATGTGGTATGGAAGGAAAGTGAACTGTTTTGTAAGCAAATTTTTGAGCATTCTAATGCTCTGTAAAATTGTGAGCAAGTTTATGAAAATTTCTTTAGAGAGTTGTTGGGAAAGTTTGGAATAGTTAACATTCCCCTTCCGGTAAAGATGCTTGAAGTTGGGTCTTCTTCCGATAAAGTGGAGAGGAAGCAGAAAAGGGCTCTAGAGTTTTCAAATGACACCCCTCCAGCACACAAGTCCCCAAAATCTGAAGAAAAAGGAAAAGGAAAGATAATTTGGGCTATACCAGATGAAGATTATGATGAATACACTCCTAGAGATGAACCAAAATCAGTTGAACTAGATGCAATAATAGCAAAAGGAAGTGATAAAGAAGGTGCTTTATTCAAAGCAAAGATACTACAGATTGTTTAGGAGGAAGATGGAAGCTAGAAGATTGTTGACATATGGTTGGATGGACCCTCATATGAGCAGGACCTGATTGAGAACACACTAATTTCTTACTTTGTGCATAATAACATTGGTTTGAAGAGTTTGTAGAATGTGCTTCCGAAAGAATTAATTGAGTGCATGGCCTCTGAGCCTTAGGAAAGGAAAGAGGAAGAAGTAATTCTACATCTGAAGGAGCAGTTTAGGTTGTCCCTTACCAAAATGAAAAAGAAAATGAATGAGTTGAGGCAGTGCATAAATTTAACTAATAACATTTACAACTATTGTCTTTGGTGGCCTCATGTTGTTGGGAGGTATAAGGAGAAGCTAGAGCAGATTGAAGCTGAGCTGATTAAAATTGGTCATGATTAAAATATGTTTTAGAATCAGGATGGAGTAGTCAAGAAAAAGATTCATGAGTTGCAGGCTAAGCATGAAAAGGTTCACTTTGCCAGAAACACTCTTATGGACACTTTCTGGAATGTGAAGGATCTAATTGAATGCAGATTGGAGCAACAAATTGAGATCCTAAGGAAAGGAGGGAAGCTAGAAGAAGTGATTACAATTCCAGAATCCCTTATCCATATCATCAACATGACATTAGAAAACAATAGTTTGATAATAATTATTGGGATTGTAGTAGATGCTTAGAAGAAATTTCTTCCAAAGGTGAAAGATAAGTACAAGTTAATTTTCTAACTTAAGTAGCAGTTGTACTTCAAATTTTGAACTTTTGAAAGAGAGAGAGAGCTTAATGAAAAATATATTTGTCATTGATGTCAAAGGGGGAGGAGAGCAGTGAAAAATTCTTTATCATTCTAAGGGGGAGTTTGAGTTTTGAAATTTTGAATTTTGACACTTAGTCATTTTTCACTAAGTGTTGCCATCAATGCCAAAGGGGGAGATTATTGGTGTTGGCATATGGCTTGGGGAGATTGTTTGTGGCTTCTAGTGTTGTCATTGATGGCAACTAAAGTCATTATATCGGTTCACAGATTAGGATCTACTTATACCAGTAGGAAATGTAGAAGGTAGTGTGTTACCAGTAAAAAGCATGAAGGATAGGGTATCCGGTCAAATAGTCGATCTGTATGCTTCACCGAATCATAATTTTGTTTTGTGGACCCCCAGGAAAGATTATTGAGCATGTATGTTACCTTATTGGTAAGTTTTATGGTGTTTCAATAGTCGGTGTACGAATTAAGAGATTCGATAGAATGATTTTCTGTTTATTTGTTCATTGTGGCCGACTCAATGAATGTTGCGTTTTGTGGATGTAGAAGGAGTAGTTGTTTAATTGTTTCTAGGTTTTAGAATATCGTTTTGGGCTTTAGCTATGTCTTAACTGACTTGTGTGGGTGCACATTAAAGATTGCTCATGATTTGAGTTGACTATTGGAGAACATTTCATTTTTTGTAAAAGCTGACTTGAAGCGATGAAATCTTCGTTAACGAATATATATATGAGATCGGTATTCATTTTGGTGTGTGAATGGGGTGGTGAAAAGGTGTGTGCATGCGGAAAAGTGTAGAGTAGTTGTATGAGCGTACAATAGAAGATCTATGAGTAAATTCTTGCTTGTGTAACAGAAAGTTTTTTTTCTTGTGTAGCAGAACATAGCAGAAGTGTGAATTGGACAGAAGGTCCAAAATCTATTTTTATGTGCTTCATTGGAACCGAATCTAGGAATTTGTAGATGCTATCTTCTCAGTTCAATTTTTGTTTTAATCACAAACACTTTGTAAGATAGTGATCCTTCTTTATCTTGAGCAGTGAGCTCTAGGAAGTGTGCTTGAATGCAAGTGCATTCCCTTTTGTTCATACTTCTAATAGAGTATAAATTGTGGATTAATATCCATCGTGGTTTTCCCCCTAACAGGGTTTCCATGTAAAAGTATTGGTGTTATGGTGCTTTGATTATCTTATTCATTTGCTTGCATTTTTATTTTTGTTTATGTGCTGCAAATAGTTTATAATCAAAATTAATATTGTGGAACACTGATTCACCCCCCCTCTTAGTGTTCCTTGAGTCCAACAGTTGGCATATGGATTCTAGTGTTGTCATTGATGGCAACCTAAGTCATCCCTCTAGTCCGTAGATCATAATTTTCTCATACCAACAGGAAAAGTAGTGAACATTATTTTACCAGCAGAAAATATGAACATGGTATCCCGTCAGTTAGTTGATTTGTACGCCTCACTGATCATCATTTTGAGTTATGGATCTCCGAGAGAGTTTTTTAAGCATCTATACTATCTTGTTGTTAAGTTTTTTGGTGTTGCGTTGATTAGTTATTTTTATTTTGGTCCCAGCTATGTCTTAGCCAACTTTGGTGGGTGCACATTAAATTTAATTTGTGAATTGAGCTAACCATTGAAGGATATTTCATGTTTTGTTAAAGCTGACTTGAAGCGACGAAATCTTTGTTAGCAGATATATATATGAGATCGGTAATTCATTTTGAAGTGTGAGATGGTGTAATACAAAGTGTGTTGGTGTGTGAAGAACAAAGCATATGTATGAGAGTGAATATTAGAAGATCTGTTGAGTGAAGTTTGTTTGTACAAAAGAAGGGTTTTTGTGAAGTGAAGCAAAGCAGAGCAGAAGTGCAGTATTGGACAAAAGATCTAGAATCTAGTTAATGTGCTTCATTGGAACTGAATATAGGAATTTTGAGATGCTATCCTCTTAGTTCAAATTTTTGTTGTAAACACAAACATTTTGTAAGGTAGTGAGCCTTCCTTATTTTGAGCAGTGTGCCTGAATGCATGTGCATTCCCTTTTATTCATACTTTTAACAGAGTATAATTGTGGATTAATCTCCACTGTGGTTTTTCCCCTAATAGGGTTTCCACATAAAAATATTGGTGTTATGGTGCTTTGATTATCTTGTTCATGTGTTTGCATCTTTATTTTTGTTTATGTGTTGTAAATGGTTTAAGATCTAGATTTAAAGTTTAAATTGATGAACACTGATTCACTCCCCTTCTCAGTGTTCCCTGAGTCCAACAGAAATGACCTCTCCTCGCTTTAGATTTCTCTTGCACACCTTGATTATGCTCCACACAATCTTCATTCCCTAGACTCTAGCATTTGTTCAAGTTGTTTCATTCACTTCAGTCACAAAGTGGGAAGTTTTCCTGATCAGGACAATGTCCTCTGCATGCTTCCTTAAGTTCCATTTTAGAGGTTTCCCCTTCCAGTGATTAGGTTGATCCACTAAGATCTTGCCGTTGTTTTTCCTCAACCACCCATACTAGCTCCCCTTAGTAGATTCCTTGACTGGAGGCCTAGAATAATTCATTGCTTTCCTGGGGGGAAGCCTTTGATCGTACCAATTGTTGGCCTCCTACAATGATTTGATAACTAAGCCCTTACAACCATGATTCAAAGATTGGACATCTAACCTGAATAGTTATTTCAATCATCATGAAGGGGCATTTAACTTGTTAACCTAGGGACGTGAACTTGAAATGGGTTAGCACAATATGTGTACTAGGAACTCAAAGTAGAAATGACGGTTGTAGTTATTGTCACTTCACACATGCAAGCCATCCTTTCACTTGGATTTCAAATCAGCTCATTTTAAATTTTCTGACAAAATTCACAAAATATTTGCATCTTTTTCTTTCCCCTCCCCCAACCTAAATTTTGACATGTGTCTGCACATGTGAGATGGGAGTGATGATTGACAAGTAATAATAGAATTTATGTGAATATCTATACTAACGTATAGTGATTAAATGAACACACTTAAAAGATGATTAAAGATAGCAATTAATGCACACATACCTGAATGTGTGGAAGATTTGTTGCAAAAATCTTGAATAAAGTAACACTTTCCTTTTTGGAGAATAAATTGAGCAATAAATGAAGTGATGGAAGATAGAGAAAGGTGATAATGGATGGGTGGATGACCAAGAAATAGACTTCCACATAAGTGAAAGTATTTATTATGAAAAATACATACCTTAATTAGCTAGAAGGAGGGACACTAGGTCCACTGCCTTCGGCTGCAGGAAGCTCTAAGTGCTGGGTGAATTGCTGCAGGAACTCTTCTTTGGAAGTTGGCTTGTGGTATAATTTGAGGCGATGACTGTTGACAAGTAATTTGAACCTGACAGGGTCAATGGTGGTATGTTGAACAACTTCGTTAGGAAAGACCTCAATAACTTCATATGGTGCTAGCCACCTTGTCTGCAATTTTCCTGCATTGTCCTAGTATCTTGAATTGTAGAGCAATGCCCAATCCCTGGTTTGAATTTATTATCCTTGATAAATTTTTCATGTCACTTGATTCTCTAATTATGCACTACTTCTGTATGCTGCAGGGCTGCTCTTCTTATCTCATCCAAAGCATTTAGTTGCATGATTCTTTCTCTCTATGCATCAGAAATATCCATCCCCAAATATACTATAGTCTGAAAAGTCTTATATTCAAATTCAACTGGCATCATAGCTGTCTTTCCATACAACAACTCAAATGGGGTGAAACTTGTAGTTGTTTTCCAAGTTGTCCTATAGGCCCAAACAACTTTTGGTAATCTGTTTGCCCAATCCTTTCTATGGAAAACTATTGTTTTAGTCAGAATGACTTCAATTTCTTTGTTGGTCACCTCAACTTGGCCATTAACCTAGGGGTGATAAGGAGTAGACTTCTTATGCCTTATATTGTACTCATTCACTAGTGCTGCAACAAGATTTGATGTGAATTGAGCTCCTTGATCAGTCACTATTTCTCTTGGGACTCCATATCTTGTGAAAATTTCTTCATAAAGAAATTTTGCAACCTTGTCATCTCTTGCATGCTTCATGGCCTTAACTTCTACCCATTTTGTCACATAATCAGTGCATACCAATATATAAGACTTACCATTTGATGGAGGGTCAATTGTCCCCACAAAATCCAATCCCCACTTGTCAAAGGGAGTGATTACTACCTGAGGGAACAGTGGTATCTCATCAGACCTGGTTGGTCTGCCCATTCTTTGACATCTATCACATTTTCTGGTATACCTTCCTACATCCTTGTGGAGTGTTGGCCAGTAATACCCTGTGTTCAAAACCTTCATTATTTTCCTCTTGGCTACAAAGTGACCTCCACATGGTTCATTGTGGCATACATGAAAAATTTCATATGTCTCATCTTCTCTCACACACCTCCTCATGACATGGTCAGGTCTAGTATAAAACAAACATCCAACTATCCAAAAAAAAAGGAAAGGATTTTTCAATGAGTGCTCTTTTCTCTTTTGGAGAGAAGTGAGAAGGAATTCTACCTATGACCAAGTAATTGGCTATGTTAGCACACCATGGTGTTTGTACACTGAGGGAGAATAGATGCTCATCAGGAAAAAATTCATCTATAGGTTGATTGTCTTCTGATGTAGTTAACCTTGAAAGAAAATCTACAACAACATTGGCCTTCTCTGGCTTATCCACAATGGTTATATCAAACTCCTATATCAATAATAACCATCTTTCCAATCTACCTGTGATCAAAGGCTAATTCATAAGATATCTAATGGTTGCATGATTAGTGTGTACAAAGATTTGGTAGCCTGTTATGTAATGTCTGAATTTTTTCAGTGCATAGATGACTGCCATCATCTCTTTTTATGTCACTGTATAATTGAATTCAACTCCTTGCAAATTTTTGCTGAAAAAGTAAATAGCATTTTCAATAGTTCCCTCTTTCTGTCCTAAGACTGCTCCCATGGCATAATTTGATGCATCAGTGTGGATATGGAAAGGAAGCTCCCAATTAGGTCCGTTGAGTACAGGAGCATGAGTGAAAGCTACCTTCAAGTCATAAAATGCCTTGTCACAAGCTTCAGTCCACTAAAATTCAACATCTTTAGTGAGAAGAGTGTACAATGGTGCTACTACCTTGCTGAAATATTTGATGAAACACCTATAATATCATACATGACCCAAGAAACTCCTAACATCCTTTTGTTTTGTAGGTGTGGACAAATTTGTGATTACCTCAATCTTTGCAGGATCTACTTGAATTCCCTTGTGGGAGATGTAGTGGCCAAGAACTACACCCTCTTGCATCATCATGAAGCACTTTTCACTATTTAAGGACAAGTTTTGGTCTTCATATCTCTGTAGGACTCTCTTAAGATTCTCCAATGCTTGATCAAAATCAACACCATAAGTGGTGAAGTCATCCATATAGATTTCCATGCAATCATGAGAAATGTCTAAGAATATGCTAATGACTGCCCTCTAGAAAGTTGTAGGTGCATTGCACAAGCCAAATGGGAGTACCGAATAGGCATAGGTCCCCCATGGACATGTAAATGTGGTATTCTCTTGGTCTTCTGGTGCAATTTGGATTTGGTTGTAGCCACTAAATCCATCTAGAAAAGAAAAGTATTGCTTTCTTGCAAGTGTGTCCAAAACTTGATCAATGAAGGGTAAGGAAAGTGATCCTTCTTGGTGGTGCAAGAGCACCTACACCTCATCCTCCATTTTCGCTCATTTAATGAAAAAATGCTGTTAGGAGGTTAGAATTAGTCTTTTTGAGTCTTTTTGTCATTAATAAGGTCAATCAAGACCATTGAGCAATATCTACAGTGATTTTTTAAGTTTTGAGTCAAAATATGCAACAATGCACTCTTGCACTAAAAGATGCTCTTGTAGCCTTTGAAGGCAAAAACATGAATTTGTATGTAAATGTGCAAGGGTGGGGGTCTTAATAATGTAATAAGGCTGTTTCAATGTTATTTGAATGGTTGTTAAGGTCTTAGGTCTTTAGGATTGCAAAGTTGCTTCAAAATGCAAAGTTGTCATAAGGAAATTTGGCGTAAAATCAACATTAATGATGTAATTTCATTAACTAATGGTTCCCTCCTTCAAAAATCAGTTGAGGGCTGTTGTAAATTATGGGAAAAAAGTTTAAGAAGCCTCTCTTGGGTCGAGGTTGGGCTGTTGTTGGCAGTTTTGAAGTTTTAAAGCATTTAATAAGAAGAAAACTTTGTTTTTTCTATTTTTTACAACGTTTTTTCCTGATCCCGTGCTTGGTACGGTCTGGTACATCATTTTACGGACTCTAAATTGGAATGGTTTGAAAGAGGGAAGAGTATACTTTCTTTTTGTGGTGATTTTGCTCGTTTTCATTAAGAATTGAATAAGTTACATCAATTTTAGTGAAAGTGGGTCTGAAACCTTGCAAAACAAGGGTTTGGTCACCAAAATGGATGTAATTCCCATTTCCACCGTGGGAAAAATCTAAAAACTGGTGGATTGGTAGATTTAGGACTCCTTTACATTTTGAAATTTGTTTCATATTGAAAAATGGAGTTTTGCAAAAGTTATGTGATGCCCTAGGTCTGGTTTTACCTTGAAACAGTCCAGAAAATGATCATTTGTAAGCATTTCTTTCAATTTCTGATTATTTGAGTAAATAGAATGGATGAAACATGTGAAATGGGACTTGGAGAACCTGTTGGAGTCTTTTAAAGGCATTAGGGGTGTTGGGGTGTGCCTTGACAAGTTGAAAGCTTCCTTGTACATGCCTAGTTAAGCCTTGTTTATGGCTTGTAAATCAATCTTTTGAATCATCTGTTGTTAGCATTTGGTTTTGTACTTTTGGGGATTTGTAGGGGTTGATGTTAGATGTCTAAAACCAGTTCTCTTTGGTCTGGTTGTTGATTTAACAAGATTTAATCATGATTGTCCCATTTGGCCTGTACTACAAGAATGCATGGCTTGTTTGAAAGCGATGGGAGAGTGAGTGTTTTTGTGTGCAAAATCTATTTTTATGATCATGATTTGTCATTTTGGGAGTATTAAAATCATCCCCAAGTCCTATAGTGATGTCTGGATGAGAGATTCATGTTGGTGATTAAGTTGCTTTGTTGAAAGAAACAATGAAAAGATGTGTGCACATAGAGTGTTTGAGAGGAATTTTTGAGAAAAGGTGTTGCTTCCCCTGCCACTCTGCATCACTTGGTGGCAACATTAAGTTCCCTATAATCAACACAAAATCTCCATTTCCCTCCTTTCTTGGGTACAATCACTAATGGAGACACCCACTGACTGTCTGAAATGGGGTAGATAAATCTTGCATCTAGTAATTTCTGGAGTTCTCCTTTCATAATTTCTCTTAGTGTAGGGTTAATTCTTCTTTGTGGCTGTCTTACTGGAGTGCAATAATCTATGATGTAAATTTTGTGTGTACAAAGTTTAGGATCCAGTCCCTTCATATCATGATAATCCCATGCAAATGCATGCTGATGGGTACTTAATAGGTTTGCCAATAACAATTGCTACTCTTCATTCAATTTACTATTAACATTCAAATATTTTCCCTTTGAAAGCTGGACTTGTGTAGTTAACTCTATCATGGCTACTTCATTAACACTTGGTACCTTTAGTTCATATGGAAACAATGTATGGAACATGCCTGTTGCTGTAGGAAATCTGTCTGTAGGAACAATTGCTGCAGGAAGAGTGGCTGCAGGTATCGTCTGCAGGAAGAACGTCTACAAGAACAGTGGCTATAGGAAGAGCAGGCAGAAGTGTCCTGACCAAAGTACCAGAATGAGAGGATGATGCTTACTTCGCTTCATAATGGTTCTGAATGATGTTAGCCAATACTTCATCCTTATCTTGGAGTTGCATGAAAGAGCTTCTACCTAGCATCATAAGTTGTGCCATAGAGTTAACTTCCTTGGCCTCATCACCAACATGTGTCCATACAGGATCATCTTCATCATGAGATGGATGAGCAGGTGGATAAAGAACAAAATTTTTAGTACTCCTCCCATTTGAAATGGTCATGTCACCTGACCGACATCCAATGTATGCATCTACAGTTGCTAACCAAGGCCTTCCAAGAATGATGGGATACCCGCCTAGTGTAGCCTTAGAAGAAAGAATCATAAAATATGTTGGGTACTCCCAAGAGTCTAGAACTACCACAAGATCCTCCACTACACCATTAGGCTTAATAGTAGAGCTATCAACAAGTTGCAGGACAATAGGAGTAGATCTCATACTTGCAATGCTTAGTTGTTGCAGGATGTCCTTGGTCATTACATTTATTACTGCCCCTAAATAAATCAGATCATTCTTTACTTGGATCCTATTTATGACAACTGCTACCACAAGATTGCTTGGGTCATTATCCTTGGGAACAGTCACTTTTCCCAGCATGATATCAGCTAGTAGGCCCACCACATGAACTGTAGTTGGGTCTTTCTTTTTCCTACCTGGCTTCTTGAGATAGGCTTCTTTGATTGCTTTGTCATAGATTGTAACATCCTTTATGGCCTGAAATAGGGGTATCTGAACACATATATGCTTCAGCTGATTCAAGATATCAAAGGTGGTATCCTCCTTTTCTTCTTTCTTCTTAGAAACTTCCAATCTCTGAGGAAATGGTGGTTCTTGTTTAGTCTGCTTGACTTGGACAGGTTCAAGATTTTGAGGTACATTTGGTTGAATAAAATCATTCAGATGCTCCTCCTCCTCTTCCATAGGAATCTTAGTGATAATGGGCTTGGAAGGGGTTGGTAGAGTGGTTCCTAAACGTAGGTGGATATCACTTACACTCACAACATATGAAAGGAATTTATTTGAATCAGCAGAGTATGCAGGTTGCTGTTGTGGCTTGTTATTTGGATTGGGTGTGGGCTGAGCTGGTAGCTAAGTAGGTTTAGGTGCATTCGCACTTGTATTAGCCGGTGGAGGAATTATAGCAAGCTATTGGGGTTGAGAAGGTGGCTGCATGTAATTGGTTGTCTGAGTAGTCCATTGTTGCCCTTCTCTCCATTGATTCATTTGTTGCTAATTTCCTGGAGGTGACTACCAATGCCCTTGAAATTGCTGCCAATTCCCCTGAGATTGCTGCCACTAGGGTGGAGAACTCTAATGACTGGGCCAAGAATTTAGAGGGTTACTCCAAGGCTATGATGGATATCCTCCACAACTAGATGGATATGGGGGCTGCCATTGGTTACCAAATGAATAGGAATTAAAATATGGCCCAACATAAAATAGTGGAACCGGTGGCATACCTTGTCTTGGAGCCCAGGGCTTCCTTTGTACAACATAGTAGACTTGGTCTTCTTCAATTTGGATTGGATTGAACTCAGGTGGAATCTGCTTGCTTTCAAGGTTAGCTACCATCTTACATCTACAATCCTTCTTATTTTGTTTGTAGTGGGGGCAATACTCTATCAACATTTCCTTTGCCTCCTCTTGCTTCTTCTTGGCCTAAAGTGTATCTAGCTGAGAACTAGATTATTGATAATGTCTTTCTTGAAGTCTACTAGCAAATGAGTAATCTCCATTCTTGAAACTCCACTAGTAGTTGACTTACCCATGGAAGATTGGTAAGCTCTCCCTTTCTTTGAAGCTTCCCTAGAGTAGTTCTGGCATATCTTCTTGATATCTTCCCAAGGGACTTGGGAAATATCTCCTCCTCCCATGAGGTCCAAGGCATCAGTGCAACTATCATTATTCCTCTTAGGAAAAGCAACTTCTGTGAGTCTTCATTAAGAGTATGATGTGGATATTTTTTTAGGCAAAAAAAAAACCTCGCAATGTAATCTTCCAGGCTCTTATCTTCCTTTTGTTGCATCCTGAAAATGTCACCTCCTCTCATGTCACTGCCTCTACAATATTCATTGTATTTCTCAAGGAATTTTGTCTTCATGTCTTCCCAAGTTTCCATAGTATCTCTGCTTAGGCTCATGAACCATCTTAATGCAACGTCTTTCAAAGTGGTAGGAAATAGCTTAAGCCTATGGGAATCAATAGTATAATCATAACTCCTACAGAGTATGTCAAACTCAAATAAAAAGGTATCAGGATCTTCTGTGACAAGTCCATAAAAATTTGGGAGTGTTGAGGAAAGAATGTTCTTGATGTTGTCGACTTCATTCTGATGGGAAATGGGGAAAGGAAAAGTTGTTTGGTTGGTTCTGTTCCCATTTGCATCACCCATAGCTGCTTGATGTTGTTCCAAAGCAAAGGGGTTCTCAAGCTGATTTTGATCTTTAGAGGAGACTTCAGAGCTATTCAGATCAAGATATGCATCAGCAAAGGGGCATGGATCTTATTCTTCTTCTTCTAGTATATTTTGATAGTCAGCTAGCTGGAATGGATTAGAATTGTTAGGAAGGAATCTCCCATAAGCATCCCTTCTCCTTTCTCTATGCATGCGGTATTGTTCACTATCATTCAGCTCACACAAAGAATTGGTAAAGAATATGGGGGGGTCATTACTTCCTAAATGAGGATATAATAAGAACAAATTCCAGAAACACTACAACAAGGAAAACTACCAATGACTCCAAAAGACTCCATAGCTTGACACCATCCCCAATAATGATGCCAAAAATGTTGGCCTCCTACAATGAATTGGTAACTAAGCCCTTACAACCATGATTCAGATATTGAACATCTAATTTGAATAGTTATTTCAATCATCATGAAGGTGCATTTAACTTGTCAACCCAGGGACGTGAACTTGAAATGGGTCAGAACAGTATGTGCACTAGGAACTCAAAGTAGCCATTGCATTCTACAGCTAAGAAACACACAATACTGAAAGTAAATTACTTGAAAGGGAAAGAGACAAATGTTGAACATCAATCAAGGACTATGCTAAGTTGAATTACATAACAAGAATACAAATTTGAGCAACAAATAAGACACTACTCTGTCTGCTTTGGTTGCAGAAATAGTCATAGAATGGAATTCTAGTGGCTATAGGAACAATCAATGCCAGATTTCTAACTAAGTACTAAACAACAAGTAATACTAAATTAATGCTAAACTAATAACACAAATTACTCACCAAGTGGGCCCCCTTGGATAAGTATCCTCTAAAATATCGAGAACTCAAATGCTCGAACTCAAAAAATTATTTTATTCACTTTAAATCATGCATACAAAAGAGTAATGTATGTATATTACTAAAACTGGAGAATGAGAGTACAAAATCAAATCGTGCAACCTCCTAAAGAAGGAGAATCAAATCATTATTTATACTACAACTAAAAAAGGCAATCAACTCAACGACTGGGAGGATGCCATTTAGGGAAAACAAGGGAAAGTGGAGTGATGGGGGTTACGCATGCATGGAATCTGGTCAGAAATGCAAGTCCAAACACAAATCCAACACAACAATAATGCCCATGCATGCTCGATCATTAAGGTCCACTACAAGGCAGTTACGTTCAGTTGCATGAAGAATCTTTTGCCGCTGATTGCCTTTAACTTGGAGCGATTCCTCAGTTGGTCATCATGGTGCATGCCCAACTAGTGTTGTCTTCCTCAACTTAGCACATTAAATCTGCATGACAAAGTTAGTACGCATAATAACTGCACATCTATAACCACTCTAAGAATCATTCATTAACCACATGCAAAAACAATATAGGTAACCAACATAATATGCCAAATGTCATTAAAGCTTGCAGAGATAGGATAATGTTAAATGTCAATGGTTTGAGGGAAATAGTATGCAAATATCAACATTTAATCATTAAATTTCATGACATTAACCAACAAATAGATGATGAATTCTACCCAAAACTAGACCAAAAACTAGGCTCATCACCAATATTGGGGTGAAAAATGTGCTTTCATGCAATCTACATTGGGGTGACTCCCCAGGCACAATCCCAATTGTTAAAGTGGAGGCAAGGCATTTTGGAGGTCTCCATCTAGGATATAGGTTGAGAAACCTACTATATTTTCTATCCAGTGGGATGGCATTGGCTCCAATGGCATGGTGACAATTTGACAAGTTTTGATTTTTCCATTCTACAAGATCTACACCCGCACTAGTACTATCCTCCTCTAGATGATTCTTCTCCATGATGTTGAACCTCTACCAAATTTGCTTCATTAACCATTTCTTCTTTACAATCATTGCCTATGATCCTGCACCGCTCGCCATCTTGAATTTCCTGTCAAAAATTTAAAAATTGAAGAAAAATATAATTATGTCTTCTTTAAAATGATGGATAGTTGATTAAATTAGAGGTTCAAATAAGTCATGTATTTTATCACTCAAATGCAACTTGAAACATTTTGATGAATTTGAAAACCCTTAATGACATGGGCCTACCCCTAATATTTTTAACATAGGTCAATACATTCTTCCTTATATTATTAGCATTAGTGGAGTGATTAGGGAAAATTGAATAAGGTGAAATTTTACTATAATCCCACTTTTCTAATATTTATGAGACTAATGTGCTACCACACCTAATCAATCTTGTAATAATGGTGTAATAAAGAGAAATTATGTAATAAGGTGCTTCATTTATTTTAACATAGGAAATAAATCCATTTCATATAAACTACATTATTGAGTGTACTAGCTTTCAAACTAGGTCCAAATACAAAAAACAAATTATGTCTTGGAAGAATATACAACCATTGTATTCAATCTACAATTCAAAGGTTGAGCAATATAGTACAAATAAAATAGAAAAATTGGCTAGAAGAGTGAAGAATACTAGAGGAATATATTTTTTCCTAGCTTCAATGGTTTCTTTTCTCTCTAGTGAAAATATGGCATTAGAGGTGTTTATATAGTATTTATTGGATTCATAAAAAAATTCCCATATAGCTTGAGCTATGCTTAAAAACATATGATATCATGTAAACTAATTCTTAGATGATAAATTTATTTTGAGAGTTATTAGGGGAGAATAAATTAATAATCTTTCTATATAGATAAAAGTAAACTATATACATCTTCAAAACTCTCAAATTAAGTTGTGTTCAAAAATTTTCAATCAATACTTCTTGTGTGGTCTCACAACACACCCCATTTTGCTCCTCCAAAATGGAGACCCCATATCTTTTCTCTTTTTCTTGGTTTAGAAAATGTAGAGAGTGGTGAGAAATAATGGTGTTTATTTGTAGAAACTACTTGAAATTGATGTAGGTTGGAAAATTGAGTTTCTCAACAATTTTAGGTTTTACGAAATTGAATATTTCACTTTAGCACATTCCACATCTAGTAAGGTAAAAACATCTTACAGTGAAGTGTTGACCCGATAAAGTGTTCCTTCCATAAACTCCCCATAATTGGTGGAGTAAGAAGTGTCATAACCCGAACCCAAAATATTCATCAAGTAAAATTTATTGAAAATCATGAATTAAAAGCATTATTGAACTGAGCATGGAATTCCTTTACTAAAACCCAACTTGGATGGAGATTTGGCAATGAGTAATTTTCTTGCAATAGGATCCTTTAATGAAATCAACCTCATAATATTGGTGATGGAACCCAATATAAGATCATTTTATTGTAATATTCTGATAGGAACTAATAGATAACACTTTTAGGATATTTTGATCATGTCAAACATGATATTGGTAATTTTTCTCTTTCCCGTCTGATTAAATCCACAATGGTTATTAAAAATGTCAAGAAAAATATTTGCTATTGAAACTTGCTTTATTTTGAAATATAAATGAAGCATGAGGATTGAAACCCTCGCCATTAATGCTCAAATTACTAGTATCATACTGATCTAGTACATTGAATGAATAATGATTAGGGTTTCAAAAGTGTTGCACTCTCATATCATCTTGATTAAGTGAGCATACTTGTGCATATAAAACATAATAACATGTTCAAGAAGCTATAATTGAGAAAATCATAGAAATCAAAGAACAACTAGAAGAGATGCGGAAATTGTGAGCACTAGAGTTCAAAGATTTATAAGATTATCAAAAATTTCTACTTGTAATTACTCTTGGATAAATTAGGTATTCTTTGGATTAAGCTTTAAGTTTTTGTGTATAGTTGGTACTCCAAGAAAAAAAGTGTTTGGTTTACTCTTATGAATCAAAAATTATTTAAACTCAATGATAACATGTTTCATTTGAGAATAATTGGGAGAATTTAACATTGAAAGAATGCAAGATTACGAAGATAACCCTAATTAGGGTAAGAATTTGATACATTAACCATGCATAATTCAAACATAATGAGTATTCAAAAGAGGGGAGTTAAGGAGAAATTTGAATTTCCTCAATCTCAGGTTTCCACAATGAATGATATGGTAACATATACCCATTTGGGTAATTTCAATGACGAGGAATTTATAGAGAGGATTAGGTCACCCAATGCCACATTGAATGCACAACATATTGTAGAAACTAGATTACATATGGTGGAAGGTTTTCCTTCGACAATGGATGCCCTAGAGCTAGTTTTAGAGTGTATACATTTTTATGATGCCACAAGAAAAGTGGTTTTGAAAGAGGGTAGAGTATATGTTGACTTATCCCCAAAAAGAATTGCCCAAAATTTTGGAATTCCTATTTTTCCAATAATGAGTCCAATAGAGGCTAGAAGGGCTGCTAAAGCATATGCAAAGATGGAAGAGAAAAATAAAATAACAATGCCGAAATATTGGTTTAAAGAATGGGAAAAGCCAAATTTGGTGTTAAAAATTCCTAAGAGCATATTTAAGTCCGATTTCACTACATAAATCCATTACATCATGACACTATTGAACATAATAGTAGGGTCTCAAGATGCTAGAAAATTTAAACCTTGGATGTATGAAATCTGTAATGTCGTAAATTGTCACCCTTGATAATTTCACACCATGCTTTTCTCCCCATAAATTATTGAGCCTAATTGGGTACCTAATTTCCTAAATTATGCATTCTATAGCCCATTTGTATCACTTTATGAGAAATTGCAAGCATTGAACAAATGCATCCAACTATTATTCTGCCCCTGAAACTTAATGTCCTAGAGAATTTTGGCATATGGCTTTTGGTGTTGTCATTGATGGAAACCTAAGTACTTGATCCAGTCCGCACTTCAATATTTATCCATACCGAAAGACAAAGTGAAGAACATGGTATTTGACTGAAGTTGAGTCTGTCAATCCATATGCAATACCATATTATCAGTTTGAGTTGTGGATCTTAGGGAAGGTTGTTGGGTATCTGGAATATCCTATTCTAGAGTTTTGTGTCGTTGCATCAATTGGTGTACGAGTTAAGAGATCCAGTTGATTGATTTACTATCTAACAGTGCAAGAAGGCTGACTAAGTGAATGTAGTGTGTTGCGGATATTCAAGGAGTAATTATTTAAGGTACTTTGTGTTCAAGGATGGTGTTTTGGGTCCTCACTATGTTGTGGTCAACTTTGGTTGGTGCGCATTGAAAATCATTTGTGGATTGAGCCGATGGTTGGTAAATATTTTATGCTTTATTGAAGCCGACATGTGGATGATTAAATATTTTGGTATGGATATTTATAAGTGATCATTTTGATGTGCGAATACATGTGAAAAGTGTGTTGATGTATGTAGAAAAAGTTAGAAGGGTTGTAGAGTGATTATGCATAGTTTCACTTGTGCATAAAAGGATTTTGTGATGCAAGTTAAGGCAGACAAAGCAGAAGAGAAGAATCAGATAGAAAGTCAAGAAAGCGATTAATGTGCTTAACCAGAACTGTAATCAGGCATTGGCAGATGTTATTCCTTCAGTTCAAATCTTTTGGATGTAATCCATATCTTTGTAAGAAAATGAGTCTTCTATTTGTATCTGAGCAGTGAGCTCTAGGGAGTGTGCTTGAATGCATGTGCATTCCACATTTGTAAAACACTTATATTTGAGCACTCAAATTGTGGATTGACCTCCACCATGGTTTTTCCCCTAACAGGTTTTACACGTAAAAATCCTTGTTATGATGTTGTGGTTCATTACTTTATGTGCTTGCATCTTTCTTTTGGTTCAATGTTGTAAGTGGTTTAGAGATTAGATTAATAAAGTTAAATTTTGCAAAACATAGATTCAACCCCCCTCTCAGTGTTCCCTGATTCCAACAAAGAATAGGGCCAAGATCCATTCACCCTAGGGCATATGAATCCTCCTATTTTTTTGGGGACCAATTTTGGACATGTCGGTGTCAACATATTAACATACAAAATTTAAATTGCAAATATCATTTATCAATATTTAATTCTTTGGAAAATAGAGAAATACTGACAAATACCTTTGTATTACATCATTTTGAATCTAACAAGGATTCATGAGCAAAAGCTATTGTAAAGATCATCAAAGAGAAAGTCAAGAGCAACACTTCAAAGTTTTATTACAGCTATTCAAGATCCTAACATCATGTCAAATCTTATGTGAGTTTATGTGTATTCATGTTATCATTGTTTTGTGAAGCTAACTACTTTTATAGGTCTCCAAAGCATTCAAGCAAATCAAGAAAGAAAGATCAAGACCTTGAGGTGATGTGCATGGCTTCAGTCCTTCAAGGAAGCCATTGAAGGGTGGTGAGTTGAAACAATTTAATTTCATCATTCCTTCCTATTTATTATCTATTTATCATTGAAATTGCCATTGTGGAAGTGAAAACAATTATATAGGGTTTGACTGAGGCAAGCCCCTAAATGGCCCATAATTTTCCCTCTCTTTGATTTTGCAGGTTTTAGATTTGAAGAGGAGTGAAAGGAATTTGAAGAAAAAATATTCATTGTTGTAATTGAAGCCCTACATCTTGTCAACTCATGGAAACTCACCTATAGAATTATTCGACAATGTTCCAAAAAATTTGTAGTCAGAAATTAGAAGCTTAGATCTATCATCAGAGGACCCAAAAAGCAAAGAAAAAAGGCCTACAAGGACCCATACACCCTAGGGCGACTATGTACTTCTACAACAATCAAATACAACTTTCAGTGATAGCTACACAGTCCTTTATACTTTCTAGATTTGCTTGCAAGTTACTATTTTAGTCTATATATTGTCAAAATCTTGCATTTTTCATATTAGGTAATATAGTCTAATTAGGTTAATCATAGCAATTCATTTCCAAATCATTCTAATTCTCAATAGGATGGAGGTTCAAGTCTAATTGTCTCATCTTCATGGTTGGAAGTCAATATAATCACCTTGTTAATCTCCATCTTAATGAAACATAAGAAAATACTCCACAACACACCCCCTCCCAAACCATTTAAAACCTAGGTTTATACATTAGACCTAGGGTTCCCAATTTTATTTGTTATAAAATTGTCAGGCACATGAAGGATGTCACAACTAAAATCTACTGGTTCAAAACCATTAGTGACTTATGTGATCAGATAAAATGTTTTAAAATACTAAGACTATTCTTCATGTCTTCGTATGTGATATATTCATGCATTATAAGAAAAAATATCTAGGGGCTAAATAGGGTAGGAACTCTATGTATTAATCCTAGATAAAGGTTAATTTACCAACATTATCTTGAGATAACATACAAAGAATACTTAAGGAATTACAAGAGGTTTAATGAAACATTCACCATGAAGCTAGTTAGGACTACAGAATGAGACAAGGCTAAAAGAATCTTTACAGATGTACAAAGTGTGATCAATTATTATGGATGTTGGTAGATCTGGTTTCCTAAGTTTACTTATATTAGGATATCTAGGGGTTTTTGAGATTTCCCTATATGTTACCTAGATACCCTATAGACAAAGTGCTACTTTAAGAATTCACAAGACAAGTGATGAAATCTCATAATGCCATTATTCTCTTGGTGTGAATAAATATTTTTTACCTAGTTAATTCATTCACTAGGGAATTAGGGGACATATTCACATGTTAAGTTTACTTAGAATTATAAGATTCCTTCTAGAAGTCTTAGTTGTTATTTCTAGATCTTATCTTATCCTAGATTGTTATGATTTAGTTATCTCATGTGATAGGATTAAGACACTTGTCATGATCTTTCCTAATCCTATGTATCACCTTTCCTTTATAAGAAAGGTATCTCATGTACATTTTCATATTCAACCATATTCAATCTTGCATTATTGAAGCAAGCTATTCTTGCCATTTTTTCTCTTGTGGAAGATATTTTGGTCTAACAAGTGTTCCTGGGGGTGTTGAAGAGTCATCATTAACTCCTGCATCTTCAATCTCATAAGAAAGGGAAGATAAAATTCTCCATTCATATGGGAATATATAAATTTGTAAATCCTGCAACTTCTACTCCATTTGAGATCACACATTCATCTTCTCTTGATGATTCATTGAGTACTACTAGTGATTCATTGTAATAGGTATTTGTTTGTCTTCCTAATTGGGATTCCTATTTATTATACATTGATTCTTTATTTATGGAATCTCACATTTCAAATTTGGAAGATCAATTTGAGGGTCTATCTCTCTTATTTGATGATAGTCATGTACCAACTATTGTCACTTCATGTTTTTCTTTGGATTTAATTCAAGATTAGTTTCCACTTGTTCTTGGTTTGCCATAGTTTGTTGTGATTAGACATGTACCTGATTGGATTGTGTCATCATTTTCATCATCCAAGAACTTGGCTACACGTGAGAAAATTTCAAAGACACAATATTCATACATATGGATCCCACTTTCTACCTATTCCTATCTGGAATGGGAAGAATTCCTGCATTTGTACTTTATATATCTTCTTCCCAAGGGGAGAAAAATTGTTTGTAGGCATTGTATTGAGTTTTTTCTTCAGACATTAACCATATTTGCAGGTGATTACACATTGTGGGGGGATATCTTATCTCTCTTTTTCCCTCTTATGGGTGGTTATTCATTGTATATACATGATGGATGTAATCCTTGGGGGTATCATTAAATCCTCCATACATCATCTTATTTATTTCTTTATTTTATGTCTCTTTTGGAGAGGAGTTTTGTCTCATCGAGTTTTCTCCTTTTCTCCATTTGTGAGAGATAGTGTTGTATTGCATTTGCATTGTAAATGGGTGCCTAACATGGCCTCATGGTCGAGACCCATAATATTCAGTCTCTTTGCATAGTTTGCATAATAATATTCTCCCTAAGTTGCACTTAAGGTGGGGTGTTGGTGTGAATAAATGTCTTGTACCTAGTTAATTCACTCACTAGGAAATTAGGGGACATATTCACATGTTAAGTTTACTTAGGATTATAAGCTTCCTTCTAGAAGTCTTAGTTGTCATTTCTAGATCTTATCTTATCCTAGGTTGTTATGAGTTGTCTCATGTGATAGGATTAAGACATTTATCATGATATTTCCTAATCCTATGTATCACCTTGCCTTTATAAGCAAGGAATCATATGTAAATTTGCATATTCAACCATATTCAATCTTGCATTGTTGAAGCAAGCTATTCTTGTTGGGAAATAATGCATTCAATCCACAATGTTAACCCATTTCCTACATAACCCCATGAGAGATAAACATGCATACAAGTAACCATAATGCATAGATGAAATAGACAAGCCATAAGATAACACAAGATATACCCTGGGAAAACCCTCAAGAGAGAAAAACCCAACCTCTAAAAGCATCCATACTCCATCATATTATTTAATAATAAAGCAATATAAGAGTTACAATGAATACCTCTGAAGCATCAAGCCTTCCAATGCATCCTCATGTGTCCAAGCATGAATCGACACATCCTATGCCATCCTTCACATATGCACTCCCCAAAAAGATTCAATAATGATAACCCACTCACCTAGCCAACCTTAACCACTAAACATGTGATTTATTTTATAGATTCAAGCTCTCACAAATGCAACCAAGTGGTAAGATAAAACCATGTGCCACAAAAACATGTGAACACAAAACCACTAATCCCTTATTTAATATTGGGTACTAAGTTTTCACTTTTTAAATATTTCTCCAATATTAGATTATTATCACACGTATCCCAAGCATCAAGCCTTCCAATTCATCCTCAGGTGTCGAAGCATGAATCCACACATCCTATGCCATCCTTCACATATGCACTCCCTAGAAAGACTCAATAATGATAACCCACTCACCTAGCCAACCTTAACCACTAAACATGTGATTTATTTTATAGATTCAAGCTCACACAAATGCAACCAAGTGGTAAGGTAAAACCATGTGCCACAAAAATATGTGAACACAAAACCACTAATCCCTTATTTAATATTGGGTACTAAGTTTTCACTTTTTAAATATTTATCCAATATTAGATTATTATCACACGTATCCCAAGCATCAAGCCTTCCAATTCATCCTCATGTGTCGAAGCATGAATCCACACATCCTATGCCATCCTTCACATATGCACTCCCTAGAAAGACTCAATAATGATAACCCACTCACCTAGCCAACCTTAACCACTAAACATGTGCTTTCTTTTATAGATTCAAGCTCACACAAATACAACCAAGTGGTAAGATAAAACCACATGCCACAAAACCATGTGAACATAAAACCACTAATCCCTTATTTAATATTGGGTACTAAGTTTTCACTTTTTAAATATTTCTCCAATATTAGATTATTATCACATGTCTCCCACACATTAAATAATAATAAAATGTTACAATATACAACATAACAAGTGGCCCCAAATAATTACCTAGTGTGATTAACCACACCACCTAGGTGCATCACAGCTAAATAATTATTTAATTACAACATTATAATATATCAATTTATGCAATGGTGTACAACACCATATCCCAATAATTCTTGTCATTTTCTCTCTCATGGAAGATATTTTGGTCTAGCAACTATTCCTAGGGGTGTTGAGGAGTCACTATTAACTCATACATCTTCAAGATCATAAGAAAGGGAAGATAAAATTCCCCATTCATATGGAAATATATAAATGCAATACATCAAAGAATGCCATATTAGCAGAGGATGAATTACAAATATATGGATTAGAGATGTTTGATTTGAACATGACTAAGTATGACCCAGTAGGGAGGCTCATTAGATAGATTAATAAGAGGTTCATTCATGAGCCCCACCTAGAAGTTTATTGGAATGATTGTGTGGATGAGCATGAAATTAGGAAAATGTGACATTGGATCAAATGAGAACTCTAGAAACACATGATGTCCTTGTACAATTAAATAACGATGATGGAGAAGTGTTGAATTGAAAGTACAATGTTGAAAGGATTTTTGATAAGCTTGTTCAAGATCCTAATTAGAAAGATCTTGAAATCACATCACGAGATGATATAACTAAGCCTATTATAGAATTTAGTTAGATTTTGATTGACAAATATATCCAAAAACTAAGGTCAAAAGGAGTACCAATTACTTACCCACATGGAAGAAAGAGAAAGAAAAAGGTAGTGGAAGAGAATGGGTATGATGATTGCATGAATAAAAAGAGGAAAATTATGGAGGCTAGAGCTATTGAAGAAGATAAAGAAATGACCGCTGAAACACCAAGTGAGGGGGTTTTAGTAGCCATGCAACTAGAAGATCCTAATCGAGAGATAAGGGAAATTCCAACCAATTTACTTGGGAAATATTAGAGAAAGTTAGTAGGAGCAATATCATAATCAATGTTACCCAAAGCTAAACTCATAACTCCAAAGGAGATGATTGATAAACAATTATATACTTGAATGAGAGGGCCTATTTCCCAGTCAGCAACAACTATGTTTTCTTATCCTCCATTAGTAAGAACTTATCTAATGAGAAAAACTATGGGAGAGATATAATCACCTACTATAGGAGAAGACACATTGAACATGGGCCAAATTATAAAGGAAAGGAAGAGGTTAGATAAGCTTATAGAGAGGTTTCAAGTGAAACAACAAGAAGAAGCGATGCTTTTACCTATATTTTTTGTTGCAGGTGAACAAGATGAAAATGTTCATGAGAGTATTTGAGAAGCCTCAAAGGTAATAATTTTTTAACCTATTCAAGGAGGAAAGGATCTTAAAATGAAAGAAATGGTGATGGAAGAAAGCATAGAAATAATACCCTTAGTTCAGTGGGAAAAAGAAGGGAATGAGTACCAAAATACTATTCTTCCAAAAAGGGAAGAAGGTGAATTGCAACATAAGGATCCAATAGATGTTGAGATGGTCAAAGAAAAATCTCAATAATATCTAGAAATTAGTAATAATTTTACACAAGGGCATCTAGTCAAAACTCAGTAAGATCAGAGCTCAGTTAAAGATAAATCTATTGAACCCATTGATATTACCAATAAAGGACATGAATATCTTGAGAAATTTGATGTAATAGAAACTCATGAACCAACTGTGGATGAGAATATAGTGGAAGAGAAAAGTGGGGATAAGTTAGGTTAATTTAGGGATATTGAGAAAGAACAAATCGATGGAGAAACACTTCAACAAGAGCTTAGTGTAGAAGGGATTCTTGAAAACAAAGAGAATAGAGACCATACACCAAGAAAATAAGCTTTTAAGTTGAAAGATCAAGAAATAGGAAAAGGTCTAGGAGATTCAAGACCAAGTGCAAATATACCTAATTGGTTGGCTAAACAACTACAACCACCAATGTAAGTATAGTTAATCCCATTGAACTTGAGGAGCATAATGTAATAGGTAGAAACACCAAAACCTAAGAGAAAGGCCAAGGTTAGGCATGCAATTAGGAGAAGTGTAGATGGATGGAGGATCATACATGTTTCTACACCTATAGGAGAAAAAGGACAAGTATGAAGTTACTGTTCAAGATTACCAATTGTCTACCATTATCTTGGGACATGCTTCATGAGAGAAGGATATTGAAGAAATGAAAATAAATGTAGAAGAAATTGTTTCCTACACAAGGAAAGATAAATAGAAAAGGAAGGATATGAAAGAACACATAGGTCAAAAATATAATTTTTTTAGAGACATGGCTCAATCAAGCCAATCATTGGTAGAATTACTTCTGAACCTAGTAATAATGTCCAAGGAACAAGTGGATGCCATTGAAAGATTGAAAAATAAAGAAGATATGTTAGATGATTGGGTGGAAGATGTAATGAGGTAAGGTGAAGAAGCTATAAGAAAATATGTAGGAGCTAATGGAAAAATACAAAGACCACTTGGATCAAAGTGATCTATTAAATTGCAACAGATGGTGTTCATGCAAAAGATGGAAAAATATAATTTATTAGAAGAAAAGGTGGGATTTGAACAAGATATTCCTAATATAAAGACTTGGGGATTACTATTGAATTGGGAGAGAGTTTCCCTATGGAAGTGGAAGGAAGAAATGAAAAAATCTCATCAAGAAAATTAAAAAGATGATGGACAGAGACTTGGATCTCATTGATTCTCTTACACAAAAAGTATGCGATCAGGACAACCTAGGGCAAGAAGATGTAGAGTTAAAGATATTTAAGGCTATTATTGGGAAAATAATTAGTGATCATGTTTCATGTTTGAATAAAAAATCAATGGAGGATCTAATCATAACCAAAAACATCATTGTAAGGTATGAAATAGAAATATGAGGAAGAAATGATGAAGTCAAAAATATTTCTAAGTTTTAGGCTAGAGAGAAGTTTCAATAGAACCTCTTACAAAATATACTTAAGAGGATATGAATAAAGTTTTACTAGCTTTTAGTGAGTACATGTTTAAAAAGGGTGAATATGTGCTTATTGAAGAATCCAGTAAAAGTGAATGACAAGTCATTTTTTCCTAATTTTTTAATGATGAGTAGTTAATAACCAAATTTTAATGATAATTTTAAGGGTTAAAAAAGGTAGAACCAAATGCAGATACCAAAAGTGGTTATTTTCCTAATGCCCAAAGCGATATAACTAGAGGCAGAGATTTTGAGGTCTACTAGCTACAAAACAATTTTGAATTTTTGTAGGAAAAAAAAAGACTGTATAAAGAGATGAAAGAGCACTACAAAATATTGCATCCAAGATTCACCTATAGATACTTTGAAGAAAAATGAGATGTATCCCTACTATTAATTTGATTTTTGAAAGGTTAAAGAATCATCATTGAAGACCAAGTCAACATGACGTAAGCTTGACCATTTCTTTTGAAACTATCTACTTGTTTCTTCCTATACACAAAACATATTTTTGAGCCATCTGTCTTATGATGACTAACTTTATTTTTCTAGCCATGTGATTTTTGTAATGAACTCTTGTCTTGTATTTTATAAAAGGTAGGGAGTTGCTTAGTTTTAAGGATAAAAAAATGTTGATACAATATAACTTATATTGGAGCTATACCAATCTAGTTTCTATTTCATATTTTCTGTTCAATTTCAGTAAAGACTTGTACATACTATAGGGGTTTGTAATACTGAAGTAGTTGAAGATCATTACTGATTATAAATTATGCATGATAGTAAATTGTTCATTCCTAGTGAAATAATTAATTTATTGCATCATCTTTGGGTGTATTTTGAAGCTATCTCATTGGTGAATGGTTCTATTTTTGGTAACGGAAAAAGTATGCCTTTTCCTTGCTTAATTCAAGAATAATTAATGATAAATTGGACTTAATGTCTCCTTGACCTAGTGCTGTGAGGTGTTTTACACATCCACATTAGGTCTTGGGCCCTTTTTAAGCTAAATTAACTTAACTTTTCTCTAATTTAATGTTGTAAAGTGTATTTATTGACACCTTCGCATTAAATTTAGGAGGCTTGTAAATTAAGTGGATCTAATCTAGTGTTGTAATGTGTTCTACACATTCACATTGGATTGAAGGCCCTTTTAAGCTAAATTGATCAAATTTTTCCTTAATTTAATGATGTAAAGTATATTTATTTACACTTTCACATTGAATTTTGGGCCCTCTTGCATTTATGACCTTAATATCATCATAAATAGGCCTCCAAGACCCTATATTTTGCATCCCAAGGCATATTTCAATAAAAAACTTTGACAATATCAACATATAAGCTTAATTTACACACTCCCCAACACTTTAGCAATCAAAATAGGCCTTGTGGGACCCATTCACCATAGATGGAAAATAAGTCCCATTTAGCCTATTTTGAAGGTTTTGAGCGGGAAAAAATGGGTTTTAAGTTCAAATTTTATGCATGTCGACCTTTGGGATCTAATACATGGGATATTAGATGGATTGCCTATATAAATGAGCTTTCAAATCATTATTTCAAAAAAGAGCATAAATGTTATCAAGTCAAGCATTCAAGAGTTAAGCATTCCAAGACTTCACAAGATCATCTAGAGAGCACTCAAGATCATTTTTAAGGCATTGAAGGGCATAATTATTCATCAATTGTTGCAAAAATTCAAGATCCATCATCATGTCAATCATATCAAGCATCAAGCATGTTATTGAGCTAGTGTTGTGATGTAGCATTGAAGATCCAAGATCAATCAATATTTTACACCTATTGTCAAGATCAAGATCTACATCCTTCATGGCCATTTTATGTTAAGTTACAAATTTACAAGAAATTATTTTCAAGCCATCATTGAAGGTATCATTGTCCTTGATTCATGTTCTTTGTTTCATGTTTCATGTCTTCATTTCATTATTTCATCATTTGGTTTAATTACCTACAAGGGGTTTGACCAAGGCAAACCCCTATTCCCTAACAATCAACTCTCTCTCTCTCTCTCTCTCTCTCTTTGTGTAATTGTAGATCTAGGTGCTTTGAAGACTCGAAGATCATTAAATATCAGGTTATAAGCTTGGAGAAATTTGTTGGAGTTGTCTCCCCATTGGAAAGGTTGTAATCTTCACCAAAAAGTCACTTACAACCCCAAAATCAAGGTTTCAGATCCAGAAACAAAGAGGAACAAAAGGAGCAAACATTGAAGGCTAGATTCAAATTTTAAAGCTCCATAAAACCCTAACTGGACTCATTCACCCAGATTGGCGAATGAGTCCCAATTTAGGTCAAATCTAAGATTTTGCAGTTTCAGATGCCCTTTTTCCAAGAACCTGTTCCTATGCAGAAACCCTGATCTGGGAATGATTCACCCAGATTGGCAAATGAGTCCTAGTGGGTCTAAATTTTAGGTTATTCAACATTTCTAGTTTCTACAAGTTTCTGGGTGCACACTTTTGATTTTACAACTTTTTGTTCTAATTTATTTGCATCTTTAGATCATTTAGTAAGTCATTGCATCAAACTAGGTTTTAGCATTCTATCTTGCATTGCATTTGTCTTTCCAAGTTCTTAACTTGGTGGTGAACCCATCATTAATCTACAATCAGCCCCTAGTGCATCCCTATTGAAATATCTCTTTCTCCTTTGCATTGAGATCTCCAGGGTTACCCTTGAACATGTAGTAGGTGGAAAGTGGGTACGCTCTATGTCTTAAGTCATATGATAGCATTCAAATCCATTTTTCATATACAACACTATTCTTCCAACTCTTGCATGTTTGTATGTAGCTATGAAGCAATCTGGTGAAGTATAAATAGTTTGTGCTTTAGTTTAATTATCTTTCAATATCTGTCTGGGTAATATTTGAAAAAAATTAATTTCTTAGGATTTTCTATTCTCACCACAAACTTTTGAATTATGTTTTGGAAAGAGTTAAAATTGAATGGATTATGAAAGAAGTGATGAACACATGATTTTTTAAGACTAATAACATCACTTGTTATTTGGAAAGAACAATATTTTGAGCATCAATATGCCCCCATGTGAAAAAAATAATTGAACAACGAACCCTGAGTGAACCTAGTGAGTCAAGACTTGAAATTCCTAAGCCTTGGGATAGCTAAATCTATAGTGCCCCTCTCATTTGCTTCTCAAGTTAATGTGAGATCAGTGTTTTAGCTTCACTGTTTCCTTTTCTTTAATGTGGTGATTATTTTATGGCTTTGGTAGGTGTGTATGAACCACCACATGTTCAAGATGAGATTCCTCAACATGTCGGTTGGTGGGATTTTGTGCGTTTACATGATTGGTTTTGTGATTAGGAGTAAACGAGGTCTCAAAAACGAGGAGCAACACAAAACATGCAAGAAACCACCTAAACACCTAACACCTCAAGATTGGGCTAAAAGTTAAACCTAACAAAATAAATATAACGATAATACCGTGTTAAGATGCTCCTTTGGTTGGACCTTTGATTATTGATGTGATATATGCTCCTCTTGATGGCAAAAGATGTATGAATGAGATGCAATATGGATGGAAAATAAATGAGGATGTTATGTTGTGTGCAAGGAGATGGGAATTATAGCTGAGTATGGCTCAAGTGAAAATTTTGAAAGAGTTTGGTTAGCACAATGATATTCTCAAATGAGAGAAAAGAGGGGGTATTTATAAATGAAGTTGAATTCTCTAGAGAATTCAACAGTTGAGATTCATCCAACAAGATCAAGATGTAGGGCTATAGTGAGTTGAGGACTCACAAGCCATCACATCTTGACAAGTGGAATGTGAGATGGTTTAAGGATGGTGATGTGTAAATGAGGTGGAAGGATGGTACATGAGGTGGAAGAAGGACAAGTACTTTACAAGTACCTTGGGGAATGAGAAGATTTCCTCAAAAAAGAACTTGTTCTCAAGTGGGAATGAAAGTGACTTTTGAGGAATTTTAGAATTCCTCAAAAATCTCCATGGGAAAAGGGAAAGTAGTTGGATAAATAAATGTGAATTAAAATTCACATACTTGCAACAATCTCATGGACAAGACAAGGTTCCAAAAAGGGAAGCCTTTGTCCACATGTGACTTGATGTGACAAGTCAAAAGATTCTAGAAGATGTATGGGAAGAGGAGATTCTAGGAGGAATAAATGTGAATTTAAAATTCACATGGGAAAGAGGGTCAATACCAAGAAATACAAATGAAAAGGTTGACTAAAAAGGCATGCTAAATGTGTCTAATGACCTTGATTAAGGTTGTGCAAACACATGATTAAGATAATTAACTAAAGATTAGAAGAAAGTGGAAAATTTTGGAGGATGTGACACATCCTAACCATAAATTAATTAAATTAATTATGATTAGAAGAGGGTTAGATGGCTAAGAGGAATTAGAGACCAACTTGCAAAAGTTGGAGGATGTGACAATGAGAGAGAAAGTGAGGAATTAAAAGTTAATTTAAATTCCAAGAGGTTACATGACTAAATTAAATAAAGTGGTATTTTTATTTAATTTAGAGAGGAAAGAAGGTAAAAGTATTTAATTATTAAATTAAATACTTATGAACCTTATGTAGGACATGAACTATTAATTAAATGAATGATTTAATTAATACCGACAAAGAGGATGAAGTAGATGAGTAAAGGGATGAATAAGAAGATGAATTTGACCATATGGAAGTGGTCAAATTTGGATGCCTACATTTTTCCCCTCTTCAAAACACTATTAGGTAATATGGTTTCGAAGAAAATAAAATGGAGATGACTCTATAGAGGAAGCGATCGAAAAAGAGATGCCCCAGCATGGGAGTGGTTGTGTGAGTTGCCCAAATGGATGGGGATTAAAGGGGAAGCCCTAGTCTCACAAGAAAAGGCTCATGACGGAGGATTGAGAGAGAATGGTAGTGTATGCCCCCTTGAGAAGGCGAACGGGGAAGGAAAAGGGGTCCCGGTCAACTTCTCGAAAGTATGGAGTGGTATATGTCATTGGAAAGAGCACAAAAAATTGAGAAGAGTGGTATTTGAACATAATTAAATAGGTGCGTAATTTGGAAATGGAGGCCCCAGGAAGATAGAGGGTGAATGAATTAGTTGGAGGAAGATTTTGTTAAATAAAAGGGAAAATTCCATTCATTTGAAAAAGGTAAAAAAGGAGGGGAAAATGTTATATAAGGTAATTGTAGGAATTACCTCTCCTCATTTGAATAGCTGTCAGTTGAGGAAGAGAGGGAAGATAAGAGGGGGAGAGGGCCAAAGTGCACGATGTCAGACTACGATAGCGACATTATCCATTGGGGGGACAAGGTGCAGCGGTTCTTTAGTGAGTGTGTTGTTCTACACCAGGTTAGCCCCAAACCCAACTTTGTGATTTTTTCCATTTTGTTTAAGTTAGAGAAAATTTGAAAATATGGGTTTTGTTGGGGGGGAGGGTAGAAAAATGGGTAGGAGGAAAAACTGGGAATTTTGTTTTTCGGTCGGGGAGGGAAAAAAAAAGAATTAGGTTGGGAAAGGAGGTGAGTATGCCTTGAAAGAGGGCGAGATTGTGGGTAGAGGGCAGGCTCGAAGCTGGGTCCCGCACGGGGGTGGGTTCGCCCGCTCATGGGGGCAGGTCCGCCTGCGCATGGGTGCAAGTTTGCCCACACCCGGGCGTGTCAGCTAGCATGTGGGGGCACGTCCACCCATGCCCGTGCGAGTTCGCCCGCGCATAGTTCGCGGGCTCACCCAGGAGCACGGGCAAGTCTGCGGGCTCACCTGGGAGCCCGCCTGGGTCTGCTCGTGCGAGCCCGAGCTCACTCGGGAACTCAGGCAAGTTCACCTGGGAACCCGGGTGGGTCTGTCCGTCCCTGGGTGGGTCCGTCCGCGCTTGGGCTTGAGCTCACCTGAGAGCCTGGGCGAGTCCACCCGTGCTGAGGTGGGTCCACCTGTGGGATCGCCCGGGGGCTTGGCCAGGTCCGCCTGCAGATGGGGTAGGACTGATAAGGGGGAAAGAGGGAAAATAGAGGAAAAAAAAAGATAGGCAAGGGGATCCCAGGACCCAGGGAAGAGGGAAAGAAAAGGTTACAAAGAAAATAAGAGAGAAAAATTGACATAGTGGGCATGTCATGGATGTAGGATTTTGATAGTTTGCGAATGTAGGAGAGGCGGTCTGAGGTACTACAGAGATGTATATCAGCTATGACGAGTGCAAATCATCAGGTACTAGCGGAGGTAGGATTGTTGCACATGCTATCATATCTGACGATTAAGGCCCACAAGGCCATGTTGACAGTGTTGATAGAGCGTTGGGACTCAACCACGCCAACATTTCATTTGCCGACAGGGAAGATGATGGTGACTCTAGAGGACGTATGGAGGATTTTGAGGCTCCCCATAGCAGGGCTCCTAATTAGTGAGTGTCAGGTAGAGGATGAGGCACTGGACGAGTCTGTGCAGATTGTGTTTGGTGATGACGAGCTATCGATTCAATGACAACAGCTGGACGTGGACAGATGTTTGTCCTACAAGGTACTAACATTGTCGCTATACCTAGCAGGGCTGATTAGTGGAATATTATTGCCAGATCGGAGTGGTTGATTACTGCACCTTAGGTTTGTTGAGGTGATCTATCACATCATTAAGGGTCGAGAGGGTCAGTTTGTGTGGGGGACCTATATGTTAGTACAACTATATAGGGATATGCACATGGTATGCTATCAAGAGGCACTAAGTGTGACGCACGCCACACTACTATAGGTGTGGGCCTGGGAGTATATCAGGGTGATGAGGCCAGTTGTGGTCAGAGTAGGAGAGCAGGATGACAAAGCAGCAGTGGCCTGGGTATGAGGGATAGAGGCAGGAGTGATATTGTAGTATCAGGAGGTTGGAGATGTGGATGCCTAGAGAAGATGATTTGATGAGGTGTAGGCTGAGATGATAGTATGGCATCGTATATGTTGCGATGATTCAGGGACTAGAGGGAGGATGAGGAGAGACACATGGACTACTTCTACACTCGATGTTATATCATTGGGAAGGGACCACACATAGTGGAGTTGCACAGACCAGATCGGGTGACGAGATAGTTTGGAGTGAGGCAGGATATTCTCATAGGGTGAGTGACATTTCGACGATTGACATGAGAGCGGCCGTGGGGGGATGACCTGGATCTGGTGGTGGTGAGGAAGGAGTTGGAGACATTGCGATTTGTGCCATACCCAGGCAAGAGGGAGGGGTAGAGAGATGCAGGGATGACAAATTGATATGGTCAGTGGTTTCGACAACATCTACCTCCACGGATTACATCAGTGGTGCCTATTGAGGGGGCTCTAGGTTTTGGGTCAAAGGATGAGAGATGATTGAGGGTGAAGAGAGAGGGATAGGGTCCACGGGGATAGTGGAGAGGAGGCCAAGAGAGAGGAGGATGATGGAGAGGAGGACAAGAGGCGGCCAAAGCAGCCGAGGAGTCGGTGAGGGTAGGCAGGAGGAGGAGATGACGATGAAGAGCCTGAGGAGGAGATGGAGTAGAGGAGGTAGAGAAGGAGATTAGGGCTCATGCAAGTACAGGAGGTTGGTAGCAGGAGAGATAGGAGGCACATGTAGCCACAGGAGGGCAGCAGCGATAGAGATAAGAGGAGGCCGAGGCTAGTGGAGAGACAGAGAGGATGACGGGGGGAAGGATGAGGGGAGCTCCCGTGGTGATTGATGTGGATGAGGTGGAGGCATCGACAGAGAGTGAGGGATATGAGCCACAAGAGATGGAAATTAATATGGAGATACATGACATCCCACCACTATCGATGGCACCACCGAGAGGAGAGGATCTAATAGAGGTACTGCAAGAGGCTCTAAAGAGGCTGCGACTCAGCGAGCAGCGGTTACGGTAGTCAGAGGTCGAGTGAGGTAGATTAGAGGAAAAGATGAGTGAGTTACATGTAAAATTTTCTTAGAGCGAGAGGGACTACTTAGATCTAGCCATGATGTTGAAAAAGGTGGAGAGGAGGTTACAGAGAGACAGGGATGAGGCACAAGATGAGGCAGAGGTAGAGAGGTTGCGAGCAAAGGTGGCCAGGGAGCACGAGGAGGGTGATGCAATGAGATGGGAGACATACCGTTTGGTGGCTGAGGAGGCGATACGATAGGCTGTTGGAGTAGGGACAGGGCAGGGGCCGACAGAGGTTGGGGCAGGGACTGTAGGAGATATAGAGGGCTTGCAGAGATAGATAGAGTGGTAATGGAGAGAGAGAGTGGATTTGCATCAGGGGCGAGATGAGCTCAGGGACAGACTGTATTGTTTAGAGTAGACAGTTGGAGATATGGGATTGATACGATAGAGATATGAGGAGATGAGGGTGCAGATACATGTGCTACAGATAGAGAGAGACGGGGCATAGGTGTAGGTATAGGCCACAAAGGCAGAGAGGGATGTGGCTCAGACATGTGCTCAGGTGCTATTAAGTGAGAGGTAGATGGAAGAGGCATAGGTTTAGTCTCTTTAGAGAGAGAGGGATGCAACAGTGTCACAAGTATCAGCTCTTCGGAGAGAGCGAGATGAAGTCGAGCTGAGACTTCAAGAACTTCAAAGGGATAGGGATGCAGTGGTGCCTCGGGCACAGGCCGTGCATAGGGAGAGGGATGTTGTAGATGTGAGGATGTAGATGTTGCAAAGTGAGCGGGACACAACATAGGCACAACTGTAGGCAGTACAGGTTGAGGAGGGGGAGCTAGGGGTAGAGGTACAAGGATTGCAGGCACAGCTACAGGATGCACAGGCTGAGAGGGACATGGCCACAAAGCAGGTACAACAACTGATATTAGCATAGGAGGCTTAAGGGTAGGAGCGGAGGGCCATTAGTGGGGATCGAGACAAGTACAAGCATGAGCGGAATGTCGCTAGGTATCAGGCTGCGCAGAGGGATGACTACATGCAGAAGGTGACCTATTGGAGGTGTGTTTATGAGCAGGAAGTTCTAGATCTGACGCAATGCACAACGTGCTACATCAAACAAGTACCTCAGATGCCAGCACCATCCCAGTCATTAGGGACATGTACCAGGGGGTATAGCGACTATCGATGGATTCCATCTCCTTATAGTGGCTACCAGGGGACTCCCACCCATGAGTACCAGGGGACCCCTACGCACAGAGGGCCAGTGCTTGAATCTCCTCAGAGATTAGATGTGGGAAGCTCACACTAGAGCAGTCAGAGAGCAGATGACATGATACCAATTTTTTTGACAGATGCAGGATGGTGGTTTAGTACATGTTAGCAGAGATCAGATGTGATCTACATCTCTGAATTTCATACCTTATTTGATGATATACATGATGTATGTATATTTGATTATGTTCAAGACATTATGATGAGATGGATATTGTATTATTTTGATTATGATATGCTATAGTCCTTATTGACACTATGCGTTATGTTTTATGTGATGGGTGATTTAGTTTACATATGCACATGTATATGATATTTTATGTTTATATGGATGGATGATTTAGTTTATGTATGCACATGTATATGAAATTTTATGTCTATATGGATGGATGATTATGCATGTATTAATGTTTATAATGTGGGATGCGATTTATATTTGGTAGGAAATGTAATTAGGATGGATCTAACAATATGTTTTGTAGGTGTTAATGCATGTATTATGTGAATGTTAATATGGACATGTATGGGTTAAATGAAACTAAGATGCTTCATCTAATCAATCTATGAGAGATAAAATATGTTGTATCTACAATGTAACATGCAATAGGAATGAAATATGAATTCCTATAATGTAAACCTAAACATCAATAAGGACTTGCATGGGAATGTTATTAGATGATAAGTGTAACGTAGGTGTGATACTGCACCTGTCAAGAACCATTAGTACCCTAAGACAAAAACCAAGGGGAAAAAGAATCAAAGTTTGCACAACCTAAATCATGAGTCATGGGTTATGAACAAGGATGACTGAAGGGTGCATGCAATGAAATGAAATGCAGTTAGGAATGCAATTTTCCATCTTCGGAGCATTGATTTTTGTTATAGCATAAGATATCCAATACCATGGTATATGAAACCAAAGTGAGCTGGCGTCAAATGCATGGAACAAACATAGAAAAAAAGGTCATCCCAACACCCCAAAGTTGCAAGGACCTTGGTCGGGCCAAGTATTGGAATAACCACAAGCACAAAGGGATGTTCCCAATGTAACACAGGATCCCAGGGATCCTAGTGGGTACTATGTGGGAACAAGCCAATAGACAACAACAATAAATGATCAAGAGATGCCCCTTCGTTAACTCATCAAAACACACCATAACATGATGGATCATGGCAGTTTTGATAAGTGAGGATAGGGAGCTCAAATAATAAACAAAAGCGAAAAGTATGAAAAGATCATAATAAAAGCTAAACATCCTTTGCCATAGGATCACAAGGATGGATGGGTGATGATGTGGTCTGTTAGGAAGGATGCATCCTGTTGAGACCAATGATGGATACTAAACTAAAATGACCCAGGTGACATAAGATATTTTTCATTAACCAGATCTCCTAACACTAGAGGATTTCATTTGTGAAGAACCAACTAGATAAGGGTACTCTTGACGACATGACACAAGAGACCAGACAAAGGACCAACACACCCTACAAACCTAGGGGCTTGGGGGCTAATTAAAGATTAGCCTTGCCTACGTGAAAGCGCAAAGCCCTCGTAGCTCAAGAAAAGACCAAGGATAAGGCAGAAAGAGGACTAATGGAGATCGATGAGACAACGATGAAACAAAGCCCTGGGGGTGAATCAAAACATCGACCTTCTTACACGCAAGAGCAGGGGCAACGTAGTTTGGAGAAAAACAAACAATGACCAACCAAGGATAAAAGAGAAAAGAGGATGATGGAGAAAAATGATGGGAGACCACCATAGGATGATCCGAAGGCCCTGGGGGAAGATCAAATGATTAGCCTTGCCTACGTGAGAGTACAGGGGAAACGTAGTTCAACCAAGACCAAAGAGATTGACATGACAGGATGAGGCCTAGGTGGAGATAGACACAATAGATGATCCTAGATGATGACACAAACTAACATATGGACATATTGACAACAAAAGCTCATACTAGGACAAAAATCTTAGGATGACGAATAGCATATAATCGTCCAATGCTCAATCAAAAGATACCAAGCGGCCAAAGATGGAATGGGCGAGGATGTCAGGATAGGATGGATGGAGTCATAAAGTAATTAGGACGCAAGGTAGATAATGATTAAGCACTCTACGGATGATGCATGTTACCAGGTTTTCACCACCCGTACCTATCCAAGGCGCCACCAAAGGTGGTTTTCACCATAGGACGAATTTATTTCTCTTTACAATTTTTTTGATTTTTTTGTATTTTTGTAGGTAGGGTTACCAAGCGGATTTAGGTGTAGAACCTCTTCAAATGCATGATATTGATAGGCTTTTCAAGGGTAGCAAGTTTGTATGCCCCAGATCCATATTTAGCGGTTATGATATAAGGATCCAACCAATTTGCTTCAAATTTTCCTTTCATATCGCGGTCCTGTTGAGTATGTTGGTTCTCTTTAAGGACAAGATCACCAATTTGGAACTGTCGAGGATGAACCTTCTTGTTGTAGTTACGCTTGAGGTGGTTTTGGTAAGCTTGTAGATAATCATAGGCTTTGTTTCATCTCTCATCAAGTAACTCCAGTTGTGCAAGCCGTGCAACACGAGCATCCTCCTTGTTGATAAGGTTCTTCAGAGAAATCCTCAATGATGGGAGCTCAACTTCAATTGGCAAGATGGCTTTGGCACCATACACTAAAGAATAGGGGGTGGTATCCATAGGGGTGCAGATGGAGGTGCGATATGCCCAGAGAGTAAGATGAATATGGAGGTGCCAATCTCGACCAGTGTTATTGACAACCTTTTTGAGTATGCAGATAAGGGTCTTGTTGGTTGCTTCTGCCTGACCATTACCCTAGGGGTAATAACATGTTGACCAACGATGTTGGATATGAAAGGTGTCATAGAGATGTTTCATGGCTTGGTTTTTAAAAGGTTTTCCATCATCGGAAAGGATGGTGGATGGGATACCATATCTACAAAGAATATGGTAAAGGATGAATTTTGAAATTTGAGTACCGATGATTTGTGAGAGTGGAATTGCTTCCACCCATTTGGTGAAGTACTCAATGGCAGTAATTATGAATGTATGGCCGTCAGAAGATGGTGGGTAAATCTTGCCAATCAAGTCGAAACCCCATTGAGAGAAGGGCCATGGTGCTAGGAGGGGTTGAAGGTCCTGTGCCAAAGCATGAATCAAATCTACATGTTGCTAGCAGGGAAGACATTTCTTCATTAATTCACAAGCATCATGCTTTAATGTAGGCCAATAATATCTAGCTCAGAGAATCCTTTTGGCCAAAGCCATACCATTTGAATGGGCCCAACAAACAGCACTATGTACCTTCATTAGTGCAGTATGGGCTTCAATCTCATCCAGACACCTAAGGAGGGTTCCATCATACCTGCGATGATAAATCGAATCACCGATGATAACGTATCAGGCTAAACATTGAATAAAGGATTTTTGTTGGTTTCATGTGAGGTCTAGGGGTAAAATATTATCATGCAGATAAGTATATATGTCTTGGTACCACGGGGAAGCGAGACCTACAATGTCACACACCATGTCAGTCTTAGGGATATCATATGTTGGCATTAAAAGTTGTTCCACAAGGAACTCACATTCTGTTCGATCTTTAGGCATGTCAATCAGGGAGCAAATAGTAGCCATAGCATCAACTGCTTTGTTATGCACCCTAGGAATTTGGTCAAATTGTATGAAGTGAAATATTTCTTGAAATCATCCACCATGCGTTTATAGGGTAACAACTTATCATCTTTTGTTAGGAATTCATCATTAACTTGCTTAATGACCAACAATTAATCACCAAAGACTCTCAAGTGAGTTATGTGCCACTGCTTTGCAATTCAAAGACTTGTGAGGAGTGCTTTGTACTCAGCTATGTTGTTAGTACACAAGAATTACAACATGAATGATTTTGGGATGTAGTCCCCTTGAGGGGTAACAAACAAAATTCCTGCTCCCAATCCATTATGAGTATATGAGCCATCAAAATACAATGTCCAAGTAGGTGCTTCTGTTACTATGAAAACTTCTCCATCTGGAAATTCAGTGACTAGAGGGTAAGAATCCAATAGGGGTGCCTCAGCGACTAATCAACTATGACTTGTCCTTTTATGGCTTTGCAATCCACGTACTCTGTGTCAAATTCACTTAAGAGCATGACCCACTTAGCCATGCAACCAGTTAAAGTGGTTATGGATAACATATACTTTAGTGGATCAATTTTTTCTATTAATTTGACTGGATGGCTGAGTATGTAATGTCGAATTTTTTGTGTACTAAAGACCATTGCAAGGAAAAATTTCTCCATGGGTGAATAATTTAATTCATAGCTGACCAGTGTTTGACTGATGTAGTAGATTGCTCTTTCTTTTGAGGACTCATCATGTTGTGCCAATAATGCCCCTAGTGCGATTGAAGTGGTGGAGATGTAAAGCAGGAGGGGTTTCCTTGGAATAGGTGGCATTAGGACCGGTGGATGAGCCAAGTATTCCTTGATCTTATCGAAACCTATCTGATGCTGTTGGTTCCATATGAAGGTGGAGTTTTTTTTAGAAGATGGGTGAATGACTAACACTTATCTGCAAGTTGGGATATGAATCGACAGATGGATTGCAACTTTCCTTGGAGACTTCTTAATTGTTTTAGATTGTGTGAGGCATATCCAAAATAGATTTCACCTTGGCGAGATCAACCTCAATGCCTCTTTGGGAGACTATGAAACCCAACAATTTCCTTGATGTAACACCAAAGACATACGTTTTTGGGTTTAGTCATAACTTGTAATGTTCTAACCACTCTAAGATCTTTTTTAGGATGACAGGGTGCTCTGCTTTGGTTCTGGATTTTCCTAGCAAGTTTTCAACATAATCTTCCATGATAATATGGATGATGTCATGGAAGATGATAGTCATTTCCCTCTTATATGTTGTCCCCGCACTCTTGAGACCAAAGGGCATAACATTGTAGCAAAAAGTACCCCAAGGTGTTATAAAAGCAGTCTTGTGTTGGTCTTCAGGTGTGATTCAAATATGATTATAACCAGAGAAACCATCCATAAGGGACAACATCTCATGTACTACAGTAAGGTTGACCAACATGTCAATATTGGGTAGTGGGAAGTCGTCCTTCGAACAAGCTTCATTAAGATCCCGAAAGTCTGTACAAATCCGAATGTCTCCGTTTGGTTTGGAAACATGCACTATGTTGGAGATCCATTCAGAGTAGTCAATAGGTCTGATAAAACCAGTGTCCAGTAATTTCTCCAATTCCTTCTTGACTAATAATGCTACCTATGGATGCAATTTTTGGAGCTTTTGTTTGACAGGTTTGGCATCTAGGTGAACATCCAAATGATGAAATACTAAATCAGGGTCTAAGCCTAGCATGTCTGAGTATGACCAAGCAAAGTTAATGATACCATATTGGATTCGCTGAACAATGACTGAATAGTCTTGCTCTGATAGAGATTTGGCTACATAGGTAATCTTAGGGTTTTCTGTAGTACCTATATTAACTTCTCGAGTTTCTTCAATTAGGATGGATGACTGTGTGGATAATTGAATTCCCACAAGGGGAAGATGAACATCTCCATCCTCTAGCACCTCTTTAAGGTTTTCACTATCGGATGCGTCGTTTATTTTTACTTTTTCTAGGTCAGGAAGTGCCTCGAGGAGGTTTTCACTAGATGATCATTTTTTATTTTTCTTGTTTTTATTTTTGCGATTGGAGCGCTCATCTTCCTCCAATCCCATGAGGTTGACATATGTATCTAGGGAGACATTGGAAGGTGTGCTATCACGTAGGTCCCAATCAATGAGTTCAGGATGGCAAAGAGAAAGGTTGATGGTAAAGATGGATCAATAGTCAAACATGGATGATAGGTCTATGTGATCAACATCATCATATGCACGTATGATGGATTCTTCCTCAGGTATGTCTTCCAATGGACCATTGTCCACAATAACACTATTAGAGGTATTAGATGATGTTGCAGGGCCTTTATGCTTTTTGTCATATCCGAGGCCTATATTCCGTGACAACTTTGATAAATCAATAGGTTGCAACCATCCATGTTCTTCCTTACCTAGGCCCCCACCTTGGTAGTTATGATTTTCTGCGAACTTAGCTGACCAAGGGTATAATTCCTAAAAGTATTTCTTTAGAGAAGGATCTGGTTGGGGTTCTTCACGGTATACCCACTGACTAATATCCTCTTCTGGTGCATCTGTATTTATACTAGGAGACTAGAAAGTGGTAGTGGGAATGCTTTTTGCATTGAAGGTGATAGTCTTGTCTTGCTTTGGTGTAGCCTGTGAAGGTTGGACGTACATGTGTGGTGATGGTGGCATGGTTGCCACATTTAGAGCGGTATGCATTTCATATTCACCACACCCCTTGTCAATGATCTGGACTTTGGTGACTATAGGATTGGTGGCGGAAGATGGAGTGGTTGTCATGGTGAATGATGGATTGGAGGATAATGACTGAGATGCCCCCATTTCGACCCCAAGACAATAATGTAAATGGGGAAATGATGCTTCTAGAGTGTGACAGTATTCAAATGGTTGTGGGTCAACATAAATGGTGAAATCTTGTCCATTAACCAAGAAATTTAGGCATTGATGGTACGTGGAGGGGATGGCTTGCATGGCATGGAGTCATGGGTGGTCGAGGAGGAGATTATATGGTAAGTCTAGATCAAGGACATGACAAGTAGTGTACTAACCTACAGGTCCAATATGGATAGGAAGACTGATAATCCCTTTAGAATTTATTTCCGCATTATCATAAGCCTTGATCATGATGATTTGATTACTCAAATCCGCTTGAGTATACCTTACCTGTTTTATGAACTTTAGAGTGCATAGATTGAGGGAAAAGCCATTATCTACCAGGGCCCTTTTTATTTTATGACGGGGAATTAGGACTTTGATGTGTAAGGGACGATTGTGATTGGCATCAATATTTGGCATGTCATTCTGGTTGAAGTGTAGCTGGTAAGATAAAGCCAAGTGTCCTACTAAAGCTTGGAATTGTGTGGGATTGATGTTGTTAGGTATGTGAGTTTCTTGTAAAGCTCTGTTGAGTATTTCTTGATGCACAGGAGAAGAATTAAGCAAATCCAAGATTGAGATCTAAGCAGGGGTCTTTCCTAAGTGATCAAGAATGTTGTACTGAGAGTTTACAAGATTTGGTTGGTTGGATGTGGAGGCTGCAGGGACTGTAATGTGGTATCATCGAGTAGCAACAACATATTGGGGATCTTTAGCTTTAACATGTATCATAGACACATGGGGTTCTACCTATTCAATGTAATGGATAATGCAATCATAATTAAAGGGTACATTCTTATAGCTTATGTTATTTGTGCTGTTGTCTTGGGGATTGTTGTTGGAGGTGCTTGCACCTTGATTATGGTTAGGAAAGGAATTTTGATATATCTGCAAGTGAGCATTGGATGATGAAGCTTGACTAGTGTCAAATTTGATATCTCCTCGATCGATAAGATCTTTGACATAGTTTTTGAGACCTTGACACTTATTCAGAGTGTGCCATTTAATCTTATGGAATTCAAAATATTCATTCTCCCTAAACCAGGTTGGTTTGGGCTTGGATTCATCAAGTGGTTTGGTAATAGGATATGTGATCAGATAGTTGACTTGTAACAACTTATTGAAGATGACACTCAAGGGTTCTCCTAATTGGGTATATTGGCATTTTCCATTCCCTTGATTGTTCTGGTTCGACTGCTGAGGAGGACAAGATGCCCCTTGTGGCACAGATATGGCATTAGGCACAGATGGTTGTTGCCTCTGGGATGTATTAGCCACTTGAACATGTTTAGTGTCAGTGACACCATCATTCACTGCATTTTTGTTCTTGTTCCAAAAATGTGACTTATCACCAAACGACCTTTCTTTGCCATGGTTGTGTATCTTGATGTGCCCTTTGGAAATAAGGGCGCGTTCAAGGATGGGTCCTTTTTCCACTATTTCAGTGAAAGTGGTAACACAATGCAACCTGAAGTTATGAGCCATGTCAGGATGTGAGTTCTCCACAAAGAGGGTGACCATGTCCTCTTTGAGAGGGGTTTTCATTTGGCTTGCTAGTGCACGACACCGTTGAAGGTAGCTAGCAAAGGTTTCACCTTCATGTTGCTTCTCTTTGAGGAGATCTAAGGTATCAGTGTCCTCCAAATTGAAGAAGTAAGAAATAATTTTTTTTGAAACATCCACAAAGGATTAATTGGACCCTCGTTCTAGACTCATGAACCATTCTAGGGCATTTCCTGTCAGGCTCCATGGAAAAAAATGCAAGCGGTAGTTGTCGTTGTGCATAACTTCCTGACGCTAGGAGTAAAACTCTTGCAAGTGGGCCTTAGGATCTTCGTTTCCCTTGTATCTATCAAGCTTTGGTATCTCGAAGTGTTTTGGGAAGGGAATTAATGAGATGGATGGGTCAAACGGATAGGGACATATATCTTCGAATTTAAAGGATTGCTTACTAGTCCCGGCTTGGAGATCTTTCAAAGCAGTCTTGATTTCCAATAGGTCTGCATTAACTGGTGTCGTAGGAGTCAAGACAGATGGGTTGGATGGATATGGGTGGTAGGATGATGAAGGATCCTGTTGAGATAGTGTCTGAAGGTTGACGTATGGATTTTGATAGTGAGATGATGATATCCCTTACGGGTATGCCGAGGGAGTTTGTTGGTACTAGGGTTGCTGTTGTGAGGTATAGTACATATTTTTTTGATAAGAATATGCAACCGAATGCTGAGGAGCTTGAATGTGATATTACAGATTGGTTTGTTGATATTGAAGATACTGCTGCGACTGTTGGGAGGCCACATAGGGTGGTTGTTACTGGAACTACTGCTAGTTATGATAGTAATAATGTTCAGGAGGTTGCTGATGTGATGTCAACTTTTGCATGGGCCGAGATGAGATGTTGTGTTGTAGTTGAACTTGTGGATGTAAAATGGATGTGAGGAATGAGGATATGGCCTGGGCGAGAGGTCAGGATGAATTGCCTTATGATTGGTATGGTGGATGTTGTGAAGAAACTAAAGGATTATGTGGGGGTTGTTGCTGATGAGGTGGTTGAGATAATGTAGAGGCGTTCTACAAAGGAGGTTGTTGGGTACCAACAGGAACATTTGGTTGGGATGTACCTTGTGGAGGTAATTGAGGTGGTATGTTAGATTGGGGAGATTGTTGAGATGTGTACGAAGGCGGTGGTAGGTTTGTAGTCCCAAGAGGTGGAGGCAATGTGGTAAAAGAGTTGCCCCCAACGTTGACTGGAGGTTGGTTTGAAAGAGCTGGTGCTGTCAGCATTAATGGTGGAGGATGCAGAACATTTTATGGCATGCCATAGGTGAAAGGATTATTGGGATCAGATACTTGAGGCCCCCCCCCTGACTGATATTGTGGCATGTGGGGGATTATTAACATGATAAAGAACAACATTTCTAAATTCAAGTTGATGCTAACCCTCCACTAGAGGAACATTGGGGATGTATGAACCACCTGGTGCATTTTGTGAACTTTGGGGCATGTTAGATGTGGAACTGCTATATTTGGATAGGTCGACACCTGATGGAGGTTTGACACCTTTTTCAATTAGGTGGGCCAAGATTTCTTCCCCATGTTTTTTGAACATGCGATCTATCATTTGCACATTGGTGGGGTTACTAAAATGTTCCTCAAGTGTGAGTTCGGGCTGATTGACCATGTTCTCATCTCTGGTTGGCGATGTGTTTTGACCGTAGGTGTTGGACTGTGATGATGTACCATTCTGGGGGGTCTTGAGGGATATTTGTACCGTTATTGGGATCTTGTGAGACGTTTTCCATGTTGTTGCGATCTTGAGGGATATTCGGTTGAGAATTTTGGGCTTGTTGTTCATCCATTTTCGTTGCCTATGACCAGGTCTGAACATGCATGCAAGATGATGTGAGGATGATCAAGATGATGATTGAAGGATTGACCTAATTGGATGATTAATTAGCCAGCAAGGATGTGGCTCAATAGGATTGATGAAGGATCAAATTTTTGATTCAACCAAAGTGGATTGTTTGATGAGATCAGATTGGATTGATCGATAAACAATTGGTCAAATTGGATTGGATTGAATAGATTGACTGGGTGATTGATGATATAAGGATTGGATTGGATTGATTACCAATTGATAAGATTGGGTAGTAGGATGAATGATGATGACCAGAATCCTAAATCGAGTTTAGGAGTAATCCTTGGTAATGCAAGGTGTTGATTAATCAATTAAGGGATGGATGTATGATAACGACACCAAATCCAACTTGAGATAGAAGTGGATTGATTGGGCCAATGAGGATGACCACATCAGGATGGATGAAAATTTTAAGTTGGTTTGGATAGATGACGATTATAGATGAACACCTAGGTCAATTCAGATAACTGATTTAACAAAGTTTAACAGAATAATGGCGATTCAAAATGGAAGAACGATATCTAGAATGGGAAGAATGGCTGGGTGAATGGGGGTTTGAAATGGATGAGCGATAACTCGAAATGGGTGAATGGATCCTCAATGGTGGAGGTTGACTTTCAGAATGAGGAAACAAATGTTTGGAACGGGCGAATGGCAACTCAGAATGAAGGAATGACTTCCAGAACGACTAGACAAAGGACTTGAAAAGTTGTCTGAAGGTTAGGTCCACCCCTGGAAAGGGGCAGGTCCACCCCTAGAGGTCAAGTCCGCTCCTGGTAGGGCAGGTACAACCCCAAAACTGAAAATGGTCAAAAATAATTGTCCAAAACTAAAAACGGGCAAAAAATAGTTGTTTGAGATAGGTAAACAGGCACACCAAACAGGGCAATGAATGCTCAGATTAAGGGAATGAATGCTTAGGATGATGAACAGATTGTCAAAATGGGTGTACGAATGTTCAGAATGGGGAAACGAGTGATCGAAATGATGAAACGAGCATGCAAAATGATGAAAAGGGTGTCCAGAATGATGGAATGGATGATAAAACTGACTGATCAAGGGTCAGGTCCGCCCTTGGGATGGGTTAGGTCCGCCCTTGGAGGGAAATCCCTCCCCTCAAAGAGGTCAAGTCCACCCCTAGAGGTCAATTACGCCTATCTGAGAAAAGTTGGTCAAAATTGGCTAAAGCAAGCTGGAAAGGGGTTGGTTCAGAGGTCAGGTCTGCCCCTATAATAGGTTAGGTCCACCCCTAGACAAGTCTAAACTTGATTTTTGAAAAGAATACTAAGGAAAAAGACCCAAAAACACAACAAGCATCAATCAAAGGATAAGGATGACTCAACTGAACGAAAATTTACTGGTTTCGCACAAAGAAAACAGTTCAAGCAACACAATCCTAAGACTAGCAGAATGGGGTATGGCCAACAAAGTCTTCTATTCTACGATGAACATGGTTGCTAAGGAGTCCTCGATATACACTCGATACTTGAGGCCCAAACCATGAACACCAACCCATTACAAGCGTGAGTCAGGAACCTTAACGAGATACTGAGGCTCAGACCAACTCTTCATGTCATCCTGATACTTCACCCATTACAACGTGGTTGGATTGGGGTATAGCTTTGGCTCTCCCCCCTTTATATACCCTGTTGGTATGTGTGGTTGGGATCGTCCATTGGGGTGATGAAATCCCCAAGCAGGTCCCCTAATAAAAAGAAAAAAGGGAGACACAAAGACTTGGTGAGCTATGATTTCTCGTCACCCAGGATCGCCAAATGGTGCAAGGGGATTGGGTACGTCAAATAGCCTACCAACAAGAACGACACACAAGATTAATTGACACCCCTAGTTAAACTATGTGTCTAAGTTATCCAAAAATAAAAAGCAGTAATTGATAAATAAATAACCCTACAAGGAAGATTTGTAAGTGATTTTTCTCCTTGTTTATTGCCAAATGTTGATTAGATGCTTGCACAAACACAATCGAAACACATTGGGAGGTCAAAAACACTTAAAACAACCAAAAAGAGTGCCGAAAACTCAAATTTCACCTTCTAAAAAAAGCTGTCCAAGTCAAGTCCTCCCTTGGAGGTCAGGTCCACCCCTGGAATAGGTCAGTTCTACCTGTTAGTCAGGCTAGGTCCACCCCTAAAGGTCAGGTCTACTCCTCTATGAAAAATTTGCAAATTTTTTGTTTCTGGAGTCTGTGGAGGGCAGGTCGGCCCCTGGGCAAGGTCGGGTCCACCTCTGAAAGTCAAGTCCACCTGTCTGTCAGGTCAAGTCTGCCCCTCTGATAGGTCAGGTCCGCCCCTCTGATAGGTCAGGTCCGCCCCTCTGCAACCTGCACCTATAAAAAGTGAAAAAAAAACAACAAATGTGAAAGATACAGACCCATTTGTGGATCCCACCGGGCATGCTAGAAATGTGATCAAGAGTAAATGGGGTCTCAAAAATGAGCAACAACACAAAACATGCAAGAAACCACCTACCTCAAGATTGGGCTAAAAGTTAAACATAACAAAATAAATAGAACGATAATACCTTGTTAAGCTACTCCTTTTGTTGGCCCTTTGATTATTGACATGATATATGCTCCTCTTGATGTAAAAAGATGTATGAATGAGATGCAATATGGATGAAAAATAAATGAGGATGCTATGTTGTGTGCAAGAAAATGAGAATTCTAGCTAAGTATGGCTCAAGTGAAAATTTTGCAAGAGTTTGGTTAGCACAATGATCTCCTCCTCAAATGAGATAAAAGAGGGGTATTTATAGAGGAAGTTGAATTATCTAGAGAATTCAATGGTTGAGATTCATTCAACAAGATCAAGATGTAGGGCTATGGTGAGTTGAGAACTCACAAACCCTCACATCTTGACAAGTGGAATGTGAGATGGCTTAGGGATGGTGATGTGTAAATGAGGTGGAAGGAGGGTACATGAGGTGGAAGAAGGACAAGTACTTTACAAGTACCTTGGTGAATGAGAAGATTTCCTCAAAAAAGAACTTTTTGTCCCCAAGTGGGAATGAAAGTGACTTTTGAGGAATTTTAGAATTCCTCAAAAATCTCCATGGGAAAAGGGAAAGTAGTTGGATAAATAAATGTGAATTAAAATTCACATACTTGCAACAATCTCATGGACAAGACAAGGTTCCAAAAAGGGAAGCCTTTGTCCACATGTGACTTGATGTGACAAGTCAATTTAAGATTCTAGAAGATGTATCAGAAGAGGAGATTCTAGGAGGAATAAATGTGAATTTAAAATTCACATGGGAAAGAGGGTCAATACCAAGAAAGACAAATGAAAAGGTTGACTAAAAAGGCATGCTAAATGTGTCTAATGACCTTGATTAAGATTGTGCAAACACATGATTAAGATAATTAACTAAAGATTAGAAGCAAGTGCCAAATGTTGGAGGATGTGACACATCCTAACCATAAATTAATTATGATTAGAAGAGGGTTAGATGGCTAAGAGGAATTAGAGACCAACTTGCAAAAGTTGGAGGATGTGACAATGAGAGAGAAAGTGAGAAATTAAAAATTAATTTAAATTCCAAGAGCTTACATGACTAAATTAAATAAAGTGGTATTTTTATTTAATTTAGAGAGGAAAGAAGGTAAAAGTATTTAATTATTAAATTAAATACTTTATGAACCTTATGTAGGACATGAAATATTAATTAAATGAATGATTTAATTAATACCGTCAAAGAGGATGAAGTAGATGAGTAAAGGGATGAATAAGAAGATGACTTTGACCATATGGAAGTGGTCAAGTTTGGATGCCTATAGGTTTATTATTATGCTTTAGTTTAGTGAAATACATTATAATTTATATGTTATGATTAAATGTGAGTCTAGTTATTGATGTTTAGAAAGAATAATTTATTTATGTATTTATATGATGAATATACAAATGTCATTTATGCTTATGCTATTGGACCCCATTGGGATGATTATGATGTGCTTCAACTATATATATATATATATTGAGCAAGTACCCTTGACATATATTGAATGGTTAAAGGTAAAAGTTTATTTCTCCACCTGGCTATATAGGTCTAAGTTATTCCCCAATGGTGGTTAATTCAGAGATGTCACATTGGGTCTCCTATCCATTCCTTGTTCGTACTTGAATCGAGTACGATATGTGTCATATTTGATCTTATGTGAACCCAAATCCAATTTAAGAGTTATTCTGGAATCCCTATGTGTCGTGAATAACTAGTGAATGTCTAATTTAATTAATGTTTTAAATTTCATATTTTCCTGTAAATGAAATATTAGGAATTTAAATGATTTCGATATTTATTATTAAATATTCTTCGTGTTTCAAGAAAAGGGAAAATAGAATGAAAGAAGAAATGAAATTAATTTATTGTTTAAATTAATTATGAGATTTAGTGGGTTGGGAATTGTGAATTATGTTTGATTTAATTATCTTGATTAAATTCTAGATTTTATAAATTTAAATGAAATATATTTTTATGGATTTAAATCGTAAATTTTCAAATGATATATGTTGTTCAGAAATTGAGTGATGTGCCTTAATTGAATTTTGAGGAGATTGGGAATTAGGGAAATTGGAAATGTAATTTTATATTATTTTAATTGAAAATAAAAAATGGGTAAATAAGGGAAAAAACTTTCCTTTTCTTTTTATGTTATTTTTGTAAAGAGAAATTGAGAGAGAAAAACTTTGTTTGAGTAATTTGGGAAATCGTTGATTGGGAGAGCAATTCTTATTAGAATTCAAAAAGGTTAGATTCATTGGGACAAGAATTGGGAAGGGATCATGCTTACTTTTTTTGTGACTCCTCGTTTGGCGTGCTTGGAAAATTTCACATTTCAAAATTTGAAGGGTATTGGGGTATTTTCTTTGTTTTAAATTCATTTGATCATCTTCTTCAAATTTTTTTGTAGGAGAATAATTAGGGGAGTGTAGAATCCTCCCATCTCCTTTTGTTTTGCAATCTGAGTTGTAAATATAGTGATTTATTTAAATTTGATATTTTTTCAAAAAAAATGGGGTTACCATGCCCAATTTTTTGAGAAATGATGAAAATATCAATTTTATAGCTTAAGAGGGGTATTGGGAATATTTGCAACCAAAGGGTATTCTTATAATTTTGACTTTTAAAATTTGAAATTTTGATGAATTTTAATGGTGGAATTAGGAAAAACATGGTTTTTGCTTTTTTAAAATATTTGGAAAATTTGAAAGTTTTGTATGAAAATGAATGAATTTTGATGTTTTTAAAATATGGAACCTCATGAAATGTGGTAATATGCATTGTGGGACAGTGTCATTGATTTTGGAAAAGATTGTATTTTTGCATTGGTTTTTGTGCCACATGAAAGAAAGCTAGGTACATGGAAAAATTTCAACATGGATCTATTAGAGGAGAGAATGTGCAAATTTCTACAGTTTAAAAACCTTATGTAATTACAATAAATAAGATGCACATAACAAGTGAAGATAAACAAAATTAGAGATACAATAAAAACATATAACACCAAATATACATGGGGAAAACCCTTTTGGGAGAAAGAAAATCCCACAATCCAAAATCCAAGACAATGTATTATCTGTAAACAAGTGGTTACAATGTACACTTGCAGTGCAAGCCTCTACAAGAGTTTGTTTATGTTACAATTTTGAAGTCAATCCGATAGCATAATAGTATCTCAACAATATAACAACCTACAACTCCAAGATACTTGAGTTCTCAATATATAGGAGCTTACAATGCATTAATTAGACATTTCTAAAATCAAATGCCAAAGGATAAAAATGCAACATGGAAAAGGCCAAAACTACTACACAAATGCATAATGGTAAGTTTCTAATTGTCACCACATGCAATATTGCAACTGCCAAATTTTGTTGCTAAACTTGCACATGTAAAACCTGCACCTACCAAAAAATAATTGCACCTTCAAAACACACATTCCATGCAAACTCAATGTGAAATATAAATTACTTTCATGCACAACTCCACCTGTAATTGGTAACTTCCAACTTGACTCCTTGAAAATAGAAATTGTAAGTTGTAACCTAGAAGACAACATGGGATAATTATCAAAATTAAATAATTAAATAATTAATGCTAAGAAAAATCAAAGGTTGAGACACCTTCATTTTCCTAACATTCTTCCGCCTGTCGAACACCTTTGAAGAGTCAATAGAAGTAACATGATTTAACTGCTAGAGGTCATGAGGCCTATATACTTTGAACAAACACAATGAAATTTAACATCGATGTGCTTTTTTTTGGCATGGAAAGTAGGATTCTTTACCAAGCAAATGACACTTTGACAATCACAACAAATGGCTATATGTCCTGCATCAATTAAGCTCAACATTTAAACAAAAACACTTAACCCAAATGGATTCCCTACAAGCATGAGTAGCTACCATGTGTTATGCTTTTTTCATGGATAAAGCGACTACAACTTGCCACTTACTCATCTAACTAATAACACCACCAAACATCATGAATACATATCCATTGGTGGATCTTATGCTGTCAATATCTCCTACCCAATCAAAATTCACAAACCTACGAATACAAACTGAATGTCAAGGTCTAGTAGGATAACCATGAAAACACAACACATACTCAAAAGTGGCCACAAGTATCTAAAAACTCTCTTAATTGCATCCTAATGTACCCATCCAAGATTAGCCATAAAGCGACTTAGGAATCCCATTGCTTGGGAAATTTTTGGCCTTGTATAGACCATAGCATACATCAAATTGCCTATAAAACTAGCATAGGGTACTCTGGTAAAGTCCTCCGTCTCAAAAGGACACTTTGGAAAATCTTTCACAAAAAGCTTCATCCCTTGCAATATAGGAACAACTAACAATCTACAAGCTGTCATGTTGAATATCTCCATCATGAAATTCACATAATTACTCTAGCTTAACCAACTATTTTTGTTAGCTATGTCTGTTTTGATCTACATCCCCAAGATATACTGAGCTACAACTAAATCCTTCATTTGAAGCTGTGATGACAATTAGGACTTCAAATTTGAAATCAAAATTTTATCTTTCCTAAAAAACATATCATCAAAATACAATGCAATGATGAGAAAATAATCATTAATAGTTTTGTAGTAATCACAATGATCAAATTTAGATCTCAGAAATCCAAAAATCAACACAAAGGTGTCAATTTTTTGGTACTAGATCCTAGGATATTGCTTAGGACCATACAAATACTTTTTCAACTTGCATACAAGACTTTCTTTACCTTTAACCATGTGTTGTTTAGGCTATGACATATAGATCTCTTCCTCCAAGTCACCATGAAGTTGTTTTCACATCCATTTGCTTCACTTCTAAATCATATGTTGTTACTAGTGATAAGAGGAATCAAATAGATGTTAGCTTTGAAACAAGAGAGGATATCTCAGGTGCATAATCTATTTCCTCTTCTTGTGAATAACCCTTCATAACCAACCTTTCTTTATGCTTCTCAACACTACCATCAGGACCAACTTTCTTCTTGAACACCCATTTGCAACCAATGGGTGTGCATTCTTCAAGCAAGGGAACCAAATCCCATGTGTCATTTTTCTTCAATGCAACCATCTCCTCATCCATGGATTTCATCCAAGAATCTGCATCTCATACCCATAGCCTCTTGCATAATCCTTGGCTCATCAACATTAGCAATCAAAGAAAAAATATAATTTGAATCCAACAATGAATAACCAAACTATCAGGTTGTCACCTATCTCTCGTAGACCTCCTTACTTGTTGAGGTTGAGGTTCTTCTTCTTCTTTAGAAATTTTAGAGCTTTTCAATCTCTCCTCATCATCAGGTCCATTCTGGGCTCCAGGTTCAACTTTCTTAGGGTTAAGAGGAAGTTGAACCACATCTTCTTTCTTTTATTCTTTTGTAGGCTACAAAATACTGGAATAATTTTATATCTCTCTGAAGATAACACTTTGACTATGGAGAATCTCTTTAGCCAATGAATCCTAAAGCTTGTACTCTTTCACACCAATACCATATCCGATGAAGATACACTTAACGAATTTGTTTTCTAACTTCAACCTTTTCTCTCTTGACACATGAACATATGCCTCACAACCAAACACTCAAAGATGTCTCAATGAGGGCTTATTTCCTGGAACCACACCTCCATAGGTGTCTTCTCAACAAGAGCCAGTGTAGGATATTTGTTAACTAGATAGCATGCAGTGGCAATGTTCATCTTCAACCCAAAACATTTATTCAAGGCTAGCTCCACTTAGCATACTTCTAGCCCTCTCCATCAACGTATTATTCATCATCTCCACAAATAAATTCTAATGAGAGGTATATGGAGTCGTATTATGACTTCTAATCCCATGTTCTTTACAAAACTTATCAAAATATGTAGAACAAAACTCACCACCATTGTCAGTCCTCAAACACTTAATCTTCTTACTAGTATAATTTTCTACCAAGGCCTTAAACTCCTTAAACCAACTAAAGACTCGATCTTTACTTTTGAGAAAATAAACAAATATTCTTCTACTATAATCATCTATGGAAGAAATAAAATATATAGATTTTGATAATGAAGGAACATTTATAGGACTAAAAACATTAGAATGCACATAGTCTAAAAACCCAAAAGATTTATGAGAACTATGATAAAATTGAACATGATTTTACTTTTCATAAACACAATATTTATAAAAATTAAACTCAAGAAATTACAATCATCAAGCCTCTCAACAAGGAATTTATTTTTTATGGTTCTTAAACCATTTTCACCAATGTGACCAAATCTTTGGTACCTATTAATAAATATTTAACCAGCTCCCTTCGGGTTTATTTTTTATGCACCGACCTATGCATAGCCAAGTTTGCTCAGCCTTTCATCAAAGCTTTGATTTGCTGCTCTGTGCATCTACTCTTCACAATTTTGAGTATCGACATTCCCTTCGGATCTTGGGAAACTCCGTTGTGCTTCCACGTGTCACGGCTGTGGGATGCTTTTGTTTCTTGTTTCCTTGATGCCTCATCGGGCTGCGAAATGTTGCCATGAAGTCCTCATTCCTAAAAGGTGTTGGTGGGCCCCACGGTTGGTGACTGCCGTATGCACTGGCTACGTGTCGAATGTTCACAAATCCTTCAGCGCAGAGATGAAATCGCAACCGCGGGCAGTGAAATGCTGCCACGCATCTTTTGCACCTAGCTGATAAACGTTCCCTCTGTTGTGATAAGGTACTCGGCCCATTCGATACGTGTTGCATTTTCACAAATCCTTTGCAGCGATGGGAGAAAGGTTCATGCAGGCAGTGAAAGGCTGCCACGTGCCTAAGCAGTAGATCTATTATGCGGGCGATGAACCGGATGAACCAAATAATGCTATTGGTTGTTGCTTGTCATAATCATTCACAACAAGGGATGACACTTGTCTGATCGGGCCTAGCTGGGACCATCGCCATCATTACAGAAGATGCACCTAAGCCTGGAATGACCGGATGCTCAGTTCTTGATTATTTCTTTTGCAACGGCTTTGGGGAATATTCTTTTTATGGCATCATTGCAGGGGATTGTGAGATCTTTTCTATTACTGCTCTCCGAGGTGGTGGGAGGTTTTTATGCTATATATACTTTTCTCTGTGAAGAGAAAGGGGTTTGAAACTTGGAAAAACACGCTGGTTTTAGTAAGAAGATGTCAGGCCTTTATTATTGTTTTATTTTAATTGCAAAAACTCTCAGACTGTGCCAATTGTGCGGTCTTTCTATTTTTCATGCTATTTGATCAAACTATGAACTGTGCTTTATATTGTCTTGACACTTCATTCGAGAACTTCTATATATGTTGGATGCAAGTTTACTTACCTAGATCATGTCTAATGACTCTTCTTGGCAGTGAGAATGTATGCAATGTTATTTTATGTCAATAAATGAATTATCTATGCTATAATCTTAAGTCTCTGATGTTTTGGAATACAACAACACCATTTAGGCCCTTAAATCTATGATTTATTGTGCCAATCATTAAATCTTGGCGCATCGCCTTAGGTTATACTTTAATTTATTATATTCGCTTCCTTTTCCCTTTCCAAACCCCATTATAGAAGAGGTCGGCTTCTCTAAAAATTTGGAGGTTACTCAGTTTAGCGCAAAAGGTCCCCCTTAAACTGAGTTTCCCATAAGACTCTTTTACCTTGTCAAAATTTGGCGTCAATAGTTTGTTCTTTTTCTGGCATGCTTGGTGGGACCGAGCTTAATGAAATTTCATTTTAGGAGGGTGTATTAGCCTTCGGCCTGTAACTAGATCCCAAATCGTAGGTGACCCTAGTTTACTAGTACCTCTGCTAGGGACAGTCCAGGTCGCAAATCAGCTGGTAACCGTTCCATTCTTGCCGCCCTTTCCTCTCACCATGTTGTCGGCCGCTAACAGAAACTACGTAGCATGGGACACCAGAAGTCCTCTGGTAGCCCTGGTAGCACCCACTGTCTGGGGTGCTATCCCAGTTTCAGCCATGAAAGCTATACCAAAGTTTACCAGAGACAACTCAAGAACGCCAACAGAACATTTGTAGGATGTGGCAGACGTATGTCTGGTGCACGGGATTACAACATAGAATGTAGCCCTAAGGCTTCTCGCTGCGTCTTTTAAAGGCAATGCGCTGGATTGGTACCGAACATTGACACCTAATTCAATCTGCACCTAGGATTAGCTCAGAGATCCATTCTATGAGAGGTTCTTGAATGACGAAGATCATTCTTCATTGTATTATCAACTATCCATCATAAAATGAGCCCCCTAGGAGGCTTTGACAGACTTTAATGCCCGATTTCACGCAAATTGGCAGAGGATCCTTGTTACCATATGCCCGACTTTCGAGTTGGCATTTATATTTTATCTGAAGTCCATTGATCAATTCTGACATTTCTATGATGATCAAGTATTTGGGGGGAGCTACTCTACTAGATACCTATGGTACCACTATCAAAGTCGAGAATCATTTAATAGATTACGGAAAATTTTCTTCTTGACCTATTATGCCGATATTTCTTGAAATAGATCAATCTCCGCGCAAGAGGTCGCGTCAACTAGTGCGCCCACAACTGCCCAGTCAATGTACACATATGTGGCTGCCCCTGAAACTGTGGCTTCTACATCAGGTTCTTCCAAGGATGAAATAAGCGACCTTAAAGAGATGTTGCGAACCATGGAAAATGATATAACCACTCTTAAGCGGAACCAAGCAACGCCTCCAAAGCCTGCGTATCAAAATTATCAAGGCGGGCGGTCTTCTTATCAGCAAAATCAATACCAGGGTGCGCCTCGCACTAATCCACCAGCCTTGATGGCAAACCAAATGGTGTCGGTGCCTACTTCGCCGATGAGTGCATTGCCAAGCTCGAGTAGGGAATTAACCATAGGGCAGAACAATCTTATTGATGATATCAATCAATGGTGTTTCCCCTGCAGTGATGTGCATATGCCCCGAAATTGTCTGCATGGCAACCTACAACAAAAGGTGGCAGAGCAACGCAGCCAAGGAACAACAACATAAAATGGAGGTTATGTATATGCCTCACCACAAATGGAGAGTGCGGTCCTTACTGCGTAAATGCAAGGAATTTCTTTAGAACAAGAATCTGATATTGCTCATGATCATGCGCTCTTCTCCTGGATGGAGGAAGAAGAAATGGTGTTTGCCAATGACGCATTCATATCCAAAACACCACAAGTACAGTCTGATTATAACACATGCTCAAAGAGGAGATTCACCGGTGAGTCAGTTGTTTCACATCTGGATAGCCCGCAACTCAAAGGAATTTCCGATCAGATTCCCAGTGCTTCAACCGTCCCTTCACCTTCTCAACCACGGAAGGAAATTATTATAGTAAAAACCAAGGAGTAGAAATATCTGAGTTTTTCACCTTTTAATGTGGTAGAGCAGTTGAAGAAATCATCCGCTAATGTGTCTCTATGGGACATTTTAGCTATCCCGGAACAAAAGACGCTATTACAAAAGGCGCTTTAAGAAGAGATCAACCCAGCATCAACAGAGTCATTTGCCAGTGCAGAGGTTGTTTATCAGATACCGCCAGCTAAGGTTCTTACAAACAATACAAAGGAATCCCCTTCCGAGGACAAAAGTAGGTTGAAACCTCAACCCTTCTTCTTGAATCTCATTATAGGAAAGAGGTTATTGCACAACGCTATGATTGATTTTGGCGCTAATACAACGGTTATGCCTAAACAGATAGCCGAAGCTTTGGGACTTTGATACGAACCTATCAAAAGAGGGGTGATGCAACTTGATGGAAATAAAGTTGAGATCATAGGTGTCATCAAAGCGCTTCCTTTAACTCTATTTGCTTTCCCTAGTATCACGGTCCCGCAGGACACAGTGATCATAGATATTCCTCCTATGTTTGGTCTCTGTCTATCCCGAGAATTTACTTTAAAGGTGGGTGGATACCTATCCTAGGATTGGTCACATCTGATAGTTAGGACCAAACATGGCACAAAAATGAAGATAGAATCAGAGGCTCTACATTCTGAACATGTGGCAGATGAAGCCTTGATCAATTTTGAAGTCGCGCATACCTCTATCACCAAGCAAGAAATTTATTGCATTGAATTGCTAGAGGAAGAGAAGGTGAGTGGAGATCAGAACGATAAAGAAGATGCTCTATTGAGTGAACACATAAACAATGATCCTTTCAGCAATTATCATGCTATAGGATTGGGCACGTATGTAATTTATGATGAAGACTAGGTGCTTCCGAGGGTCGCCAAAGAATCTGAAGGTAGCCAAGAAAATGAGCTATGGACACTATACTTTGACAGAGCAAGAAGCAAAGTAGGTGCTGAAGCAGGGGTATATCTAATATCCTCGCAAAATTAAAAAATGGTTGAGGTCTTTCCACTTTCATTTCGCCTGTTCAAACAATGAGGTTGAATATGAAGGGTTAGTCCAAGGCTCAAGCCTTGCGGAACAAATGGGCATTAAGCAATTGATTGAGTTTGAAGATTTTGAATTGGTAGTTAACCAGGTCTGAGGAATTTCTACAGCAAAGAATGTCCGCATGAGATCCTATCGGCACCGAGTCTGGGACCTGATTGATGGTTTTGAAGCTTTCAACATCCAGACCGTTCCCCGAAGACAAAATAGCGATGCAGATCGCATGGCTATGATTGGTGCTCAGTTTGATCCTGTCTCTGACCTGCTTGATAACGAACATTCAGTACGAGTACTAGTTCGACCAACGATCCCCGACAATGATCAGAGTTGGAAAGTCTTTGAAAGCGATGAACATATTGCCTCATTTATCCAACACTTAGGGGAGTTCACTGATCAGCTTCAACAAAAGATCGCCGAGGCTTATGAAGGACAAATTATGCAGCTCAAATCTAATAAACTTCCGAAAGGATTGGTTACTCTTGAAAATTTTTCTGATTGTGATGATGCCCGAAATGATAAGAGAAAGTTCGTGGCGGACAAAAGTGATTATGTGGACCTTTGGGCCTCCGATAGTAGGAATCTCCAAGTCAGAAAAAATGTCCCGCACCATGATAAGGAAAGGCTCATCAGTTTCTGCGAGAAATATGGAGTAGTGGCTTGGTCCTATAATGATATGGAGGGATACAATCCTGGCATCATTCAACACACTATTGAGCTAACAGAAGGTGCAAAACTAGTCCGACAGAAACAGAGGCCAGTCAACCCTAAAATTGAAGCCCTAATGGCACAAGAGCTAACCAAGCTCATTCAGTCACGCATTTTCTTCCCAATCAAACATAGTACTTGCGTATCATATCTGGTCCCAGTCTGAAGGAAGAATGGAGATATTCGCTTGTGTGTGGACTTTTGAGACCTAAACAGAGCATCTCTAAAAGACCACTATCTGTTGCCTTCTATGGAGTCAATCCTACAAACTGTCGTAGGATCAGAAATGTTTTCTCTGCTGGATGGTTTCTCCGGTTACAATCAGATCTGAGTTAAAGAAGAGGATCATCACAAGACTATGTTCACCACAAAGTGGGAAACATTTGCATATGCTAAACTTCCTTTTGGTTTATCCAATGCAGGGGCAACATTCCAGCGGGTGATGGACATCGCATTAAGTGAACTAATCAATAAGTTTATTCTAATATATTTGGATGACCTTACTATGTTCTCTAAATCTAAGGATGATCATTTTGATCATTTGGAATTAATTTTTCAAAAGTGCCAGGAGTTCGAAGTTTCCCTAAACCCAAAGAAATGTGTATTTGGAGTACTACAGGGTAAGCTATTGGGGCATGTTGTGTCTAGAGAAGGTGTTTCAATTGACCTCGAACGAGTAAAAGCTATCAAAGAACTTCCCCTTCCGGTAAATAAGAAAGGTGTTCAGTCTTTCCTAGGCAAAGTAAATTTTGTCAGCAAGTTTATTTCTGATTTTGCGGGAATGATTAGGCTGATCACCCTAATGCTGAAGAAAGATCAAACATTCAAGTGGACAACCGAAGCTCGAGAAGCTTTTGAAAAGATCAAGGAAGCTATTTCCACAGCTCCGGTGCTGGTAATCCGGATCAATCCAAGGATTTTATAATGTATGCTTTCAGTAGCAAGTCTAGTATTGCTACTATCCTAACCCAAAAGGATGGCGAAGAAAAGGGGGAACATCCAGTGGCTTTCTACTCCCGAACCCTAAAGGAATATGAGGCGAATTATAATTTTGTCGAAAGACAGGCCCTTGCAATAGTAAAGGGACTTAAAAGATTCTGCCATCTAATTTCCTACAACAAGGTGCTGGTGTATGTCGCACATTCTAGTGTGCGTGAATATATCATGGAAGGGGAGATCACAAAAAAAAGGGCTAATTGGATCACCAAGATCCTTGAATATGACATTGAAGTCAAGCCTACTAAAACTATTAAAGGAAGAGAACTGTGTGAGTACATGGCACAAAATGAGGAGGTACCTATCGTAGAGGAGCAGCTGGAGCTCGTCTTGATAAATGAATTGGAATCAAAAAGCGGTTGGCTGACTGATAGAATGAGGTTCATGCAAACCAAAAAGTATCCGCTAGGTCTCTCATCCCAAAAAAGGAGGTATTACCGGCTGCAAAATTGTAGATATACGCTAATAGGAGTCCTTTTCAAAAGGAATTTCAATGGTGTTCTCCTGCGATGCATCACTTCAAAGCAGGTGAAGAGGATCCTCGACGCGTTCCACAATAGCGCTGTGGGCAGACATTTCTCTGCCAAAACCACCACCATTAAAATCATGCGTGCTGGCTATTATTGGCCTACACTTTTTAATGACTCCCACTCTTTGGTGAAGGCTTGCAAAAAATGCCAGTTCTTCACTGACAGAAGGAAAAATTCTACAATGCCCCTCAAACCTATAGTGGCAGATGAACCGTTTGCACAATGGGGCCTGGACTTCATCGGAATGATCAACCCAGTTTCTAGCACTAGACACAAGTAGATTTTGGCCGCCACAGATTACTCCACAAGGTGGATGGAGGCTGTTCCCCTTAAAAGCACAATAGAAACTGAGATTGTAGATTTCCTCGAGGAACTGGTGACAAGGTTCGGCCCTCCAAAAACTATCATTTCATATAATGCCAGAGCTTTCCTAGGCGCAAAGGTATGTCACTTTGCATTAAAGAATGGCATATTCCTTAAAACATCATCAAACTATTATCCACAGGGAAATGGTCTAGCAGAGTCAACGAACAAAAGCTTAGTTTGACTCCTTAAAAGGATTGGCTCGGAACACTAGAGGGAATGGCATAAAAACCTCTGAACAACGCTTTGTGAAAACTGCATAACTCCTAAGCAAGTCCTTAAGACTTCACCTTATGAGTTGGTATATGAGAAAGAGGTGCTATTACCCATCTGCATGGAGATTTTGGAAATATAGTTGTTGAAATCTCTTGACATAGAACAAAATGAAGCCATGGAGGTTCGACTCGCTGAACTGCTGGAATTACAGGAAAAAAGGGAGAATTCCCTAATAGCTATGACAAGCCGTCAACAGGTGGTCAAGCGATGGTTTGACAAGAAGGCTTCCGACCAAGGTCTAAAATATGGAGACTTAGTGCTAAAGTATGATAAAAGGGCTGCTAAGCCAGGTCAACACGGTAAATTTGATAGCCTATGTGAGGGTCCCTTTAAAATCATTCAGTGCAAAGAACACAACGCTTTTGAGCTGGAAAGTATGGAACATGAACCCTTAGGAATCCCGATCAATGGAATTCATCTTAAGATGTTCCATTAGGCGCTGAGGTTTTTTTTGTACATATGTAAATAGTGCTTTTATTTTATTTCTGTTTCTTTGGTCGATCTTTTGCGAATTAGTTTGTGCTTCTGCAAAATTAACCCATTATTATTGGTAGGTGGAATACTAGAATTGCTTTACAAAGAACACACCCATGTGCAGAGAAATAACAAAATGAAAGTTGAAAGCCCATAAAATTGAAATACAAAATGAAGAAAAGAGCATGGATTTTCTTTAAAAGATATATATCTATTCATATATGTTCTTTACATTACAAAAGTGGCTGGGAAGCCATAATCCAAAATTTAACAATTATTTGAGCTATTATATATATGGTTGCCTCTTTTTAGGCTTATATATAGCTATGGGCAGGTATTGTGAGTAGCAGGCAGGGAGACTTTTGTTGAGCAGGCAAGGGGGTTTTCATCCAAAGGCATGGCTAGCGGAAATTGACGCATTAACTGCAGCGTCCACTTCTTCCTCGTCCACGGGTTCTTCAGCAGCACTGGCAGCATCATTCGACATAACCGCCATTGGTGGGGGGAATACCACGTTCCTGAAATTAGTATACCAATCTGTCATAGAAGGGTATTACGTTGTAGCTGTGGAACAAGAAATGTAGGGCCTGAGTAACCCTCTGTTGGTGCTAGTCGCAAGTTTATAGGCAAAATTCGCTGAGAATCGATAGCCAAATGACAACAACTTCTTCCTCAATAAAGCGACATAGGTCACTGGCTGACGGAAAACCTACCCCATAGGCAGCATGAGCAACGACCTCACCGAGACCATTCAGGTACTTTTTGGGGAAGATTTCTTTAACAAGCTTCAGAATAAGTGGTCGGGGGACGTTGATGTCTAGCATGGATGCTACAAAGTGGGAGCATATGTCGGTGTTCACCCAATACTTGTCCTCATATTCTATACAGTCTTTGCCTAAAACCCACTTTATGGCTACCAAGACCAAAGAATGCTTATTCTTGGTCATCCGTTTCAGCCTCCTAGTAGAAACCTCCTCTAGGAATGTCGTCTACGACTTATACGAGGTTAAACGAACTGGAGTATCCATAGCTCTGACAATATTCCTAGGCTTCTGAGCTAATGCCAAAATTTATCTATCACCTAACCTATGAGAAGGCTTGTTTAAGACTTTGCTACTGACCTATCACTACTCAAATGCTAACACTAGTAGAATTTGGGAAATAAATGACTACGTGACTAAAAAATTTAGTCACATGACTAAAACTTTTAGTCACGTGACTAAAAATGACTAAATTCTACTAATTTTTTGCAATTCACAAGTATAAATGACTAATTTGGTCATCAGGTAAAATCACAACTAAATAATTGGTCAGAAAAATAAAAATGACTAAATAAATGACTATTACTCCTCTATTATTTTTTCTTTTGAATTTGATCGTAATCCATAGAGTTTAAGCCCCCCTCATGGGACCCCTACATAAGTGGGCCATTTGACCGCATAGGTTGCTTGGTGCACCAAAAATACCTATTGCGTGGAAGGCATTGCCTCTTGGTGCAGTCTTAAGGCCTTCACATATTTTATAAAAAAGTTTAACATATACATTCTTTAACTTTTATTACTCATTATGTTAATGAATCATTAATGTTTTTAACTATGATTTGAAGCCAGTTTGATTTTCTTATTGTGTTAGCATGTCAAATGTATCAAAGAGAAATTGTGGTCAATTTCACTAATAAAATATGTTTTAAACAATCCAATTGCATTTTGAGGGCTATCTTGTAGACACTTTCATTTCAAAAGGTCAAGTAGTTATTTTTAGAAGCAATTAGATTCAATTTACATGGATTGTAGAAATGTAATGTCTGTAAAAGTAATTATTTCTAGAAGCAGTGCCTTAAAAATATAAGGTCAAGTAGTTATTTCTAGAAGTAATTAGATTCAATTTACATGGATTGTAGAAACGTAATGGTCTAGTCTACTAAAAAAGAAGATTTTTCCCTTAAAAAAGAAGATTTTGCCCTAAAAATGAAGATTGATTCACTTCTATCTTCGTTTGCAGATATACTTGACCATCTTAATAATGCAAAATAGAAATAACAATGATCGCTTTTGGTATGTGAATTTTCTCTTTCAGGCTTTATATTGTTAATTATTTTTTAAAAATAGAATTATTTTATAATCTATGAAATCAATTTTGTGTTGATCATTTTTATAGATGTTATCTTTTTATACAAGTTTGAACTCTAGTAATTTTAGGAGCACATCATGCTTAATTTTCACAACCTATATTAAAATGACAATGTAGATAGATGAATTTTTTTCCCATAAAAATGAAGATTAATTTTCACATGCCTTCCACGCAATAGTTTTTTTTGGTGCATTTTAGTAATAGGTATTTTTGGTGCCTTGGTTGGGTCGTGTATGAATTTGGAGGGAATTTTAGGCAGTTGATTTTTGGCATAAAACATTGTGATTGCACGTTGGAGGGAAGTTTGGAAGTTTAATCAACAATTTGGTGTTTCAGCTCCCGCGTTTTAAAATTTTCCCTTGGTTTGCAGAGCAGAAAATTGGCTTAATAAAGACTCTATCAATATTAAAGGATCATTGGCATTGATGCAATGACAGAGAAATCACTATTAAAGGATTTTTCATGAAGAACAACAAAGGTATCCATCCACCAAGGTATTCTTGTAAAGCTGCATGTAGGCAACGGCCATGGAAAGTATCCACAGTAGCCTCCAAACTGATTACACTCTCAAGGTAAGTTGGGATCATTGTACAAGGCTTCCATCAGAGAAATTATGTTTATATTTTTTTTTCTGAGGTTAAAAATCCTTAGAGGATTCCAGCAAAAGATTTAAATGAATACACATGTTAGGCTTAGATACCTGTGGAGATACGATGATAGGAGATCAAATGCTAAGAGGAATTTCAGGTGGAGAAAGAAAGCGTGTTACAACTAGTATACTTAAAACCAATCAATGTGCTAATTGTTTAGATGTTTTTCAATACAACCCCATCATTTCCTTCTCTTTTCCCACATGCAGGGGAAATGATTGTTGGGCCAACAAGAGCTCTTTTCATGGATGAGATTTCAACCGGACTAGACACTACTACAGCTTACCAAATAGTAAAATGCCTGCAACAATTCTATTCCCATATGGATGCAACAATTCTCATGTCTTTGCTTCAACTTGCACCTAAAATATATGAACTGTTTGATGACATTATACTACTTTCAGAGGGACAAATTGTCTATCATGGACCCAAAGATCATGTACTTGAATTTTTTGACACATGTGGATTCCAATGCCCTGAGAGGAAGAGCCCTTCAGATTTCTTACGGGAGGTATGTGCTTTCTAGTTCTTGGATTGAAAAACTAATAACAGTATATACTATATATTATGAATATATGTGTAACTTCACATAAAATTTGTACTTTGACCAACTATAGAATCAGTCCACATACAATAAAAATAGGTAGCTACTTCTAGCAACATTTATAGTTGTCTCCATGGACACTAGAAAAACACATTTTTCTCTTCAAAGTTGTCTAGATTCTACTGCGTTATAGCTTTTAGTGATGAACCATTTTTCCTCAAAAATAAATTTTCTTTCCAAGGATGGGTAAAGGATATGATTCAAACCCTAGAGTTAGAAACTATCAAGCAGTAGAATCTAGAAAACTCAATACAAAAAAATCTATGAAAATTCCATTCTTTAGCATATTTTTACACGAGCATTCTATCATATTGCAAAGTTCATGTTTCATACAATTGAAACCTTTGCATTCTCAATTTGAAACTTAGCACAATCCTAGAGAATATTTCCATGAGAAAATTGCCTCATTTAATTTGTAGGTAACTTCAACAAAAGATCAACAACAGTATTGGGCTAACAAGACGACACCATATCACTTTGTCTCTGTCAAGGAATTTGCAAATATGTTCAAAACTTTTCATGTGGGTTCCTATCTTTCCAATGAATTATCAACACCATATGACAAAAAGAAAAGCCACAAAGCAACTTTGGTACTTAATACACACTGTGTCCCCAAAATAGAGATATTTAAGGCCTGCTTTGCTAGAGAATGGCTTCTTTTGAAGCGCAACTCCTTCTTCTATGTATTCAAGACTGTACAGGTAAGCTTATGTAAATATGAGATTTGTATCTAATAATTTCGCATGTTAATAATCCTTACCGTGGAGTTCTTAATACAAGACTAACTCACAATGATTTTTTCTTATCTATCTAATGTAGGATTCCTTATTTATGGTATAATATTTAAATAGGTTTCTTAAATAATGAAAGCTTCAAATATAGGGATAATATAGCAATGTTGGCATGTTATGAATAAAATATGAAAAAATTTCAAAGACCAGTCATATGAATATTTCAACCCATCACCTTCCCTGTCCCATCCCCCATTCTTGTACCCTGGTCCCTGTCTTTGTCCCCATGCTAATATATTATTCAAATATCATTTCTTGGATTTTACTGTACTTCAAGGCCTCCCTTTTTTGCATTATTTCATCTCTCTATACCCCAAAAAGGGAACTAAATAGAATAAATTTTTTGTAGCATCCAGTCTACTGAAAAAAGTCCTTAAATTTTCCCTTTTAATAAGCTTTATGGTGAATGTTCATATATGCAAATTATTTTCATGGGAGTAGTAGAAACTACAGTATTCCTAAGAACCCATATGCATCAAAGAAATGAGGATGATGGAAATTTATATCTTGGAGCTCTATTTTTTAGTCTCCTTGTCAACATGTTCAATGGGGCTGCAGAACTATCATACACAATTAGTAGGTTACCTATTTTCTTCAAGCAGTGAGACCTTCTCCTATTTCTTGCATGGGCTTTTGCTATTCCAACCTATTGTTAAGCATTCCTATCTCAGTTGTGGAGGGATTTTCTTGGGTTATTGTAACTTACTATGGAATAGGATTTTCTCCTGAAGCCAACAGGTACTCATTTGTAGTTCCCATTATAATGCTTGTTATGTATTTACACAGATGCCCATGATATTATGATCTTATATGTTGTATGTACACTAGTAATTAGGAGTGTTTGGGTTTTTAAAAAGTATGGTGCGAACAGATCATGCTATTCCCTTCTCTTCATCTAACAGTATCATTAGTCATATAGGTTTTTTAGGCAATTCCTTATACTGTCTCTTGTAAATCATATGTTAGCTTCTCTGTTTCGGTTATTGGTAGCAATTTGTAGGACAGTACCACTATCCAGTAGTTTATCAAATTTTGCTTTGTTATCTATTTTCATGCTTGGAGGTTTTGTTATTCCTCGAGGTTTGTTATTCATCATGTTCATTTTCCATTATGAATTCAAATGAATTATGAACTAAATTATAGTTGTATGGATTAATGGCAAAAAAAGACATCAATGAGATTGTCAAGAGATTGCTCTCTAGAACAAGAAGGGAATTTCTAAGGAATCTCCAAGGTTATCCAAAGAAGGTTGTAGCATATTATTATAAGCTATATGACCTTTTCTTTGTAGAGAATATTCCCAAGTGGTGGATCTGGGGCTAATGGTCCTCACCAATTATGTATAGACAGAATACCCTAGTGATAAATGAGATGCTTGCTCTGAGATGGAATAAAGTAAGCTTTCATTTTTCTTGCATGCTTAATCTTTAGTCATTTTTAATTATATCGTATCAATGTATACCATCCAGTCTTATAGTTTTTACTTTTTTCTTTAAATTTCCATGAATGAATCTCTTCAGAGGTACCAACCAATGCTAGACACTACTTAAATACTCTTTGTTTTGAATTGATAATTGGCTGCAGAGCATTAATGGCACATTGATTTTGGAACTTGAAGTACTCAAAAGCCACCATATATTTTAGAGAGATTACTGGTATTGGATAGGGGTTGCTGCTTTGTTGGGGTTTATATTGGTCTTCAATATTTTATACACAATTGTCCTTACATACATAAATCATGAGTTATTTTAGTGTCAATGCATATATTTTTCTTATTCATTTTGCTTAGAAATTATGTTGTTTCCTGCATGTTGACCAATTATCATATTTGTGTAAAGCTCCTGGGAAGCCTCGGCATGTTTTGTCTAGAGAAAGCATTTCCAAACAACAAGGTTCCTAGTATGATAATATGACACATAAAGAACCCCAAGTGTTTTCATCATGGGCCAAGGATAAGAAATTGGAGCACTTCTCCTCAAAAGACTCTGAAAATAATACAAGAAAAATCTTGCATCTCAGTTTAATTCATGCATTATTCACTATCCATATCTTAATGATCAAAATCCACCAGCAACACAATAGTTTATAAAGTGTAGAAGATAAATAAGAGGAAAAAGTCATAAAATAAATAGGTCACCAGGAAATAGACATTCTCTGGATGAGATCTTCTATTACAAGAAAGAGGAGGATCTTTATCTCTTCAGATATATATTTGGAATATTGATTATTTGCATGTCATGTATAAATTGACCTGATGTAGCATTGTAAATGGAAACCAATTTACTTGTGGAGATGTTGTAAATTACAAATAAGGCGCATAAATCTTCTGTAAGCTTTGTTGTACATTTATTGCATCCCATATGTACTATTTCCTAAAATGGAACATAAGATGCAGTCATGTTGTGTAAATACTAAATATTAAATTCTTTAGTACCTCTCTCTATACCAGGGGTCCTATTGAACCTTCTGATGATGTGAATAAAAATTCTTTATTATTATTCTATAAAACCTGACAAGATTCTAAAATGCTTAGCAGTACATGTATGCATAGTGCAAATGGATGCAAGTAGATTAATGTTGGTGTCTAAAAACCATGTACTAGGTAAAATAGATTTAGAAGCAGCAACATCTGGTTCTCCAAAGTGAGGGATGATTCTTCTGTTCAAACCATTAAAAATGTCTTTTAATGATGCCCAGTACTTTGTTGACATGCCTCAGGTATAGATGAATCTTATATCTTGGATGCCAATGTCTGTTTTCTTTTATTCTGACTTATATTTGAGAGATATCTAGTTTTGGATGTCCTTGAAATTGCTGCAGGAAATGACTCAACAAGGTGTGACTGATAAAAGACTTCAGCTACTGCAAGATGTGACTGGTGTGTTTAGACCAGGGGTTCTTACAGCTTTGATGGGAGTTAGTGGGGCTAGAAAGACAACACTTATGGACGTATTGGCTGGAAGGAAGACCACTGCATATATTGAAGGGGACATCAAAATCTCTGGATTTCCTAAAAGGAAAGAGACCTTCGCTCGGGTTTCTGGTTGTTGTGAACAGAATGATATACATTCTCCATAGCTAACTATGAAACAATCTTTGATATTCTCTGCATTTATATGTCTTCCTAGGGAGGTTGATAAGATGACCAAACTTGTAAGTCCAAACTCTAGTTTCTTCTTGTTTACTCAATTCTTCCATGTCTCATTTTAGCAAGGCTCCATGGATTTCCCTGACTCAGCAAGCTCTCAAACTACAGAGCTTTGTGGAAGATATCATACAACTGGTGGAGTTAGAGGACTTACGAGATGCATTAGTTGGATTGCCTGGTGTAACTGGTTTGTCAACAAAACAGAGAAAATGCTTAACAATTTCCATAGAGCTTGTTGCAAATCCATCTATTATTTTTATGGATGAACCAACTTCTGGACTAGATGCTAGAGCAACAACAATTGTGATACGAACTGTGTGTAACACTGTTAATATAGGAAGAACCATTGTCTGTACAATCCACCAACCAAGCATTGATATATTTGAATTGTTTGATGAGGTAAAGAAATGAATATCTGCATTCATTGGTATTTTTCTTGAAATTTATATTCTAATCATTAGTATTTGATTGAGTCTTGGTGCAGCTTCTATTAATGAAAAGAGGAGGGCAAATCATTTTTTTAGGAACCTTAGGTCAGAACATTCATAAGATCATTGAATATTTTTAGGTAATATTGGCATAAAAGGACACAAAAAGGTTAAGCATGCAGAAGGGGAAGTTAAATCAAATTGAATTGTTAGGCTATATACTATATAGGTCAATTCTAGCACTACTGGCAAACACTAGAGTCTGAAGTGTAAATCATAGATAGCTATACTATTTGACAATTGAATTGAATGATTTATGCCCAATTTAACCTCATCAATATGCTACACAGTCTATCCCAGGAATACCCAAGATAAATAATAAATGCAATCTAGCCACATGGATGCTTGAAGTTAGCTCTGCTGCATCTGAACTTCCCTTGGGAATAGACTTTGTAGAGCACTACAAGAACTCACGTCTCTATGAGTAAGAACAACACAATTATCCTAGTAATATTGTCTTGATTAGCTACTTTTCCAGCTCATTCTAACAAATACTACTCATCTAAGAAGTGTAGGAGAAGCAAAGCATTGGTGAAAGAGCTTAGCATACCAGTTCTTGATGGAAAAGATCTTTGCTACTCAATGCAGTATTAACAATCATTTTGTGATCAATTCAAATTCTGCCTATGGAAGCAGTGGTGGACATATTGGTGAAGCACAACTTACAATAGTGTCAGATACGTCGTTACTCTGCTCACTGTTTTGACGTTTGGAACTATATTTTGCGACTATGGGAAAAAAATGTAAGCTTTTCTTTGCTCATGCTGACCTATAGAATTTAATTATATGCCTTGCTAGCAATGTGGCTGGCATACAATATCGATTGGTTCTTTATGTTTGAACTAAGTTTATATGTTACTTTGACATTTTGTGTGGAAATATACTAACATGTTCAATGCTTTCATATCAGGGATAACGACACAAATCTCTTTGTTATCATTGGGGGTATCTATGGGGTAGTGATATTCTTAGGAGTGAACAACAGTTTAACAGTGCAACCTATGGTTGTAGTTGAAAGAATAGTATTCTATAGAGAAAGGGATGCAGGAATGTACTCTGCAATGCCCTATGCCTTGGCACAGGAAAGTTGTTACTTTTAGATTTTATTGCTTACACTAGCCACAATGGACTCCAACTAATGAGATTTTTTTGTCTCACTTACTGCCCTCTTATAAGTTTCTATTGCCACCTTGATTTATATATAAAACACATATGTACATATGTATATATATGTAAGACATATATGTCTACACACACACACACCCTAAACTCGCTTCTAAATTTTACTGCTTATAATAGCCACAATGAAGTCTACCCCAATAAAGTTAATTTATTTTGTGATTTCTTCACCATTTTTTGTTCCATTTTGTTGTCCTCTTTGATTTCCAATGATTTATTTTCGTATGTCATGGATATCAACATTTCTTTCCCTTCCCTTTTTATAGTTTTGCAAGTAATTCTTTTAAATTTAGTTTCTATAGATACATTATTCAATCTACAACTAATTAATATGTTACATTTGTTGTTTTGGAACAGGTGGCAATAGAGTTCCCATACATATTATCCCAAATAGTTCTTTATGTGCTTATTGTCTATAGTATGATAGGTTTCCAATGGATAGCCAACAAGTTTGCTTGGTTCCTGTTCATTTATTTCTTCACATTCCTCTACTTTACCTACTATGGGATGATGGCATTTTTCAGTAACACCAAATGAGCAGATGGTTGCAATTATAGCAGGATCTTTCTGTGCCATATTTAATCTTTTTTCAGGATTCTTCATTCCAAAATTGGTATGCAATTGATTTTTTTTTTTTCATTCTTCATTTCATGCGTTCTAATTAGAGGAAAATGCGAAGAATCCAAGATTTTGTTTTTTGCAATCCTAAAATGACAAATTGTTTGATAGGAAAATTTTAGCCAGATAATTGATAAATGTTCAATTAAGCAAAATTTTATAGTTCCTCCTTCAAATTATTTTCTAGATCAAATATTATTCTTTTTTATAATGGCAAAAAGAGCTCACACAAGTAATGAGAACTAAAGAGCTAAAGCTATCATGCTGTAACTTAGATCAGACTCAGTCTCTAACTATTATATTAATTTACCTATTCTATGTTATTTATAATCTTAGAAATAGACCTCAAATTTGGAGAACATTTGCAATAGATTCTTTTATATTTAAAGAAGATTATAGGATCTGGGTGATAAATTTGAGATTAGACTATTTGTTCACGATAAAAGAAGGTAATTATTAATTTTATTATGTTGTGATACAGAAAAAACCAAAATGGTGGATTTGGTACTATTGGATCTGTCCAGTTGCTTGGACAGTTTATGGCCTCATTATTACGCAGTATGGGGACATCACTAACCCAATTATGGTAAATGGAAAACAGAGAATGCCTTTCAACAAATATGTGGAAGAATATTTTGGATACAACAAATAATATTTATGCCCAGCTGTTGTAGTTCTCATAGGTTTTGGAGTTTTCTTTGCACTTTTGTTAGTTCCTGCTGGGAACTATAGGGAAGCCTTAAACCGGTAAACAGTGATTAAAACATGTTGCATTAGCCAATTAGAATGCATATTTTCTCAGGTTTTATAGAGCAGTGATTATTCAAGTAAGAAAATGTGCTCACTAGTTAACTCTCCTTGAGATTTGTGGCTTGTGATTGGTGTATGAAATGATTATGCTTATTATCAAAGGCTCTGCATTTCGTACAAGGCAAGAGAGTGCACAAAAAGCGAGTCTAGGTTCCTGCAGATTGTCAAAAGACTGGAGAAGGCCTGAATATTTAGGCTCCTGTAGTTTGCATGCAAAGGAGACGTGGCGATGGTTATGTTTGACATATCGGTGGAAAGCCCTTAACAAGATGATGAAATCAGGGTCCTTGCAAAAGATTTCTAGTTCCTCTCACTCAGGGCCTCTTTCATCGGCTGGAGCTCCAAGGGTTTCAAGGCCCATAAACCCTGGCAGATTTTCACGGCTAGCTACTAATACTAACCAGGGATCGAAATCCAGTCCTCAGTATGCCAATCTCAGCCGTCAGGTGTCTCAGTCTGGGTCGTGAAGTGGTGATATGGCTGTTGGACCATATCCTAAATCTGCACTTTCCAGCGGCAATGTGAAAACTTCAAGCCCCCATTCATCCACTCCTGCCATAGTGAGGGAAAATTCCAGTAATTTTCTTCTTGCCACGACGCTCATTACGTCTGGGCCACAATCCTATACTTTAAACTGAAAACCTCTTAAATATTTGTTTTGAATTCTATTGTTTTATGTTTCGTTCATACAAATTTGTTTAAAAGGTGAACACCAACGTCTATATTCAAAAATAGGGGCAAATGTTGTTCTGTGGAATTTAGGAACATACCCTCCCAATAATACTGCCCTAATATGGTACCAAGTATGAAGTTTTTTAATGTTTCAGTTGACAATAATTAATGATTCTTATTTTATTTTCTCTTTGCCAAACACTGTCATGTAATGTGCTGAAAATATAGTTCATTGGGTCATGTGGACAGAGTTCAATACACCAAAAGGAAACAATGTAGTGGCTTTGGACCTGAGCAACACCAGGGTTAACATTTTTCAGGTCAGGACACCGATTTCTCTAAGGTGTACATGGACAACATTGTGAAAAATGTGGAATTAGGAGATGTTGCCTTAGGTCTCAGGCCTAAAGTGGGTTTCACAGTAATGCACAGGTTCTACATTGGGAAGACCATTATTCAGTGCCAAGTTTATCTAGCAGGTATGAAATCTATACATTAGTTCATGCTGGGGTACCGCTATTATCAATAGTAGTGTTTCAGTAGATTAGCAGAGACATTCTATTATCATTGCCATATACATAAAAGCAGGCAAGCAAAGATTATTGTTGGTTCAGGTTGCTTTTGTTGGTCTGCTTGCACAAGTTTTGTCCAAGGTCCCAACTAGTAAGCAAATGTATGAAATTGCCCATTATTTGTAGTAACTATTGATGCATATGATGGATTAATTCATTTTTTGTGTACTTAATGTGAATCAGTATTATTTATAGAATAAATCAAAGACTGCTTCTTGCCAATAATGGGTGTTGGTGTATATGGCAAGGGTTTTTTTGCCTTCGTTTATAATTGTAAAATATTCTTCTACCGATTATCTCCTCATTGATTTCTTGTGTTTAAGCCAAGGTTGCTTTTGACATTTGATGGCCTTTATGAATATCCCTACATTATTTTGATTCTCCCCAGGTAAAAAGATTATTAATTACACACAAATTGTATGCACTGTTCATGGTGCCTTCTTATGACATCTTTTAATCAAATTCTCTATTTTTTTTTCTCTTATGATATCAGTTAATCAAATTCGTTATTGTTTTCTCTTACATTCATTTTGCAATTTTGTTCGATGCAGTAAGATTATTACAATTTTCAAATTGTATGTGGTTGTGTGATGAAGGGCATTCTGTGGTTGCCTGGATGGCACTGCCATTTGGAGTCATCCACATAAGAATAGACAAATATAACTTCACTGTGAATCTCAAATGTCTGTAAGAGATTATTGATCACTTGAGAATGAAAATTTTAGTTAGATTTTCCAATAGAAAAATTGCATTAACCATCTTTCAAAAATGAAGACTAACTGAATGTCATTCTGGTACATTAATGGAAAGTGAAGTAGAATGTACAATGCGAAGAAACCACCAAGACAAAGTTCTATCCCAATTAATATAGATCTACAAAATAATCTTAATTAACAATTATTCCTGAAGCTAAGGATTCTTGTGAATTCTTTTGGTAGAGGTAGATGCAGGTGAGTTCTTGGAGTTTAATTCTGAAGACAAAGGAGTGTGGATTTTTCTACCCTTGGATGAAGCATTCAACATAGTTGCATTCTTTTTAATTTCAATAAAATAATTTTTACGTACAGTACTTTAAAACCAAGCTACTCATTTTGTTCATTTACCTACAAAATTTCTCACTTCTTAGAAGTGCCAATTATGGATGTGCGGTGGGAATCCAAAGTGGGTCCTATTGTGGGAATCTCAGCAGCTGATCAACTCTGGTGTATATGTTACATAATGGAGGTATTCAATGTCTTTTTTTGCTACTCTTAATCCTATCTACTTTAAATCACAAACTTTTTATTCTGATTTAAAATTCTCTGCTTGATGTCTATAAGCTTTTTTGGAATTTATTTTTCCTTAAGCATAACCTAAAAAGTTACAAAATTTCTCTCTTTGTTTGACATTCTCTGCCTGAAAGTCTGAAAGCTTTTTTGAATTTATTTTTCCTTCGGGATAAACTCAAAATTTACATAATTTCTATTTTAATTAGGTGTGTTTGGGTCTCTTTTAGGGAGAGAGAATTGTTTGCAGTTAGGTCTTTATGGACAATCATCGATCTCAAATTGATTGCACAATTGTGTCAAATATTGTAGCATCCATTGGATATTTTGGTCATATGATGTTTGTCATTTAAGTCTTAATGTTTAGTTGGTATGGGGCTCTGTTGTCTAGACCAAGTATTAGGTATGTATTAAGCCATGTGATCTTTCTTTTCTTTGCTTGATGGACCTCCTAGACATAGAGACAAGTTTTGACAACAAATTGTGTCATGGCCTTGTAGTGTGACTTTGACACATGCCATGAAATATTAAGTCAATTTGTTTGTCATCTTCTTGGTTGCAGAGAATAACAAAATTAGCAGGCGTTGTTTTGTCCTTTGATCCCAAGCCAATTGAGGTAAGTTAAGGAAAAATCAATGCTTTATTTTGCTGGCATTTCCTTTGGATTATTTATTATTCATATAATGAATCATGGAACTATTTGCTAAATGTAACAGGGAGACTGGAATGGTGCTGGATGCCATACTAATTACAGGTAACCATGTTTTACCATCAACATGATATAAATGTCAATCAGTCCAAAAAAGTAATGAAAAGAGGAAAATTACTAAACACTTGAACACACATATACTCAGACATGTAGCTTAAATTACTATCATGATCCAAACTTGGATATATTACTGGTTTAAATGCTCTCCTTGAATAGCACCAATTCCATGCAAAAGGAAGGAGGTTATGAAGTAATCAAGAAGGCAGTAGAGAAACTTAGGAAAAGGCACAAGGGCACATTACTGCCTATGGGGAGGGCAATGAAAGATGCCTCATAGGCTGACATGAGAGTGCAGATATCAATACCTTCTCTTAGGTATAGACTATTTCTTAATGAATGCTATTCCAAAAAAAATTTAGACTATATGCAGTTCAATCTTGTAATGTGGTTGTATGGTGGGTAACAGGATGTTGCAAATCGAGGAGCTTCGGTTCGAGTGGGCAGGGACACGAAAAGAGAGGGAAAATGTTAGATGCTCCCAAATATCATCTTGAATCCATAACCCAACTAATGCAATATAAAACAAAATCTAGGCATCAATTTATGGGTTTTTTCAACTTCAATATTCAAGCAACTATTTGATGCATCTTCACAAACTTAGTTGCAAGAATCAAAGACGTCTTTTTATTTCATTCCATTCTCAATAGATCACTTATATTGCAATTTTTTTGCTTTTTGATTTCTAGTCTAAAACTACAATCATTCATCTGGCAATCCATTTTGTTTTACCAGAACCATACTCTTCATTCTCATATTGTTGCCTGTCTTGCTTTAAGATTGTCAGTACTATTCCACAACTCATAAATTGAAAGATTAGTATTGAGATTTCAATATTTTTTTGTAAGGTGCATGTTTAAATTTTAGTTCCACAAGATAATATGATATTGAACCACTAAGTGTCACTATCATCAATGTCTGGGAAAAAATTGAAAGCCAAATGTATTATGAGGGAAGCCAAAACTCAAAAGACTACAATTAAACCTCATTGTTATTGAAGTTAATTTTTAAGGATATGCAATGTCTATTTTCAGGTTATTTTGAGGATCGTCAACCTGCTTCTAATATGGATCCCTACATTGTGACATCCATGATTGATGAAACTACAATTCTATGGAAGCCAGACTTGTTAAGTGTTTATTGACTTATTCTTTTGTTATCTTTTGATGATAAAGATTGCATATTTTTCTGATTAATGATAGTCAAAAGCTATTTTATGTTGTAAAGAGAAGTGACTTGAATAATTTTTGGCTTGAGAGAAAATTTGATTCAAATTTTTTATCTTTTTTACAGATTCCAAAGATGTATCAACCTAAAGAACAGTGGTGGTAAATGTGAAGTAATTCCAGTTCAACTGCTATCATATATGTATAATTCTAGTGCTATCTAGATTGTTAAAATTAGTGTAAATATTCATAAGTTGTTTGACAAAAGCATATCTTGCTTGTCAGACATAAGATTTGTATGTAAACATGTTGCATCCATTGTACTGGGGACTAAATTCGAATTAATGCATAAGCAATCTAATTGTTATTTTCTGGTAATCTTGATCCCAATAAATTGTACCAAAAGTTTTGCAAACTTTTTGACTTTCTTTTTCTATCTCCATCATTAACATTGCTTTTGGTTTTATGTTATATGTTTTGTTGTACTTGATGTATTTATATTTTACTTGTCATCAATCAATATATGCTGAACCAATTCCTTGTCCAACACCAAAGGGAATAGCTGCATGTAGTAAAATATCAATCAATATATGCTGAACCAAGACCTACTCCAACACCAAAGGGAATAGCTGCATATAGTAAAATCGAGATAGATATTTACAGATCATTTCTTGAATTGTCATAGCTATGTAACTTAATATTTATGATTATTTATCCATTATCAACATGCATAATTGATGAATCTATTCAATTTTTTACATTTTTCCTAGGCCAAAACTATTCTTCCTATCTTAGGCAGGAACTTTGCTGCCCTGCAAATCTTGTTTGGTATGGGCATCAAGGTATTTAATTTCCAGAAACGATGAGCCATTGGTTTACATTTTTTATTTTGATTTCCATCAAGTTGGGCATTGGTTCTAATTCTTATTGATAGAACAACCGCCTACCACGAGTCTTTGCAAGGAGTAATATAAGTTTTATTATGTAACAAAGAAAGTTTATATAATTAAGCAGCTTTGTACATTTTCTTGCCATCACTATGAATGGAAAAGACTAGATAAATACTTGTCAATTGTTTATGATCCAGCAAACATGAGTTATGAATATGATATACATGTTTGTTAATTATTTACAATCATGGACACAAAACTTGGATTCTATCCCATATTTTATTACATCTATAATTTCATTACCATGTGGAACATCAAACAATAATATTAACTCCAAATTCGTTTGGTTGCACTATCTTGGTAATATTTATAATGCACCGTGGGAAAAGACACCAATAGGTTGGGGTACTGGGACACCCTTTCAAAATAAGGCATGTGAATTTACTAATCAATATAGGGGCACCAATAGGTGAGACATACGTACAGAGTAGGTCATGAGGTCTTCTACTTTTGAATGTGGGTTTTAAAGTGTATTATTCTCAAAATAGACTGTAGCTTATTCTTGTGATATCTTTCTCAATTTGATGGGGGAACACTTGTATATTAACAACAGGGCCAGAGTTAAATGTTTCTAACTTTCAAGAATTATGTAAGAAGGTCTATTTGGATATTTGCATCTCACAAAATTTCTTCTATTTTTAATATTACTCCTTTTTGTTTTTTCAGTATTTAAGCTTCTGGTTCTCAATTTCAGAAAAAGTTAGTAGTAGTCACTTACAATGGTAAATGGAAAATACAATATACAATGATTAGAACAATTATGTTTTTGCATTTCATGGAGTTTCACTAAATTATTCGTTTATCATTATTTTTCTTTCCCTTCAATGTATTGAGATTCATCATCTTAGTTGACACTTGACAATATAATTACGGACTAATCAAGTTTGTCTAAGTCTATATGACTCCCTTAGTAAGGGGTCCCATCATGTTGCTTCTTGTAATATTTTTATGTAACTTGTAGCTTGTTCCTATATGTAATATTTTTTCTTTTATGTTTTAGTTCAAGTTTAATATTATGTTAGTTTTACATTATAAAATTTATGGTATTTAATAAATTATTCATTTCATGACTATATTTACTACCAATTAATAGAAACTAGTAAATAAAAATCACTAAATTAATGACTAAATATATGACTAAATTAATGACTAAATATATGACTAAAGTAATGACTAAATATATGATTAAAGTAATGATTAAATAAATGACTGCCATGACTAAATAAATGACCAGTTAACAACAATCAATGACTAAATTAATGACTAAATATATGACTAAATAAATCACTACCATGACTAAATCAATGACCAAATCAATGACCAAATAAATGACTAAAATAGTTTAGTCATAAATTTGGTCGTGTTATAAATGACCGACAATAAACTACTAATGGTCACGTGACCAAAATTAGTCATTTATATGCAATTTTTAGTAGTTTATTTAGTGATATATTATTGTTTTTGTACTAGTGTAAGTATGTTTTCCTCACTACTTACTGGCCTATTTATAGAAAAATGAAGGACGCATGCTAATCCACTTCGCAAAAATATGATATTGAGCTAGTTGCTAACTTGAAAGGCGTGCCCGTGTTTGCTCACATTTCTAGGCTAGTTGCATCTATGATAGCACAGCTCAATGTGTGCTAGATTAATAGGAGCTAATTAATTAGCTTTAAAAAGGTGGTGCTCATTGGCAATGAGACGTATGGCCATAGGCTATTGTGTCATCTCTCAAGCGTGTCCTAGAGCCCAAGGTGATATTCATATCTTTTCAGGTCATGATCGTTTGATTAGTGTAATCATTCCAGCCGGGATATTAATTTCCAGTGCATACTAACGCAAGGTTAGCAAGAAAATTTCCAATTCAAGTTCCAAGGGGATCACAGTGTATCACACGATCGCCAAACGCAATAATGAATTTCGGCCGCCTCGAAATAACAAGCAGTTCATTTTGCACGAATTGCAAAATTAACGGTACATGCCGAATTAAATGCAAAAGGCATGCTTTCGCCTACCACTTTGAGGAAAGATTTTCAAATATTGCATGAAGAGGTTTAATGTTTCAAAGTCTTTTCACAAATGCCAAAGAGCTAAAGTGCAGAGTTATTCTTCTTCCGTGTATCCAAAACTGAGGGGAATTGCAAAAATCTTCAGAGAAAAAAAAATGTCAGAAACTTCATCTCAGCCAATGCAAGAAGAAATTAGCTAGGAGCTGTTTATGGCTATGCGTTCTTCAGAAGAGGTATATGTTTATGAGGATGTGGCATACGCTACGCCTGGTATACCCAGTAGGCCAAAGAGGGCCTATATAGAAGAACTGAATAGGCCCAAGAATTATAGAAACCAGAAAAGGGTTGAAGAAAAATAGGATAATATCTATGACTCAAGGCTTGCGAGAAATCCTAAGTCCCTCAGAGAGGTAGCCTGTGCAAGATTATCGACACCAAAGGCAGACCAATCTATGGCATAGAGAGTTTGGTATAGTGGTCTCCCTCAATATATGGTCCCACTGGTGCACTATTTCCCTTAGGTAGTTGATGTTGCTATCCAGTGTTATAATCCTGATACCCACTACATTGAAGGTCGCAGCTTAAGGGTGCATATCACTCCACAAGCCATCTGACACATGTTATGCATCCTAGACCCAAGTAAGAGAAAAGAGAATATCGAGCCCTTTCGCCCAAGCAAAAGAAAGAAAATATGGAAGAAGATGAGAAAAAGCTCAGAGTTCTTGTTGGAGGAGACTAGTAGGAAAAACATCCCAACCGCTAAAGTGCCAAGTATTCTGTTGTCGCGCAGTGTGTTTTGTGACGATCTCCAGGATGCCATGTCCATGCTAGCCTTTGTGTGTGGCCGAGACTCTGATGAGAAGATAGAGACCTTTCAACTTGGACCAGAATTTCAATTTCGCAAGCAGCATGAACTCTTTTGGTATGATTTTGTTGAGTTTATGGTAGAATAAATGATAAGAAAATTTGAGAATTATCAGGAGGAGAAAAAATTTAGGTTTCTTTCTTTCCTGGTCCACATGTTTCTGCATCAAAACCCGGATTTCTTCGCCCGGTATTTTCCACTATCAATTTTTGATGAGCAAAATAAAAGGAAACTAGTGTCTGTGTGAATGCCTTTTCTTTCTGCATCATACGACTATTATGCATTTTTGGACTATTTTATAGCTCCTGTTTTGCATGATTTGATCGGAAAGGGCGATATAATCCGGCTCGATAAGAAGCAGACCAGATTTATGTAGAGTTTCACCCATGCTTGTGACTGGTTCTTAGGAAAATATTTTACGATCCTCTAAATGCGGGGCTTTACTGGCAAACCTTTCCTACTTCTAGCCTGCGTCATGGATAGAGTGCTCATGCTGGAAATGTTCTGACATGTTTGTATCATTGATTTTACTTTCTATAGTAGCGAAAAGGTCAAGAAGAAGGGATTCTTCTCTTGTCCGAAGAATTTCAAGTCGGTGACTCTGATAAAGAAACAATCAGACTAGTTGTTAGAGGACAAGCTGGCCTATCTAGGGTTGGTACTGGTAGATGATAAGTTGGAATACAACCCTTTTGACAACTTTCCGGATCCACATATGAGAGTTACCCATGTTCTCCGACCATACTGGGAGAAGCGGCGTAACCCGCGAACAGACAAAGATGAGAATTTTGTTGAATTGGCGCGTATCCCTATGCAGGACACTAGAGGTCCATGGCACAAGTTCTACTTTGCTGTGGTGGTGGCCCAAGATAATGTCCCCATGGAGCATGACATATACAATAGGTTAAAGAAAGATGAGGAATTGAGTGACGAAAAATAACGGCTTTCTGAAAGTATCGCCAGGAAATAGCACAGTTGCATGCTCGTTACAATAAACTGAAGGATGACCAAGAATTTGAAAGGTGGTGGAAGGAAGGCCATACCAGCCCGAGCTCTAGCATTAATAAGAGTGAGGACCTGGAGGAAGAATCCGAGGAGCAGGAAGAGGAAGCAGCGATGTCAGCTTCCTCTGCGCAAAGGGAGAAAGTCCTCGGACAACCTGCCTATGTGGCCATGAACGTGCACTTTAATATATCAAAAGGCTCGCATACACTCACTTGGGCTGCTAAACTAGCCAGGCTATCACTGCAGCAAATGGAACTGACTGCTGAAGCTAGAGAGACCCCACCTGCGAAACGACAGTGCACAGAGAGTATTATCGGAGAGGGTTCGCAAGAACCTGTCGAAGGAAGAGTACTCGCTCCTAACCAGGAGCCTGAGGCTGAGGAAGAGTCGCTAATGATTCTAGAGCTTCCATCAACCAGTCAACAGGTACTATTCACTCCTTCTCTTGCATCTTATTCCTTGGTATCTGCCCCTGCCTCACTGGCGATCCCTACCATAGGTACTAGCCCTCTGCCTTCTGCTTTTAGTCCAACATATTCAGTAGGCTTCGCCCAGTTTTTGTAAGCTACCCCACTCATAATTACTCCTCCGCGTATGCTTACGCCCGCTGCTGCCGCTCAGACCTTCCTCGCCTCACTTTCTGAAGGCTTTCCTCTTGAGAATGCTCCTCCTATTTCCACTATTATTACAGATCCTCTTCCATTGCAATAGACTAACACCCCGTTAACAACTCCTCCACAGTCCTAGCCAATGAGCCTTACAGGTGGCTCTCCAATTCAGTCATTACAAATGACTAACCCTGTTGTTGGTTCTCAAACCAAACTATGGAACGTGCCTCACTTCTCCCCACAAACTGTCACTCTTCAGAAGAAACAAATTCCCGCGCCTATGAAGATTACCTATTCCTATGCCCTGCCTTTTGGTGCTCCTTTTGCAAGTGGACTAGTTTCATTGCTAGCCGAATTCATAGCACAGATAGATTGCAGAAAGGAGGCACACGCGAATAGAATGAGGAAACACAAGGAAAAATATGACAGTATTTTTGCTGAGCCAAGAGTACATGCTCTTTACGATGAGGCCTAAAAAGAATTGAAGTTCACAACCATGTACCCGAGGGTAAGCAAGCGTTAGGGAGAAATGCAACCAGAGGACTATGAGATATATGCGTTTGGACTTGACATGAAGGTAGCCCAACCACAAGATAAAGTTGAAATCATGGAGGAAACACAACGGGTAGTCACTTCCAACTTCCTTAAAACTGGTCGCCAGCTAAAGAAGAAAGATGAGCAGCTCAAAGCAGCTAGGGAAAGGGTTAGTTTTCTGGAGGGGAAAGAAAAATCCTTAGAGGCAGATATTGCCCGCATGACTGAAAGGGCACTAGCAGTAGAGGATGAGAAGAACAAACTTCAAGGAAAAATTGCGAAGACTTAGGTTGCCGACCCTGGCATAATAAAAGAGCTACAAAGCAAGAACCGGGAGGTGGAGCAAAATCTAGAACTAAAAGATGAAGAGCTGGAGCGCCTCCACCTTGAGCATAGTTAGGGGTGGCATAGAAAAATGAAGATCTGGAACACCAACAGGCTCAATATGAGCAAAGAATACAAGAGAAAGAGGCCGAATTTAAAGGCCTAAAGGCTCAAATATAGGAAGAACTCTGAGAAACAAAGGCTTCTCTAGAAGAGCAATTAACAAATCACTCTCGAGCTGAGAAGAATTGGAATAAAGAAATGAGTAGCTCTGCGGAACAGCTGGCGTCTGAGAAAAGGAAAAAGGCAGAATTAGCTGAGGCCCTTATTTCAAGAGACATGGAGATTGCTTCACTTAAAGCCTCTCTCCTGCCTCCCCCTACACAACCTGATATCATTTCGCTGGTTAGGCAATTATACATTTCTCACTGGGAAAAAATTAAAACCTTTTGCCTAACATTGCAGCCTGCCCTCTGATTCATCGCCAAGGCGTCAAGGCTCAACTAGGAGGCCCATGATATGATTGAACAGTTCCCACGGTTCATCTTGGAGAGGGTTCCTGAGGCAAAATATTTTTTCACCAAGCTATACTCGGTCTCTGATGAGAGCCTAATTGGAGCAGGTATTGAGGATCGGGATGCTGCTACTCAAACGACAAACAAATTCATCCATTGCCACTCCACCTTCCAGTGCACTAAGGCAACTGCAATTATTCTGAGCAAGACATTGGATAGCATACGGGGAAGTTTCTTTGAGTTAGGCAAGATTGGATTGTTGCCCCCGTTCCTCGATGATGGCTCTATTGCCACAACTGCGTAGATTGCAGAAATTATAGAAGAGAAGGAAAATGACTTGGAGGCTTTCAGGGAGTTCAGCCATCCTCCCACGACAACCAACATTGAGGGAGTCATTCATCCACTCTCACAGCTACTATTTCATATACAAGCAGGGGCCAGTTTACCCAATATGCTACCTCACAAAGAAACTATTGATCTAAGTGGAGCACAGTAGAATTTGCGCAACATAGTGAAGTCGTCCGAAGATGAATGGTTACCTTTGCAGGCGGCTCTTTCCAATATCTGACTCCATTATCCCAATGGATAAGGCTCTGATCTGCAGAACCAGAGAAATTTTGGGTTCTCTGTTCCTTAGTCGAAATGCCCCTGATAGTCGCCAAAAACTGTTAATAAATATTTAACCAGCTCCCTTCGGGTTTATTTTTTATACGTTGGCCTATGCATCGCCAAGTTTGCTTGGCCTTTTATCAAAGTTTTGATCTGCCACTCCGCACATCTACTCTTCACAAATTCGAATATTGGCATTCCCTTCGGATCCCGGGAAACTCTGTTGTGCTTCCACATGTCGCGACTACGGGATGCTTTTGTTTCTTGTTACCTTGACGCCTCATCGGGCTGCGAAATGCTACCACGAAGCCCTCGTCCTAAAAGGTGTTGGTGAGCCCCATGGTTGTTGACTGTCGTATGCACTGGCTACATGTCGAATGTTCACAAATCCTTCAACATAGAGATGAAATCGCAACTACAAGCAGTGAAATGCTGCCACGCATCTTTTGCACCCGGCTGATAAACGTTCCCTTCGTTGTGATAAGGTACTCAGCCCATTCGACACGTGTTGCATTTTCGCAAATCCTCTACAGCAATGGGAGAAAGGTTTATGCAGGTAGTGAAAGGCTACCACATGCCTAAGCAACAGATCTGTTATGCGGGCGATGAACCAGATGAACCAAATAATGCTATTGGTTGTTGCTTGGCATAATCATTCGCAGCAAGGGATGACACTTGTCTAATCGGGCCTAGCTGGGACCACCACCATCATTACAAAAGATGCACCTGAAATGACCAGATGTTCGGTTCCTGATTATTTCTTTTGTAACGGCTTTGGGGAATATTCTTTTTATGGCATCATTGCAGGGGATTGCGAGATCTTTTCTGTTACTGCTCTCCGAGGTGGTGGGAGGTTTTTATGCTATGTATATTTTTCTATGTGAAGAGAAAGGGGTCCGAAACTTGGAAAAACACGCTGGTTTTAGTAAAAAGACGCCAGGCCTTTATTACTATTTTATTTTAATTGCAAAAACTCTCAAACTATGCCAATTGCTCGGCCTTTCTATTTTTCATGCTATTTGATCAAACTGTGAGCTGTGCTTTATATTGTCTTGACACTTCATTCAAGAACTTCTATATATGTTGGATGCAAGTTTACTTACCTAGATCATGTCTAATGACTCTTCTTGGCAGTGAGAATGTATGCAACATTATTTTATGTCAATAAATGAATTGTCTATGCTATAATATTAAGTCTCTGATGTTTTGGAACACAACAACACCATTTAGGCCCTTAAATCTATGATTTATCGTGCCAATCATTAAATCTTGGCACATCGCCTTAGGTTGTACTTTACTTTATTATATCCGCTTCATTTTCCCTTTCCAAACCCCATTATAGAAGAAGTCAGCTTCTCTAAAAATTTGGAGGTTACTCAATTTAGCGCAAAAGGTCCCCCTTAAACTGAGTTTCCCATAAGACTCTGTTACCTCATCAAATTTTGCGTCAACAGTACCAGCATCTAGCTAAAACAAAGTTCTTATCCTAACACCCTTAGAAAGAACCATACATCCTCTTGTCATCTTGCATCCTCCATTCAAGAATATAACTTGCACATCTGTATCATTCAACTTACTTATAGAAAGAAGGTTTCATGCCAAACTAGGGATACACAAGACACCATCTATCTCATTCACTCTACCATCTAGGAATCTTACCTTTACTCTTCCACAACCAATAATATTTAGGTGAGAGTCATTACCTAGGTACACCTCCCCACCACCATAAGTTTCATAAGTATTAAAGAACCAATATTGATGTGAAGTCATGTGGAAAGAAGCACCAAATTCAATTATCCACACATCTTGCAATGCATGCATTGGCAAGGAAACAACAAAGGCATTTGCATAATCCTGGGAGGATTTTCAAATTCAAAATTAGAGAAAGACTTATTTTTCTTCTTTTTCTCCTCCTTATAATCTTTGTAAAAGAGACCAAATTTGCCACAATTCCAAGATTTCGCCTTGGTCTTACTAGGAGACTTAGATCTCCCGCAAGATTGGGATTCTAAATTTTCTTTCTTTGTGTTCTTCTCTTTTCCTTTTTCTTTCATTCTTCCTCAAACTGCCAAAGCCTCCTTAGCCATTTTAGAAGATTTTTTCTGCATCTCTTTAGATAGCAATGACGTAACGACTTCATCCATCTTAAAGGTGGTAGTGGTACTTCCAATGAACATGACAAGGTGGTCCCAAGAATTTGGCAATGAACACAACAAATTCATGCGAGGATCCTCCTCCTCCAGTTTCACACCAATAAAGTTCAATTGGGCAATAATCATGTTGAATGCATTCAACTGATCCATGATAGATCCTCCCTCCATCTAAAGAGAATACATATTCTTTCACATGAACGACTTATTTACCAGAGATTTAGCCTAATAAATATGAGCAAGTTTATTCCAAAGAAGTGCAACGGTCTTCTCTTCATGAACATTTAGGAGTACTGAATCAACTAAACAAAGTCTTATTAGACCCTTAGGATTTTGATCCATTATATCCCAATCTTCTTATTTCATACCTATTGGCATAGTTTCAGAAACATTTGTCAACAAGTCATGGTCTACAAGAATGTCTTACATCTTGAGCTTCCACAACTCAAAGCTACCTCTGTTGAATTTATCTATCTCAACTCTACCATATGTGCTCGCCATATCCTTCCTACAACAAGGCTAACAAAAAAATTATGCAACAAGCTCCCACTCAAAATAAGATCAGTACAAAAAACCCTTTAACTTGGAGAATAGAAAGCATAAGTGATCAAGCTCTGATACCAATTGAAGGAAGCGAGGTACACATAAAAAATTCGAACATGAATCTATTAGAGGAGAGAATGTGTAAATTTCTACAGTTTCAAACCCTTATTCAATTACAATAAGAAGATGCACATAAAAGGTAAAGATAGGCAACATTAGAGATACAATAAAAACATATAACACCAAATATACATGGGGAAAACCCTTTCGAGAGAAAAAAACCCCACACTCCAAAATATTGAACAATATACTATTTGTAAACAAACTGTTGTACAATACACTTGTAGTGTAAGCCTCTACGAGATTTTGTCTATGTTACAATTCTGGAGTCAATCCGAATGCATGCCAATATCTCAACAACACAACAACCTACAACTCCAAAATACAAACTTGTGCTCAATATATAAGAGCTTACAATGCATTAATTAGAAATTTATAAAATTGAATACCAAAGGCTAAAGATGCAACATTGAAAGCACCAGAACCACAACACATGCATAACGATAAGTTTCCAATTTTCACCAAATGTAATATTGTAAGTACCAATTGCCACTAAACCTGCACATGCAAAACCTGCACCTATAAAAAATAATTGCACTCCCAAAACACACATTCCATGCAAACTCAACATGAAATAGAAATTACCTTCATGCACAAATCCACTTGTAATTGGTAACTTCCAACTTGACTCCTCTAAACTAGAAACTACAAGTTGTAACTCACAAGACAACATGGGATAATTATCAACATTAAATAATTAAATAATCAATGCTAAGAAAACTCAAAGGTTGAGACACCTTCATTTTCCTAACACCACACTCATTGGAGGGTGTGATGAGGTTAAGTTTTAAGTGTTATTTAAGAGAGTTTGGGAATGGATCCCAACATGAACCTGACCCAAAGTGGTGTGTAGGAAATCACGATGTGGGGAGTTGGATTAATAAGTGAAAACTAATGAAATATGGGTAATTAATTAACTAAGATAATGGATATCCCTCTCATTCCTTGAGTGCTCGTAAAAGCTAAGGATGATCGAGGAAGACAAGATGCTCAAGGAGCATAAGATTTGTAAGATCAAGTACCCTCATCTATATGAGAGGATACTTGGTTTCATGTTGAGCCCCAAGTGAGTGTCTGTGATGACATTCCCTCTCTTTGTCTCTAACATTTAACCCTAGTGTAGTTGGAGTAGAACCTCAAAGGATGATGTATTCCATTCCATGTGGATGTATCATTTTACCCTTGGTGAGTTTTCCCAAGGATGATCTTGTATGGAATTAGTGAGTTGGCCCTTGATACACATTTGTGATGTAACATTGGGGATTTTTCCTAATGTGGTTTATGTTAGATCCCATTTGTGATTGTACCAAGTGATTACTTGTATTGGATTCATTATGTGATTTGGATGATTGGTTGATTTATGATGTGCTTATGGAGCTTTTTCATCATGTATGTTGTGTGTGAGCCATCTCCCCATATGTTTGGTGTGAATTTTGTGTTTGTGGCCCATGTGATTATTTCTTAGCATGGCGGGAGTGGACCCTTTTGATTCCATGAGGTTGGGTGGCATGGAAACTATAGTTGGGGATCAAAGGATCATGGTGGAGTTGAAGATGAATTCATAAGGTAGAAATTATTTCATATTTTCTTTCATTTGATTCATTGATACATATTGTATATGTAAAGGACATTTGAGTCATTTCATGTAATTGTATTATGTTAATTTGGACCTCTCTTCTTGAGATGGATTGTAATATATGGATAATGGATAGTGGAAATAATTGGTAGTTATGTGACTCAGTGTTGGAACTGAGCACAATCGATTTATGTGTGTTTACGATTATACAATGTATTGGTAAAATAAACTTAGGAATATTTAATTTTGGATTAAAATGAATGTCTAGTAATATTTCAATTGGGTTTAAAAATAATATAAGTGTCTTGGAGTAGTCTTGGGTAGTGTTGTGACCCATCATAGTTCCAATTTGTGGAGAGTTTGTGCCTCCTAGTTAGGAAAAATCTTATGAATGTTGGCCTGATTGTTTAGAATTGTTAAGTGTGTCTAGATTTGGTTTGGAGGTTGACGATTCCCTCATCCTATCTTGGTGCGGTGTTGTGAGAGAACACGATCGTAGGTTTGTAACTGATCATCATATAGATGCCATCCTCTCTTGTAGGTTCATGTGGTGGATTTATACCATGAGTGTTAGTCTTCGGTCGTTGCCACCCTGCTTTTACAATGATGAATTTGGCTTGTTTTCCTTGTTATTATATCATTGTGACACTTGTGTGCATGTTGTTGTGCAAGTGCGACATGTCCTTGTTGCATTATCAGAGTTGTTTCAAAAAAAAGTTCTATCAAGTTTTATTTTGAGCATGTTCCAGCTTGGGGCATTACAAAATCCTTAATTGAATTTTGTGTTTATATAAAAATAAATAGATTTTGTTATCCATATAATAAAAATGATTTGTATGTCAAGGTGCTTGTATAACATCCACATCGCTCTACTAAATTAAAATAAGTCTTTATTCTAGTGATTATTTTGCATTTATTTTATTGGACTGCCCTATATTCTTTTCATCTTATTGTTTTTATTTTCCCAAAAATGAGGTTAGTTTGATAAGGTTGATAAAGTATATGATACACCCTTTTAATAAATAATTTTTTTTCATTTAATCTACCAATTACTTATTTCTAGTAGTAATATGTAATTGATTACAAATCTTTATAATATTTGATTTCAATATTATGATTTTCCTCCAAATAATAAACCTTAGGAATGAATTATCTTGAACAAAATTAATATTTTACGTTCTTTTAATACTCTCAATTTACTCCATCAAATTAACTTAGAACTTAGGATTTTGCATGGCCAATATCCAATTGAAGTTAAGTATGTCATTAAAAGTTTCAAATAAAAATTATTTAGTAACATTGTTGTAATGTATCTTTAAGGCTAATATTATAAGAAATTTGTTTAATTTTTCAAATTTGAAATATGTTTTAAGTATATATGGTTTCTTAATTTATATATATTTTTTTAAATTATAAAAATGCATGGGTTTTAATTATATAAATTTTCATATTATTTTTATGTATTTTGAATCCATATTGTAATGAAATCTTTATTATCACTAGGATTACATTGCTAACAAATTATTTAGAAGTATTTTGTAAAATATTATCCATGAAAAAATTAATTGTTATCAAAAGAGTGTGATTTTATTCTATCATTCATATTTAAAAATGACATTCTAGAATGTTTGGACTTTTATGCATTTTCTCTTTAATTTTAATATATGAGTATTATGTTTGTGAAAAAATGTTACACTATTTTTTTGAAAGTGCCTTTTTGTGAGCACTTCAATTATAGAGGTATTCATGAATTTTTAACCTATTTTAAAACATACTTTTGAGAATTTTTATTTAAACAATCCTAGCTTTTTTCATGCCTTGTAACATTACATAAAGGATACCAGAATTGATGGAAAATATGTATTTATAGATAAAATTGTAAAGGACTTAGAGCTCAATTTTCTATGGTGTTAATCTTGGTTACATGTGAATATCTCAAACTTATTGAGAAAAAAACAGTTTTATCTTTAGATAGATCAATGTTAACATTCTTGAAAAATTCTCTAATATTCAATAACTTTATAAAAAATAAGTTTTTGTAATTTTTGAGGTAAGTAATTACCAACTATTCTTAGACGGCTTCTCATCTTAATTAAAGGTAAACAAGAAAATTGTTTATCGCTTTTGTGAATGGATGATGTGTAAAATTATCATTGACTATTTGACCATTAAATAGTTTAATGATTGAATCAAATTAATATATATATATATATATATATATATATATATATATATATATATATATATATATATATATATATATTTTATTTTATAAATGGTAATATAGGCATCTATTCACAAAGAAAGGTCTTGAACTAATATTTTCATGGAAAATATTTACCAAAATGTTTAAAAGAGATTGTAATTACCTATTACTAATATTTTTTAGTTTTATGAAAATTTATTTTGATTAACTTCAATAATTTTTTTTTTTTTTTAATATTATGTGTTTAATTCTAATACAATATTGTTAATAATATTTAGAACTATGCCTTAATTGACTTATAGTCACTCCTTGTAATATTCATTTTCCATAATGATCTACTTTTACTTACAATAACAAAGATTAACATGTTTGATAGGGAAAAAGACAATGGGAGATATGATAAGAGTTTAACGTAGAATCAGTATTGATGAATGACATTTGTCAATTGTCTTTTGTCATTATAAACATATTTAACATTTTATAAGTTGTTTTAAGATATTTTATTTGAATCGTGGATAAGAAAATAATATATACTTGGTTGCTTTAAATAAAACACCTATAACCAACATTAAATAATCAATATTTTTAAAGCGTTGAATGTAAAATATTAAATTCAAAATATTATTCATATTTTTAGTTACTAAACATTTTAATGAAATTTAATATATTAGTCTTAAAGTTAAATGGCATTGAAAAATATAACTATTGTTAGATTAATAAGATTTACTAAATCAAGAAGCATTTATATATTTGAAAATTTGATTAAAAAAATCTAAACCAAGATTTTTGATGTACAATAACATTATATATATATATATATATATATTATAGAACTTCTAAATATCTCAACTAAAAATCATATTAAAAATAACAGAATTTTAATTTTTGTTCTATATCTTCTTAAATTCTTATGATTATTTTTTAAAAAACTATAAATAATATAATTAAACCTTTTACAAAATTGATATAATAACACGTTTGTATAAGGCAAACAAACCATTAATAACTCTCTTACATCAACCTTTTTTTTTTTATTAAAAGAAGCTGAATTATAAAAGAATAAAGCAGTCCAAAATAAGGAACTGCAAAAATAAAAGAAGAGAAATCAGAACAGCACAAAAGATTATACAAATGCCTTACCCACCAAGGCAGATCTGTCCAACATATAGCAGAAAACTATGTAGAGAAACATCCATACAAAGAAAAGAGACTACTCTCCTATGGTATCTACAACCACAGAGACGGAAAACATAAAATCAACACTCATAATCTGAATTTGAATAGACCTTGCAGCTGTCTAAAACAACGAATAATATCGTCATCGCGGTAAACCTGTAAAAATTGAAGTTTGATTGCCTCCAAATGCTCCCTATATTTTGCATCAACTTTCCAAGCGAAACAAATAAAAACATTCATATTTATATCAGTTATTAACAATCGATATAAAAAACGCTAGAGAATGAAGGGTTTTCCTCTGCCAGATTAAAACATCCATATTTAATATATCAAGAGAAGCAATAGTTAGGCAAAGCGCAAAATCCCACTCCCGGGCCGCAATAATCGAGTTGGCAGCAAACAGCTTGGGGTAGCAGACAATCACTAAGACTGTCGCACGGACTGTCGCACGTCGGATCATCGTAGTACGCATCACCTGAAATGCCTGCTCCCAATATTAATATTATCACCATCAAAACACCTCCCTTCGCCATTCTCTTATGCTCCAAAGTCAAACAAAATATGATACACAGTTATTTAGAACACACCCAATTTATATAGAGTAGAATCCAAAGAGCTGCCAGATTCCCAGAGCCAATAGGCCCAAAATATGATTCCTTGGCCGCCTGTTTTCATTGGTTATGCAGATGGAGACTTCGTCCACTTACTGCTATTTCCATGATTCTTTGGCCGCCTGGTTTGCTGCTGTTCCACCTCTACTCCATGTAAGGCCAAAATGCATCCTCTATTTCTACGACATCGTTTGCTTCCTATATTAACCGGTTTTCCTTGTACACAGAACAATCAGACATGAGACAAAATGTATATGATGGTTATGGCATATGGTAAATTCACCTCAGCAATTCACTTACAAAAAATTCACCGTTAATAATTTATTGTGGGAAAATTCACCGTCATGACAATTCACTGTGGGAAAAATTAATTGCATGAATTTTTGGTGGTTAATTTTTCATGGTTTTCCGTCCTGAATTGCTTGGTGAATTTTCTTAGAGCCGATGGTTATATTTAATGTTTAAAATGTTGAGGGGTCAATAATTTAATATGTAATTTTTGATCTGTGTAATTTTGCTTTATGATATTCTAGTAGCTGTTGAAACAACAATTTTGTATACATCTGGATAAGAACAAAAACTTGAATACTCTTGAATGTTATCTTCCTAGTCTCCACTTGTATTCCAGAAAAATGACGCATACGCTGCAAGAACATGATTGGAACAAAAGAAAAAAACAATATTATTAGTATAGGGTTGACATAAGACATTGGAAAATAAAGAAAAATGATTCATTTCTCAAAACAAATTCAAATCATGTAACTAAGTTGAGTATGGAAAAATAAAGAAAACAATATACATACCACAGTGTAAGCATACTTGAACCATTGCTCTCCTAATCTGCAAACAACATTTATTAGTAATTACATGGTTAGGTTGTCTAATAGAAGGTGGAATACCCAACCAAACAAATTACAAGAATATAAACTTGGACCTTAAAAGCTTAAAAATTAGAAGTTGTGCACCCATATTGCAATGCCTAATAACATAGTAAAATAAGAATGGTGAATTATATGAATTATGTTGATGATTTTTGTTGCATTCGAGATGCACTATCATTTGTTCCCTATATTTAAATTAGCATGTAAATATTAAAGGGAACACAAATTTTGAATGATTAGATATCCAAAAATGTCCACATAGGGTACATTTTATAGATTATATGCAAAATTTTGCTTTTTGCTATTATAATGACAAGTGTTGTTGTAAGTTAACAACTCCAAGTAGGTTATCTCACCAACAACCAATATTTTTGAAACCACCTACATAGATGAATGCAAAATAAAAATTCATTATAATAGTAACTACAGTTAGCACTTAATTATGCAAATTCAATCGTATATGATCCAATATGTGTAAATACATAATTAACTAGCAGTTCCGTGTAGTAACACGCAACAATGAGCCAATAGGCGATGCACGACATGAAAGGGGAGTGATGTACAAACACTTTATGTGGGAAATATTCGAATGTGAATGGCATGAGTGGGTACAATACCTATATGCAGATGTAGAGAATATAGTTATACGTGAGGCAATCTAGCAAACAATACAATGGTTTGCTAAATATATTATGTGCAATAATGAGAGTGATTGAGTGGGAACAATATTGTGTCCCTTTGTTCCCTTATAGTTTAAACTATAATGGGGAGGAAAGGAGGGTGTTAACCCTAATGGGCTGTAAGAAGCACATGTATATAATGGTTAGAGTGTGCAAGCAATAGTTGGTGAGGAAATATCTTTGTAGATTATACATATATACGCATATAGAGGGCTGGTTGATGAACAATTGTATTAACGTTCAATTAGTTATTAAGTTTTATTAGTCAATCAAAATATAATATTATTATGCATAGGATTCAATGTCTAAATTGATGACATTACTAATGTGCAATCACTTGCAAAATAATAATGTTGACATTAAATTAGATGAATTCATCATTATAATAATTTAGCCAACAACTAACAAAGAATGCTACATCAACTATACTTAAAACAATCTAAAAGTAATATTAATATCATTAAGTTTTATTAGTCAATCAAAATTTAATATTATTATCCATAAGGTTGAACGTCTAAATAATTGATGAGATTACTAATTTGTATTTAGATAGGAAATAATAAATCTAGAATAGTACTAAGTAAATTCATAATTATCTAACAACACCCCATAATTTGACAACTGCATTATTATATAAGCCCACCCCATAATTTAACCATTGTATCAATCTAAAAATAATATCAATGTCATTAAGTTTCATTAGCTAATTAAAATAGAATATTATTATGCATAAGGTTGAATGTCTAAATAATTAGACATTAGTAATGTGCATTTAGATGGAAAGTAATAATTGTGGCATAATATTAGTTGTATTCATCATTACATGAGAGCCAATGATTTTGCAATTGCATCAATTGTTAACAATACAAATAAAGGATCCTTTCACAATCACCAACAAAGCACCATAGACAAATTTTGGTTAAAAACAAGTTAATAATTTGTGTGATGTAGAGTATAAGTACAAGAAGACTAATCAACAATGCTCAATGGAATCTAACATAGACTATGTAAGGTCAGCTATTTTAGTCCATTGTAACCATAATCTTAAACATATAATTTTTTTTGTGAACCCTAGGCTAGTAAGATGACAATTTGTACATACAAAATATAAAGTTAAAGTCGACACAATTAGAACTACTCTCCACCCTACCATATTGGGTCATGGAGCCTCATGGACCCTCACCAAATCCCTTAGCAAGAATATAGATTCACAACCACTGTAATTAGTGTTGAAATGAATATTGTGTATTATAATCAATATCGAGTAGATTAGGATATGATTGTCTATTTGAACATTATTATTGAATTTTACAGTCACTAACATTATTCGAAAGGTTGTTTGTAACACGTTAGTGTATGGAAGACTGTATTATTGTTGGAGCATGGCCTAAAAGGAAAAGGAAAATGTGTTAGTGTGATAAAGACAACATTGGTACACAATAAATAAATTAGAAAATGTAAAGCTTTATACAATTAATGACAACTTGATGATGCAATACAGTTGCAATAGAACACATTAAGTAAATAAAATCTATCCATACCTTGTATAGGGAATGAATTGAAGAATGGGAATAGAAAAGGAGGTCTGCTCTCCATCCTACCATATTGTCCCATGAAACGTCATCAGCTGTTCTTGCTTGGGAAAGGGAGTTCAAGAACTGGGATGTAGATTCATAACTGTAATTACAATCACGTGATCTTCATAGTTGGTTGAACTTGGCTCACAAAGGCCATTCATCTCTTTACCATCTAAACTCGAATATTAACACCCAAGTTCTTGAACTCTCTCCCAAGCAAGAATGGCAATGAGTTGATCAACAAAGCAATTTGAAAATCCAAGCACAAAATGCAAAGTATAAAAAAATATCAAGAGGGAATTGACAACAACCCAAGACAACGCGAACTAAAATTGAAAGAACATAGCCTTTTTGAGAGGAGTTTGTCAATAATCAGATGCTATATAGGTTAGCCAAGACAACAATAATCAACAATGCCCAATGGAATCTAACATGAAGTGTATAAGATAAAACAACACAATAAGGCTTGCTCTCCACCCTACCATATTGGGTCATGGAGCCTCATGGACTCTCACCAAACCCCCGAGAAAAACCATACATTGCGCACCATTCTCATAAGTAGTGAAATAAATATTTCCCACTACGATCAATATATATAGTAAATTAGGATCTGATTGTCTAATTGGGAATTGTTACTTATTTTTGAGCCACTATCATTATTCTAAAAGCTTGTTTGGAAGAAATTAGTCCATTAAATATTGCATTGTAGCTGGAATATGGTCTACAAAAATAGCATAAAACTGTGAGATTTACTATGCCGATTATGCAAAAATAGAATGAACCACATAAAATTAACAATCTTATTTGATTATAGCTTTTGTAATAGAAAGCTAAAAATTGATAGCGACGTCCCAATACAAAAATTTTACTCCAAAGGCTAGACCTTCTAGTTGCAATGCATTGATGTCTACAAAGAGAAAAGGTGGCATGCTCTCGACCCTACCATTTTGCATCTTGCAGCTTTATCGGCTATTAGTAGACCGTTGCAATCGCTTACCATAAAGAACAAATTTTAATGCCTTCTCTCTAATATTGGGTCGCTAGTACTCTTATAAATGGTGATATCAATATTCAAATTGTATTAGCTAGTCTTAAAATCTCTTCATCTTCACAGTTGTTTCAAAGTTGATTCATCTATTTAACAACTATACTGGAATATCAACATCTCACTTGTTGAATTGTCTCTCCTAAAGGAAAAGCATGCTTTTTGGAGCAACTACGAATATGAAGAGATTATAGAACTAACTAAGACAAAGAAAATGATGGAGGCAAAAGAATAAAAACTATATAGCTCTTGCTGCTTGCCTCAATTACGTGTGTACCCATTTTCTATATCCTTCCTCTCTTCTTTCTCCAGTGCCTACAAATAATGTACACAAATTTATCATAAACATTTGAATTTTTTTGTGAATGGTATCTTAGAAGGTTAGAAAACTGTACATGAAAATCATAAAATAAAACTCAAGACAATAAGCCCTGCTCTCCACCCTGCCATACTGGGTTATGGAGCCTCATCAACTCTCACAAAACCCCTGAGGAAGAATATACATTACCCACTACTCTGATCAATGGTGAAATCAATATTGCTTATGACAATCAATTTAGCATACATGAGGATATGATTATCTATTTGACCATTGTCACTCATTTTCTAGTCACTATCATTATTTTGTAAAGTTGTTTTTACCAGATTAGTTCATAAAATACCGCATTATAGTTGGAATATGGTGTGTGTGAATTACAAAAAAATTGTGAAGTTAATTGTGCTAATTATGGAAGAATAGAATGGGGCACACAACATTGACCATTTGATTGCATCACACCCATCATGGTGGGAAGATAAAACTTATAGCTATAGTTCTATTGAATGGAGTAACTATAATTTAGCCATACCTGGTGTGTGTTGGAGAATACATTATGTTGAAAATAAAACAAGGCCCGATTTCCACCCTACCATATTGGCTCATGGAGCAGCGTGTGCTCTCACTAAACCCCCGAGCAAGAGAATAAAATATCCACCACTATGATCAATGGCAAGGCCAATGTTTTTCTCAACAATCAGTGAATAAAAGATCTAATTGCATGGTAATGCCTACAAAGGACAATTGGTTTGGTTAGTAGACAACAAAGAAATCACATTGAAATATAAAAACTTATAGAAATAAAGGGAAATGAGAGGCAATGTACTTGCAGTAGAAAAAAGTAAGTAAATAAAATGTAGAATTTCCTTGTGTATGGAGTTGGTTGGAGTCTGCACATAGAAAACAAATCTTGGGCTGCAATCTAGCATATGAGGTTATCGAGCATAACTGGCTATGACCAAACCCCTGAGGACTAACATTTATTGTGCACCACTTTGGTGAATGTTGAAGGCACTGCTATTACACCCAAGTGAATCTGTTTAGTGGAACTGAATGTTATATATTTTCTATAATTTGACATGGAGTTGTGAAATAAGAAATGGGAAAAAAGATACGTAGCTTTACATTATAGAGATATGCAATAAAGGTGAAGGACATAGAGCATAAAAGCAGAAAGGGAAGAATATACCTGAATCCAGAGAACAATAATCAACTCTCACTTGGAGAAAAGAACACAATTTATAGAACTTGAGTTTTTTGATTTGCATGCACATAGGAAACAAGTGTCACTTTGCACAAGCAATAATACTTTCCATTCAAAACTCACCAAACTAATTGGGTAGTTTGGCATAGTTTCAAGAATGCATTGTTGAGCGCTAAGTTCTGGATTTAGCTTCCTAACATACACAAAAGACATTATAGAAAAGAAGCATACTACATGCATATCCAACATGTGGCTATCATTAGGGATAGCAAAGCAGTAGGGAAAACACTTGGTAAGTATTAGATGATTAGCCGGACATGATAGTCATATAGACAAAAACATCATCGACACATATATCTGCATAGAACTCTGTCAAGATATTCTATCGACTAAGAATATTGTAAACAAAAACAAAATAATATTCTCTTTAGAACAACTCACAGGTAGTTGTAAATATTGAATTGTGTATGCATATATGCATAGATATTGAACATGTGAACCAATATATAAACACATGCATACTAGGAAGTTGTATAACACAGGGATATGTCAATTGCATGCATGTATATTTATGTATATGCATATGTAAATGGAGACATATATACAACTACATGCACAAGTAGATATATGAGAAACTGTAGATAGCAATATGCACGCTAATAAGAAAAATAACTCTATATAAATAGTACAAAATTAAATTAGAAATATAAACTTAAAATGTAGGAAAATCATAGCAAGCATAATCAATAGAAAACAAAATAATTGTATCTTTTTTACCTAGAGATTGTAACATATACTTCATTGTCTTAATAAATAACCAGTGAAAGAGAGAACAAATAAATAGCGGTACAAAGTAAAAGTCTATTTGGTTCGACAAGGAGTACGAGGGAATTAAACAAACTAAATGTCCAAACAAGATGAACTTAAAGAAGTATACAAAGTCCTAATTAGAGCTCTTCAAAAGGCAACAAAACAACCAAATCTAGAGCCTACTCAATTGTGGGAGAAATAGCACACAAATCTAATAGTAATAGCTTGCACTCAGCTTCAAAGTTAAGGTTAGCAACCTTTACTATTGTTGTTTTCAGTCTTCTTTCTGAATTATATGTTTTTGTTTTGATTAGAACTGTGAAAACAAATGCCATGTAGGTGACAACATTGATAACAGACTCGACACTCATTTTAGCAGTTGATTTGAATATTGCAATGTATGTAAAGCTCTTTTGCTGATATTTGCAATAGGCTTGTTGCAGCCTCATCAAAAGAAGTTGCCCAAAGCTCACCTATGTGGTCTTTAATCTTTAATTGCAATAAATATTGGAAGTCACAATCACCTATCATTTTCTGGCATTTTGGGAAAAACCATTTATTTTCGTCAAATTGTTCACACTTTTTTTTGCACTTCCTACCATTCACCTCCAATGGGAATGTAGCATAACATAATGCATCAGTTTTTATAAATTTTATTGTTTCCTTGAGAGTAGCTTGCAAAGTCTCTGGCAAGCCAAGGCAGTGGTCAAACATGTATGCAATAGTAATTCTCCCATTTTCCAAAGTGACTTTTTGAGGGACTAGACAAGGGGGCTCAATAGTAGGTGGAACAATATAGCCTCTCTCAATCAATGGTTGTGCCTATGGAATGTCAGGGTTTATATAGAGAAGAGTTCTTGTGGCCGTGTTAAGAAGAGCTCCATTAAAGTACCCAACATGTGCATTTTTCACAAGGATGAGAGTTGAACCAAGGGTGTACAACCTCTCTAACTCACGACCCTTTGCTTCCCAAGTTGAGCCCCACAAATTAACATCAATTGAAAAAAATGACATATCATTAAGCTTAACAATCCTCTGAATTGTTTGGGACTGATCTTTTCTTTGTATAGCCAAAACCATTCCCACATGCACCACAGTGCCAATAATGTCAATTAAATTGTTATTAGTGCAATCTGCAATTTGATTTAATGGTTTGAAACAAAATACTTTCTTTGACACAAAGGCCTCATCATCACATGACTTTAACATTGAAGTTTGATCTAGAATGATTTTCATCTGGATGTTCAGCTTATTAAATTTTCTATCTGCTTGTCTCACCGATCCCTTTGACACATAGTAAGTACGTCCCACCTCAACCTTATCATAATGCATGCCTGCAATCTCATTAAAGCATGTAATCCATATTTTTGTGCCCTCATCATCAATCATATCAAAGTTGAATACCTGCCCCTCACGACCTTGCTTGCTATAATGGTGCATATCCCTCTTTCTTGTTACATGACCTTTTATTGTCCATCTGGTTTGGTAAATGTTCAATCCTTTAACATGGCTGATTTTTGTAGGAACATCTTGCTGCCTTGGTGATGTGTTAATTCCAAACATGGAGGCTCATTTTGATGGGGAGGGTGAATCACAACCAACTTTCTATTCTTCTTGATCTCTAAACAAATATAAATTGGGTTTTCCAATTAGCTGGCAATCTATCATCTTCACATCTAGGGACAGTATGACAATTTCCCTAGAATGAAATGAAGATTAAATACTTCAAAATGCAGCCCCCACAAACAAGGAAGCATAAAACTACAAGAACAAGCAAGGAACAACTACATCAAACCTTGATTCTCGTAGTTTTCTAGACAAATAGTTTGTCAAGCACACAACCAAACCTATTTTCAATTTTCCTGTAAATAAAAGGTCATTGTACTTTCCAGGCAGAGTTGCCATCTGCATGTGGGATCCATTAGATAGCACAACTTTGTATCGATCAATTAGGCTTTGATCACCTCCTATTTTTTGGTAAGACATTAGTTGCAGCACTGGAGATAGGACAACATCCCTGACATCTATAGAGCGTAGTGCATATGTTGTTAAGGTTGGATTAAAATTTGTAGCCTACAAGGAAATTAAAATTAGTATAGTGGTAGCAATGACATTTGTATTACTATGGCTCAACTCTAAAAAGAAACAACAATATTGACGCATTTGCAAACCAAGACATTTTTCCCTCTAAGATCTAACTTACTCCAAAAACGCCAACAAACTAAATGGGCAACAAGACATACAATTTAAATATAAATAAGTTAAAACATATATAATATTAATTATCAATGTAAATGAAGTATTACTTTGATTTGTTTGGCATACTTGAGAAACTAACAAGGAAATTGGCAACAACAATAAACTAAACAACAAACACAATTACAGGGGTGTTTCTTGAGGATTGTTCCCCATCGTCAAAAGAGCTAGAGACCACCGACATTGCTTTGTCTGCTCTTTTTAGGAATGAAGAGCTGCAACGCTAGTGGGTGGCTAGGAGGTCTATGACTTCAAAACACATCGACTCTTAATTTGTTTACACAACCATTAAGAATATGGAAGAAAATAATTAATAATAACAAGGCCTTCAATGATTCAACTAATACTTAACATACAATTTATTATCCTAGGTTCACTGTTTCAATATTAAAATTCCTGCTTTTGTCTCCTAGAAACACTAGCAGTACGAACGAAAACAAATAATTAGCAAGACAGGCTTCAATGTTCTATATAACAGTGATATGAACTATAACATTTGAAATATGTCATGTTAAGGCTGATAGAAATAACTATTTTGAGTAAAACAATAAACATTGGCAAGAATAGAGATGCACATTGCTTACATCCACTTTGGTTTACATGCAAATCTACACACAACAAAATATAATACTATCTTATTTATGGCTTTTCTTGTTTGTAAATGACTGCAATATACTTAAATCCCATGTTCTTCTCCACAACATAGCCTAGTAATAAGAACTAGCATTTGGCCATGGGCAACATTGGATGGAATTATTCCCAGCCTGTGTGTTCCCAAGCATCTGACATCGTATAGCAAGTGTTATTCTATTGTTTTTTAAAAAAATTTAAAAGAGTCTAGTGTAGCGATAGAGAATAATCATTGCATGGTTTCCATGTAGTGATGATGGTGCATAAATATACATATATATACATGTATACACAGATATATTTACATATATGCATATATATACATGTACATATATATATGTATATACATGTACATATATATATGTATATACATATACATATATATACATAGGTACTATAAACACACATAGTCAGACACACACACACATATATATATACACATACACATATATATATGTATACAAAGAGACATATAGGTAGATACATATATATATATATACATATACACACATATATTTATATGTACATTTATATATATAGACATACATGTATATATCTATGTCTATACATATCTATGCAGATATAATTATACATACATAATATATATTGTGAACCTTGATATTTATGCTACTCTAAATGTGCAAAACGACTAAGAAATGTGAACAACACAATATCAAGAACACCTCAAGATTAGCCAAAAGAGAGTGACAAAACAATAAGGAAAGTAGATAATGTAAGACAAATAGTTTTACCTTCCTTTGTTGTTGATACTCCTTTGATTGGCCCTTGCTTAAGATAGGATGTGTGCTCCTTGATGGCTCTTGATGTTGCTAAAATGAAGGATTTTACTATGTGTTTGGATGCAAATGCAAGTGGATGTAATTAAAAATTGGATGAGAAAGCAAATGGGCAGCATGTAGTTGCTCAAATCAAAAGTCCCCCCAAATGCCTTTGAGGAGGGGGTATTTATAGAGGATCTTGAATTCTCTAGAGAATTCAATGGTCAAGATTGATCCAACAAGGTCAAGATGAAGGGCTATGGTGGGTTGAGAACCCACAAGCCCTCACATCTTGACATGTGGAGGGTGAAGTGGCTAAGAGGAGATGAGGTGTAAGTGAGGTGTCAAGAAGGTACATGAGGTGGAGGAAGGACAAGTACCTTCCAAGTACATTGGGAGATGGGAAAAATCTTGGGTGAATAAAAGTGAATTAAAATTCACAATGATTGGAAGAATCTGGTGGATAAGACAATGCTCCCAAAAGGTGGGAGTTTGTCACATGTGACTTGATGTGACAAGTCAAATATTCTAGAGGTGCATGGGAAAAGGATTCTAGGAGGAATAAAAGTGAATTAAAATTCACATGGGGAAGAAGGAGCCTAGAAGAATAAAAGAATTAAAAATTCCTTGGGAGATGGGATAGTTGGTAAAGGTACTAATTAGGTTTAACTAATTAGTAATTAAAGGATAATTAGGGTTAATTAGGATTAAAAGCCAACTTGCAAAATGAGGATGTGACACATCCTAATCAAGGATTAGGCATGTGCACATCCTTAATGAAGAGATTAGGAAATGGATTAGGATTAGATGAAAATGACATGTGAGGAATTAAATAAATGCAATATTTATTCAATTTATTTGATGAAAAGAGGATTAAGGAGGGTAAGGTATTTAATTAAATACCTTAGGGATTTGGCAGAATTAAAGATATTAATTAAATAATAGTAATATTACTTAATTAACCCGGCTAAAAGGATGTTTTAGATGAAAAGTGATAAATTTGGATGTCTACATATATATATATATATGTAAGAATTATCACAACACACACCTTTTGCAACCATCAACGCATGCAAAGAACAAAAGATAACAACCAACCACCTTCACAAAATTTCTACAGCTAGCATCGATTGTGATAGTTCTATGTTCATCTACAAGAAGCCATCCACATGGGACAGAGGGAAGACAAACCAAGCGAGAAGAGGTGCAATTGAAGTAAATTGAGAGAGACCATGCATATTTGTAAAAATGTTCATGTAGTATTTGTGAAACAACTTATCTCAGTTCCAAAAGTAGATTGCTAGTTGTTGCTTTGTAGGTTGCTACAAATGGTTTGGTTTATGAGTTATGTCTAGCCGCCATTGGGTGCAAGCAATATTGTTTCTTTTTTGCATTTGATGTGTTCCATACATTAAGTACAGTATAAAGGAAGCCCTATCTTACATCTCATAGCTTATATACAATTGGATAAACAAGAGCTACAATAAGAAGTATTTCAACTAGATGCAAATCATACAACACGCAATCTCAAAACCAGCTTGCATTCAAGAGACCAAACATCCACACAACATTTTCCCTCACTTGATTGGTTGAGGAGGCTACAAATTCAAAGCTTGCCTTGCCTATGATTATTCCTTGCTTATGGGTGGAAAACATATTATAGCCAAGAGAAGCTTTGAATTCCTAGCCTTCTCGGCAAGGAAAATGAGGGAAAATTCAGTCTGGATGTCTGTGCTCTTTCCACAAGTGTTAAAGGAGTGTGGCCTTATGGGAATTTCAGCTTATATTTTTTTAGAAGGGAAGGCCCTTTGCAACCTTAGCCTTGGTATGCGAGAAGTTGGAAAATGAAAAGGGATTGCAAGGATCCAATTAAAGTATGTACATAAGGGCACCTACGAGTAAGATTACAAAAGACAACATTGAAGATAGGCTATATAGCAATGACTATTTAATTGGATTGCAACCATAAGGAGCAAACAAAAAGAAAAAAATTAAACATAATAGGTTTCAAAGTTTAAAAGCCATGCTATAAAAATAAATGTTGTTGCACCTCTTCCCACTTGCTTCAAACAAACATCTTCTCGCCGACTTGTCTGCACAAGAATAGGAAAAACACTCACAATCGACACATTTCTTTTACATTTACAACCAACCTCCCTTGCAAAAAACACAAAATAGCGTCCACCCACCCTCACAGAAGCTGCACAAAACTTAATCCATCTTGCACCCTCACAAAAGCTAACCCTCCTCGCTCTCTGCTCTCATAGCAAGTATAGCAACAGAACGACACCAAACAATGCCTCATTGAAAATTTATGAACATTCATTTTTGTTCCCTGAGGCATTAAAGGGCAGATGTTATTACAACAATCCCAAATACACGCAAAGCATACAACAACTAATGTTGACATGAACCAACGTTTAATTTCCACAACCTTCTCTATCCACACAGCCTGAAAAATGCCACCCAATTCACAAAGCAGCCAACAATCACCTCTGCCACCTTTCCGCGGCTACTGGAAGCCAAAAATTCTGAGAGGCTAATGAAAATTTTGTCCAAGCTTATAACCCACCCGCTACCTTCTCCCTAGTCGTTGGAAACCAAAAAACCAACAAGGCTGATGAAAATTTTGAGCAAAGTTGACCCAAACAGCCTATTGGCTATATATGTATGGGTATGTGTAGGATCATCATGGAAAAAACAGGCCCTTAAGTGGCAAAAAATTTAGAAAAATCAGAGTTAGGCAACTTGACGTAAAATTTGAATAAGTTATCTATATTATTTAAAAAAAATGTAAGAATAGAATCTATATATGGAAATTGAATGTAGTTTCTAAACTACTAGGTTTGTTTTAAAAAAAAATCTATTTGGTGGAAATTTGAAATTTTAATGCAATGGTACTTAAATTTTAGTGAAAAAATAAGTAGGTGTATGTCTAACCACCCTAACCACAATAAAATGATAATTATTTTTTATAAGATTTTAGATATAAGTAGAGGACTCTCTTTTGGATGTGATGCATATTTTTTGTAATTTTTTTCCAGAGTAATAATTAATTATAATTTTGTATTACCAATTTTTTAAAAAAATATAATGCCATATGTCTAACCACCTTGGTTCAAAACTTCATGGGAATTCAATTTTTCTTTTTAATCCTATGAGTATCAGAAGCATGTTTGGATTCAAAAAATGTGATCCGTTGAAGCTATAGATGTTTTTCAATTTCTATCAATCGGGGACTTTAGTCATAATTTGAATAGAAAATGAATAATAATTACTTATTAAATTCAAATTAAAGCATAATTTATATGTGGAAAGTTGAGAATCTTCTTTAAAACCCTTTTCGTTTCATCAATTTTGGGTAAAAAAAAGTCATCAGCTACATACCCATCATATTGTCACTTTTTGGCCCATCATGATCCTACACATACCCATATATATATACATATATACACATATACATATATATATATATATACATATACATATACATATATCTACATATGTGTATGTACATACTATACATACCACACATATACATAGGTATACAATTAGATATAGATATACATTATATATATACACAAGCTGTGCAATTTTTGTAAAAGTGGTTGAAAGCTATCTAGTGTTTTATCGCATGCGTCAATAGTTCCAAAGTGTTTGTGTTGTATACATATATATACATACATACATATACATACATACATACATAAATATACACACACATATACATATACATATATGCACATATATATATCTACATATGTGTATGTACATAGCATACATACTAGACATGTGTATATGTATATGTAAATACTATATACATATATATACATATATCTACATATGTGTATGTAAATACTATACATACTATACATGTACATATATATACATATATATACAGATATGTATATCCATATATATGTATACACATAAGTTGTATATAGACCAGCCTTTCACATGAAAACTTTTGTATAGGACTAACTATGAATTTCAGCATTGTATGGCAATGGTTACAATGGGATAAACAAGTTAATGTTATGGAATTCATTCCGTTGATGTCCACCTTAGGATATATTGTTCCATTTATGGCTTCTATTTAGCATCTATAGTTGCAACATAACAAAATAATCAATATTTTGGTTGCTATATATACATATACTTATGCATATATATAGACATGTATATATACTTATATATATACATACACATACATACAAAAATCCACATACACACACACACATATATATACATACATATATATACACATATATATAAACATATATATACACATATATATAAACATGTATATACACATATATAGATATCTATAGAGATATACATATACATATACATATATACATCTATATAAATATATAGATATAGTTCACATATTATATGCTTTTCATGTACTGTGGGACATTGTAATAACAACTTCCCTATTAACACCTTAGGGTAGAAAGCGAATGTTTGGCTAATTTTCAACGAACGATTGTGCAATTTCTGTGAAGCTGGTTGAAGGTTATCTTACGTTTTGTTGCATGCGTCGATGGTTGCAAATGGTGAGGGTTGTGATAATTCTATGGTCTTGTTTGGAAAGTTGTTGAGAAAGAATGGAGGAAAGAGGAAGCACACGGGAAGGGGTGTTATTGAAGGAAGCGGATAAAGGTGCATCTGATCTGGGTTATTCTTGAAAGAAATATCAAGTTTTGTTGTGTCGATTGTTGTTAGAAAGACTGTATAGTTTTGTGGGTTTTGGAATGTCAGTGATTGTTGTTTATATTTTTCCATTTATGGCTTTGGTTCTATGTGAATGGTTGGGAAATAGCTAATCTATTGTGTTTTTGGTGAATGTTGAAATTGAGATCTCTTGTGTATTGTGGGTTTTCCCTTAAAGATTCATTTTTTTTTTGTAAATGCTATCTGAGACTTGGCGGATGGGTTATAGTATGGTCGGGTTTTTCGTCAGCCCTGTCAGATTAAGGTGTCGGACTTGGATCTTTGTTGTTGTGTAAAAGGTGGCGGGCATTTGGCACGAGGATAAAGGAGACCAACAAAATGACCAAAGTGTAGAGGAGGCTAGCGAAATGTCATTAGCATTGACATACATATATACATACACATATATACATATATATATACATATATGTACACATATATATAAATATATATACACATATATACACATATATACATATATATACACACATACAATTGGTGAATGTTGAAATTGAGATATCTTGTCTTTTTGTGGGTTTTCCAAAAAACATTTGATTTTTTTTGTAAATGCTATCTTAGAATGATAGCAATGTGTACATGTAAACTATAAAATAAAACTCAAGACAATAACGGTCTTGTGTGAATGGTTGGAAAATAGTTAATGTGCTATGTTTTTTGATGAATCACCCCATCTGGCTTACAGTTGAAACCAATATTGATTCATTTAGGGTTGGCGTTTTTGTGGTGAAGGTTTTGAGTTGGTATGTTATTGTGAGCTTTCTGTGTTTTATGGGTTTTGTATGCGAGGAACTGTTGGAAGCTGTGTTTTTATTTCTATTTAGAATAGGTCGCAGATAGTTGTAAATTTTGAATGGTGTATGCATATATGTATAGATATCCAACAAGCGACTAAATATCTACACACATATGTACCAGGAAGTTGTATAGGACAGGGAAATGTGAATTGCAGGCACATGTGTTTATGTATATGCATATGCAAATAGAGACATACATACAACTATGTTCACATGTAGATATATGAGCAGGTCTAGATAGTAATACTTTGTTGGCAGCGATATTGTTTGATTTATGGTTTGGCTTTTGCATGTATGTTTGTCTATGCATTTGGCACTGTCATTTTTAATGTTTTGCAGGTTTCGCCATCTGCGTGAGTGTGGATAACAATATTGTTTCCTTCACAACTTTTGTTTTGTGGCGATGGTTGGAATGCAGTAAAATAGTTAATGTTATGTGCTTCATGTTGTTTTGCATAAGGGACTGTTCACTGTTGTTGTTTGCGTTAGGCTTAATTGTTACATTTATGGCTTGCACTTATTGTTGGTCTTATTAGGACCATCACCAGTACATGCAAAGCATACATTAATTAATGTTGATGTGAACCAGCGATTGGAAGGCCTAAGAAGCGGCAGGTTGACCAAAATTCTGAGTGAACTTATAAGCTATCTGCCACTATATCTCTTAATGTGTATATATATATATCTGTATATGTGTGTATATATGTATACAAATGTGTATATATAAGTATATAGGCATATGTATATATATATTAATGCAATGAAATAGTTAATGTTATGTCTAGTGTTTCTTTGGCATGCATCGATGGTTCCAAAAGCTCTAGGATGCCACTATTCTGTGGTGTTCTTTGGTAGGTTGTCAAGAAAGAATGAAGGAAAAAGAAAGCAATAATGAAGGATTGTTATTGAAGGAAGCGGGTAGAGGTGCATCTAATTCAGGTTATTCTTAGGAAAAATATTATTTTATTGTGTTGATTATTGTTGGAAAGATTGCATACTTTTTGTGGGTTTCTCATGTCACTAACAACTAGCTATATTGTTCCATTTATGGCTTCAGTTCACTGTGAATGGCTGGAAAATAGCTAATCTGCTGTGTTGCTAGAGTTACCAACAATGTATTGTTTTGTGCCATTCTGGGACTCTTTGTTACTGTTCAAAGTAGCTATGACCAAGGATGGCAAGATTCTATGAAGGTGAAAGTGCATTTATTGGTTGTGCAACCTATATGCCATGTCAAAGGTGGCAGGTGTTTTTCACAATGATAGAGGTGTCTAGAAAAATGATAGAAGCATAGGGGAGGCTAGCGAAATGTCATTAGCATTGATTGTTGTATGGTTCTTGTGTAGCGGTCTTGGTGCAGGTAACATCTGTTTTAAAGTCCTTGGAGAACAAAACAAAATTTTGTACAATTATTAATACCATATTGTTCGGTTTCATTCTGAGGTTTATGTTGTTGCTAAAGGTGGCTATGAGCACAGAGGGAAAGCTTTTGTAAAGCTGCAAGTGCATTGAATGTTGTGCAATTTTAGTGAAGCTGGTTGAAGGAAATCTTATGTTTTTTGTATGTATCAATGGTTCCAAAAGGTTTTCTCTGTGATATTTATCATACACACACACATGCACATATACACTCATATATATGCATGTATACACACACACACACACATATATATATAATGTATATGTATATATGCATGTATATATACATACATACATACATATATATATGTGGCTTTCTGCATGTGGCTAGTTGTACAAAGTAATCTTGTTTGATTTATGGCTTTCGTTTTCTATTTTGGTTGGAACACAATAAAATAATTGGTTGATTCTTATTGTATAGCTAGAACTATATTGTGTATATATATGTATATATTCATGTATATATATACATACATACATACATATATATATGTATATATTCATGTGTATATATATATACATACATACATATATATATATATATATGTATATATGCATGTATATATACATACATACATATATATATGTGTATATATGCGGCTTTCTGCATGTGGGTGGCTATAGAAAGTAATCTTGTTTGATTTATGGCTTTCATTTTCTGTTTTGGTTGGAACATAATAAAATAATTGGTTGATTCTTATTGTATAGCTTGAAGTATATTGTGCCTTTCTACATCTAGCCATTTTGGAGGTGTTGTTGAAATGGCTGTATTTTTTCCAATGACTAGGCAGACTATGTTGAGGAATGAGTGTTTTTTGCATGGGTTTTCTACTGTCAACTTTTGCAAAAGTTGTGTTGAACATTTGTGTTTTTTGGCTATGTTTGCAATAGAATAAAATTGCAGAGGATATATATATATACACATATATATATACAAATATATACATATATATCTATACACACACACACATATATATATACTGGCGGGGCTGATGAAAATCCTGACCAAACTATACCCCATTAGCTAAGTCTACCCCGACACCAGGAAAAGATGAGAAAACAGTGAGGCGGTAAAAAATTCCTAGCAAAGTCAAGACACAAGTACAACCTAGGCTAAGGAACAATAATCAATAATACCTAATGTAACCAAACATAGAATGGACAACATTAATTATTTTATTCTCTTCCAACCATCGCCAGATAACGAAAGCCATAAATCAAACAAACATTAACCTAAAACAACCAACAATAATGAACAACCCCTTATGGAAAACAACACCACGAGAACGTGAACCCTAAATCAATCAATACTAGTTTAAATGGCACCCCAGATGGGGAAATCCAACAAAAAAAATAGCATTTTTCATTTTCTGGTTATTGTTAGAACATAATAAAACAATGAAATAATTAATACTGTTCGCCAGATAACAAAAATTAGACAACGTATTTGACACAATCAATAGTACCTTATGGAAAATCAACATAGTTACAATCGACGATAACTGGATAAGGTCAAGCATTTTTCTCTGTTGCAAGCCATAAAGAGAGACCTACTAAAAATTAATATATATATATAAATACATGTGCATAGCTATACATATATATCTATATATATATGTACAAAAATATACACATTTTAAAATATACCTAACATATCTTAAGGAATAGAACAATAATTAACAATACCTAATGCAACCAAACATAGAATCAACACCATTAATTATTTTATAAGTATCAACCCAAACTCCATACCCTTAACATTTTTAATGTTACATATATATATATACTTATATTAAAATATACCCGATATAGCTTAAAATAGAAAACAATAACCAATAATACCTAATGTAACCAAAGATAGAATCAACAACATTAATTATTTTATTCTTTTCCAAGAATAACCAAAAAACAAAACCCATAAATCAAACAACATTACTCTTTATAGCCACCCACATGCAGAAAGCCACAATATACGTGTACACCGCTTCGAACAATGCCTTGCATACAAAACCCACAAAACAATACAAAAAACACTCCTTACTCAATACAATCTCCTCAAAAATTGGGAAAAAATACAACCATTTCAACAACACCTCCAAAATGAAACAATATAGTTTACGCAACACAACTATAATCGACAATGCCCAATGGATTGACTATTTTATTCCATTGCAACCATAACCACACACTGCAAGCAATAAACCAACCAACCTAATGTAACCAAACATAGAATCAACAACATTAATTATTTTATTCTCTCAACAGCCACCAAGATCCAGAAAGCAACAATATAGCCTAGGCTATACAATAAAAATCAACCAAAAATCCATAACCTTATCAATCTTAATGTTACCTATATATATTGTTATTAAAATATACGCAATGTACCCTAAGGCAGATAAAAATAATCAATAATACCTAATGCGACCAAACATACAAGCTAACACTATTAATTATTTTATTCTATTCCAACCATAACTAGAATACTAAAGGCATAAATCAAACAACATTAGTTTCAACAACCACCCACATTTGCAAAGCCATAATATAGAACAATGTATACAATAAGAATCCACCAAAACTCCATAACCTTAACAATTTTAATGTTACATATGTATATTGATACTAAAATATACCCAGTATAGCCTAATGTAGACAAAAAATAATCAATAATACCTAATGAAACCAAACATAGAATCAACAACATTAATTATTTTATTTTGTTCCAACCATAAGCAAAAAAATGAAATCCATAAATCAAACAAGATTACTTTCTACAACCACTCGCATGCAGGAAGCCACAATACATGTCGAGCTATACAATAACAATCCACAACAACTCTATATCCTCTACAATTTAATTATGTTGGATACATAGCCACAAAACACAAGCATTAAACACAAACCCTAAGAAACTTCACACTAACAAACCCATACAACAAACACTCCTTTCTCAAGACAATCTCCTCGCAAATTGAAAAAATATAGACTTTGGAACATAGAATCAACAACATTAATTATTTTTTTATCTGTTCCAACCAAAACAGAAAATGAAAGCCATAAATCAAACAACATCACTTTCTACAACCACCCACATGCAAAAAGCCACAATATAAGCCGAGCTATACAATAGCAACTGACAAAAACTCCATATCCTCTATAATTTAATTCCCTTACAAACATAGCCACCAAACACAAACATTAAACAAAAAACCTACAAAAGTTGACAGTAACAAACCCATACAAAAAATAGTCCTTTCTCAACATAATATCCTCCAAAATTGAAAAAATACAGAATTTCCAACAACACCTTCTCCAAAATGGAATAATATAGCTTAAGCAACAAAACTATAATCAACATCACCTTATGGAAAATCCAATGAAACAATATGGAAAACATTTTTTTCTACATATGCACCTCTTTCCGGCTATTTCAAATAAACCCCTTTCCCCCAACTTTCTCTATGCTACCTTGTTTCTCGAAGCCTCCAAACATATGCAGATAACGAAACCCATAAACACAAGCCCACAAAAAATCACAATATCAACTCCATGCAAAACCACTCAAAGGAAACACGAACCATAAATCACACAAGGTATTTGTAACAATCAACAGTACCTTATCGCAAATAAAGCAATATAACCGCCAAGCATAAATCAAACAATATCGTTGAGGTTTTATTCCACGTGCACCTCTTCCCACTCGCTTGAAGCAAACATCTTCTTGCCAACTTACCTGCACAAAAATAAGCAAAACACTATCACAATTGACATATTTATTTTGCATTTCCAACCACCCTCCCTTGCAAAAAACACAAAATAGCATATGCCCACCTTCGCACAAGCTACACAAAACTTAACCCATCTTGCACCCTCACAGAAGCTAACCCTCCTCTCTTGGCTCTCATAGCAGGTATAGCAATAGAACGACACCAAACAATGCATCATTGGAAAATTACCAACTTTCATTTTGTTCTCCAAGGCGTTAAATGGCAGTTGTTATTACAATTATCCCCAATACACACAAAGCATACAATAATTAATGTTGACGCAAACCAACGTTTAATTTCTGCAACCTTCTCCATTCACGTGGCCCGACAAATGCCATCCAATTCCCAAAGCAGCCAACAACCACCTCCACCACCTTTTTCATAGTTACCAAAATCCAAAAAATTCAACAGGTTGACAAAAATTCTGACCGAATTATAACCCACTTGCCACCTTGTCCCCAGTCGCCAAAAACCAAAAAACTGGTGAGGCTGACAAAAATTCTAGCCAAAGTTGACACAAATAGCCTATCGGCTAAAAATAAAAAAAATAATATACAAAATTTAATGTGTACTGATTTCAATCAGAGAACATGCTTCATTATATTCTAACAGAGATGCATTAGATAATGTGATACAAGAATTTGGACTAGCCATCATACAACACACTCAAGCTACAAACAATGTAAAAGCCAATATAACATCTTTCCATTATTTCATCTTTGTAAATCTATATCAACAAAAATATTATTTCAGACTAAAAATGTAGTTTGTTTCCCATAGTGTGACCATTGATTATATACAAAAAATACAATTTATGTATATTAAATGGTTCTATGTTTTTGTTTGAATGAGAGGGCATTATTATTGTCTTGAAAATCCAACAAGAGAGAAAATATAGTCTTTTTGCATATGATTGGCTATATTTAATGTTAAAAATGTTGATGGGTCAATAATTTTATATGTAGTTTTTTATCTATGTAATTTTGCTTTATGGTACTTTAGTGGTTGTCAAAACAACAATTTTGTATACATATGGATAAGAACAAAAACTTGAATACTCCTGAATGTTATCTTCCTAGTCTCCACTTGTATTCGAGAAAAATGATGCATACGCTACAAGAACATGATTGGAACAAAAGAAAAATACTATATTATTATTATAGATTTGACATAAGACATACAAAAAAACAAAGAAAAACGATTCACTTCTCAAAACAAATTCAAGTCATGTAACTAAGTTGAGTATGGAAAAATAAAGAAAACAATATACATATCGCAGTGTAAGCATACTTTAACTATTGCTCTCATAATTTGCAAACAACATTTATTAGTAATTACATCATTAGGTTGTCTAATAGAAGGTGAAACATCCAACCAAAAAAAATACAAGAATATAGACTTGGACCTTAAAAGCTTAAAAATTAGAAGTTGTGCACCCATATTACAATTCCTAATAACATAGTAAAATAACAATGGTGAATTATATGAATTATGTTGATGATTTTTGTTGCATCCAAAATGCACTACCATTTGTTGCCTATTTTAAATTAGCATGTAAATATTAAAGGGAACACAAATTTTGAATGATTAGATATCTAGAAATGCCCACATAGGGTACATTTTATAAATTATCTACAAAAGTTTACTTTCTGCTATTATAATAGGATGTCTCTCTTCTAACAATGACAAGTAAGAGAATGAAGTTATATTGTTGTAAGTGAACAACTCCAAGTAGGTTATCTCACCAACAACCAATATTGTTGAAACCACCTACATAGATGAATACAAAAGAAAAATCCATTATAATATAGTAACTACATTTAGCACTTAATTATGCCAAATTCAATCGTATATGCTCCAATATGTGTAAATAAATAATTAAAAATATAAATATAACATAAAAAATTTAATGGGTATTGATTTCAATCAGAGAACATGCTTCATTATATTCTAGCAGAGATGCATTAGATAATAAGACACAAGAATTCAGACTAGCCATCGTACACCACACTCAAGGTACACACAATTTAAAAGCCAATATAACATCTTTCTATCATTTCGTCTTTGTAAATCTATTTCAACAAAAATATGATTTTAGACTAAAAATGTAGTTTATTTCCCATAGCCTAACCATTGATTATATACAACAAATACAATTTATGCATATTAAATGGTTCTATGCCTTTGTCTGAATGAGAGGGCATTATTATTGTCTTGAAAATCCAACGAGAGAAAATATAGTCTTTTTGCCAAAGCTTGGTTTTTTCATGTTGTTTATTGCATGAAAATTAACAGTTTCTTTGGCTCATAATTGGTCAAAGGCTAATTTCCTAGGGATTTTGATTTTTGCTAAAAAAAATTGAAAAGCTTGTACAATAAAGAAGAAGATTAGGAAAGTATTAAATAGGTTTCTAATTTTTTTAAAAACTATTTTTTGGTTGGGACTATCCATATTTAGTTGCATGTTGTGTGCATGTGACACATTGTATTTTGTATGTTAGCTTTTTCTTTTCCACTTTACATATTTCTATCAAGTAGACACACTGCTACTCCAGGTTCATATTTGTTACACTCCCATGGCTTTGTTAGAAGTGGTTAAGGAAACACACCATATCACTCATCAATAGAGGAAGGACTACTCAATAACCTTATATCTCCAAGTCCTAGAAAGTCTAACACCATACTTTTTTGTGTAAGTTTGTTCACATATATTGCAGCACATACAATTGAATTCACATAATTAATTAAGTCCTAACTTTATTTATCATCATAATGCATTTTATTTTTGCATGGCTCAAAATATTTGGTAAATTAACCTTGTAACTCACTAGTAATATGTGTTAACATGAATTGATTGGAGGAAATTACATCCCTATCGTGTAGTCCCCATTTCAATAGATGAAACCCAAGAGTATACTAAAAAATATAAAAACAATATTGAATGGAGGACACCAAGTAGAACTTAATGGTCAGAAACCTTAGATTATTTAAAGTAAAGAGAGCATGCACCTGATGGAAAAGCACCCAAATATACACAAAAACAATTAAAGCATCAATTAGGACCCCTCAAAATGCTTTTGTAAATGAGAATAAAATTAGGGTATTCTAGTGTGCAAATAATTTAAATTCACATAGAACATCCTAAAATCTAAGATCACTCTACCTTTTGTATACATATCTAGTTTTAAAACACAAGAAGAATTAAAAGGACAAAACAATCCCATATCTAAGAAGAAAATGAGATGGGCTTGTGTAAGTTGAAAAATAAATTCATAGGCTACACTTGTGTTTGAATTTGATTAATAATTTAAAAATAATATCGAAATGTTAAATAAAAGGAAAAAAATCAAAGATTCATTGAAGAAAACTAAATCATTTCCATGGCCTGTATAAAACCCTATATGAGGTAAAAAAAAAAAGAAAAAAGAGTTCAATCACTAAAACCTTGAGAACATGTTCCTCTATCTATAAGACAAATTACTGCTAACACAATGCATTGTGCCACAAACAATTCTTTTGTGTAGAAAACTTATAGATTTCATAGGCCTACCATGAAATGAATGATATCATCTTGGGAGAACACTTCCAATCATAAGCAACATGGATACCTAACCACTAGAAAATTGAATTATGCTATATTATTATATACTATGTACCTGTACATTAATCAATAGCAATGACACTCAACTCTATAGTTTTTCCCAAACCTAGCTTAGTCACCTAGACCCAAGTCTTTTAGTTCAATCTTGCTGACAACAAGGCCACATAATCTAGATATCCTTCCTCTAGGTTGCAGTATATTAGAAGCACAAGAATAATTTCATTATTGCTAGCTTCATCAGTAAATAAGCCAAATTTAGTGGGCATCAATTAAGCATCTGATGCCAAAATGGAGACAAATCCTACCTAGCTACAAAAATGGAGATCCCATCCCTATACAATGGACACAAGCACCAAACGTTCCATTTGTACCTTGGATAGCAAGACACTGAACAAGCTCAAAAGACATCATGACCCTACATAGAAACCATCAAGAACATATAAATAGTAGAGGATATAAGAAAACCCATATGAAGAACTCCCTTTCAACCAAAAACCACAAATGCCAAGAGAAAACTTTCACAAAACTAACCCTGATGGAGATTTCTATAAAACTAATCCTAAAGGGAGAATTTTGTCTTGTTATTGATGCAACTTCCTTGGTATGCATGAATGAAAAATGTGGAAGCATAGACATGACACATGAACCTCTTTCTATAATTCCACACAACTAGCTATAGGTCCATGAGCCATTGCTACAAAAAAGGCGAAAATATTAGAAAGATATGCTTAATAGTTTCCTCATCTTTATTTTTATTGGATAGGATTTTAAAATTGTTATTGTAGAAATAAAAGCCCCCATGAAATTAGGCTTTGTACAACTACAAGCCAAATAAACTTTAATTTTTCATGCTAAAAAAAAAGTAAAAGCCAAGCTTTGGTTAAAGACTATATTTTCTCTCCTACTCACTTTTCAAGACAACACTAACGCCCTTGTATGAGGTGAAAACATAAGTCCGCCATCTATATAGGTAGGGACTTACAATTTTTAAATATTTAGAATTACATGTAAGAAATTGTCTTGTCTATAAGACCTTAGCCCACTAAGAAAGGGATTTTAGTATTCTCCTCAAACACGTAATTGAATTGAGCCCCTTCTCTTTGTGGGGTTTTCATTTTATCAACATCATCAAACTAAAACCTTTAGTTTATCATAATTACATCTTGACAACTAGAAATTATTGTATGCTCTAGATCAAAGTTGAGGTTTATAAAAAATGCTTCTTTAAGAATCCTTGGGTTAGCTCTCTCAATCTTGACTATCACTTTAGGTATCTTAGGTTGTGAGTTCAACTCTTGATTTTCTTGTGGTGTGGATGAGGGTTTGTTGCACATTGATTGAGATACTAAATATGAGGGCTCACCTTGGAAAGAGCTAAGATTTTGGTTGCTGGACTAAACTATCATTTCCTCTTGATAAAAGAATAAAAATTACATCACTAAGAAAGTCATTAAATTGTGCAAAGATCAACTTGTCACCAAGTTTGATACTCATTATTCTCAATTATGTGAATATAACCTCTCTTTTTATTTCAATCTATCTAGTCCAAAAACTTGAGACTAGAAGTCTATGCAATCTCTCAGAGATAAAACCCTCCCCACATCTCTTGTTAATACATGCAAACATACCATTGCTTGGCTTTATATCTATCAAGTTTAGAAAGGAAATTTTACTTTGATAAACATTGAGGGAGATTAATACTCTAGTATTAATGCAAACTCCTCTCAATTTATTTATAGCTAGAAAATTTCTAAATGGATTGGTGTGATATGCCCCATTATGTATAGATTTAAAAGACTTCACACTAAAGCATGTTTTTTGTAAACCAAACAAGGTGGTAGATTATCTATCCAATTGTGGTATCAACCAATTAGAGACATTAGTAATGTTATATGATATATTAATGTTCCCTATATTGGTGGTGATAATACATGACTAAATGTTTGTGGCTTCCTATAGGGTACATATATAGTTAGATGATCCAAAAAACCTACATAAGATCTCGAGGCTAGGCTAGCTAGATGGATTGGCATGGCAGATAGAGTGGATATTAGGAGGCATAATGTAAGCACAACTTTGAGCCAATAGAAATAGAAATAAATTGTTTGTTTATCATCACTATCACTTCGACCTATGGATATTTTTTTATGGTGGATAAAGTCTTATTAGAAGGGGGACATATTCATGAGAAGGAAATTATTGAAAACCTCTTTATAATTTTCATAGTATATTGGGGTGGAAAATATGTGTAAAAATGCTAGAAAAAATATATGCATAGCACATGGTAAGAGAAGTTATTCTTTACAATCTCAAACTAGGATTGGTTGGCTTTCGGGCATGAAATTGGTGGTGTTTAAGTAAAATGAAATAAAAAATAATGAAAATTTCCAAATCTATTTAGAGCTATTTATAGAGGGGTTTTGCAAGAATAATTTTGAGAGCTTTAGGAAATTACTAGCTAATAAGCCATATCTTTTGTCTTCTTAATATTAGAGGCTCTAGATAATAACTAAAGAATGATGCCTTGTATTTGATGCATAATGTGAAATTCAATGATGTTTTCCTATTATCATATTATCATATCCAATGAACTAATTGGAAAAAAACAATGAAGCACTATCCAATTGAGAATAACTAAAATAGTTTTCATTCTAACAATTAAATCTCACTACTAATTTTACCACTTGATAATCATAATATCAAATGGGGATGAGCCTAGAGCTTTGTTTTACACACAAGGGTCTCTAAATAATATCATTAAGGCATAAAAGTTGGTCAACTATTTCAAATTCTACTTACCACCTCTATCTTAGTTTATTTATTTTACAAATTCATGGACTTATCATTAGATCACATGTGAATTTAACATACCAAATTTATAATAAAACATAAGAACTAATTCTTTTGAGTTAAAAAATACTAAATACATAGAGAATAAAGAAGATTCATTAACCAAACTTATAAAAAAAAGCACACAACCAAATTACAAGGAGAAATGATTAATATAGAGAGTAAATTGATGGCATAGAAATAGAGGATGCATATTGGGCTTACATGGAGTAGAGGTGAAGCTTGAAATGGGAAAAAAATGTCATATAAAAATGGATCAATTGGATATTCATTTTTATATCCACTCTAAGATATTTCATTATTGTCAATGGAAATCCTTGTGGTTTCATTGATTTTTCTTAGGTTATTTGACAAGGGAATCCCCTATTCACTTTTCTCTTTATACTATTGGTTGAGGCTCTAGGTAGATCTATTCCCACTAAAGTTACAATGGAAAGTTGGTGTAGTGTTCAAAATAAATATCCTACTTGGTTCAACTAATTAATAATAAAAATATATGAAATAAAAATCATCAACCCAATAAAAATACTCAAAGAAGAATTTGTGGAGTTTCTTACATATAATATAGATAACAGTGCATACAAAAAATTTGGGTTCACACTATCGAAGGAATCAATTCAAATTGTCTTGTGAGTAGACACAATTCATGATTATAGAGTGATATTGGAGGCATGGTAAGGTGGATGGCTTATGCTAGCTAGTACAATTATGATGATCAAGGTAGTATTATTTCAAATCTGTAAAATCCCCATCTTAGTCACAACAATTTTTTTTAATACCTTTATATACACAACAACTATCAACTTAACCAACCAAGCCTAATCTAATTAGATTAGATGGGCTACACTCAAAATTTCTTCTTTCATCATGGTGGCAATAAATCAACACCACCACTTATATTCTTGCACCCACAAGTGCCAAGCTCCTATGATTAGGGTCATCCCTAGACCCTAGACCTAATCCTCGAGGGTTCATGGTGTCATTGCCTACGTATCCCCTTGTGGGAATAAGAGGCTTCATAGTTTTCCCCACAATATTAGAGGGAGTTCATTCCCTCCTCTTGCATGAGATCTATGATCTCGCTTTTATTCCATGACTATTAATTAAGTACATGTAAGCTATCAACTTAGACAATTATAATATAATGATAATAACTTTTCCATCAAGTGTTGGGTCCATACCAAACATTACCAAAAATTAGTGTACAAACATTCAAAATATTCACAAGGGGCATATCATACTGGATAATCTCAAATATCATGTATACATAATGAATGTATCAAGCATACATCGCTCATACACCAGGTGACTAACTCAAACACATCACAAGTATAACAATGATTATCTCATATGCATATCACATTTACATTAGTGATTGGCTCTAGCATATATCACAAATATACAAGGACAAGCTCTAACATACATCATAGATACCCAATAATAAGCTCCAACATACATCACAAATACATGGTGATAAGCTGCTCTAACATACATCACATACACAGTGACAAGCTCTGACATACATCACAAATACATAGTGACAAACTCCAATATACATCACATACACAGTGACAAGCTTCAACATATACATCACAAATACATAGTGACAAGCTCCAACATACATCACATACATAGTGACAAGCTTACATATCACAATGGCTAAATAACAAATGTCCATAATGCATCCTATAAAGAAAGAATATCGGTGCATTGCACACTACACTGTGGGTCCTATCCTTCTCTCTGATCTTCTGCACCATTGGACAAATGGGAAGAGGATTTGGTGTATCCCATACTACACCGCAGGTCCATCCTCAACCCCACAAGGCCAAGTATACAGTCTAACAGATGGGAAGGGGGATTCGGTGAATCCCATACTACACCGTGGGTCCATCCACAATCCCAAGGCTTCCACAATGGATGACTAACACATTTCCATAATGCATCATAGAAAGAAATAATATTGATGCATTGTGCACTACACGGTGGGTCCTATCCTTCCCTTCGGTCTTCTGTACCATTGGACAAATGGCAAGAGGATTTGGTGCATCCCATACTACACCACGGGTTCGTCCTCAAGCCCACAAGGCCAAGTATATTGTCTGACAACTACGAAGAGAGATTCAATGCATCCCATGTACTACATCGTGGGTCCATCCACCATCCCAAGGCTTCCAAAAGTAGTGAAACTACCATAACCCAGTGGATTTCAATTTCAATCACCTATAGGCCACCAACGACAAGTTTGTCCACCTAGGAAGAAGTAGCTCCTGACATATACCATCTTGTGACCTTAGTGATATTGTTAGCTATCTTCTTCACAATCCCAAGTAACACTGGCCTCGGTCATTTTCATGCCCTCAGCGATAACCAATGAACCCCCTCAATACAACGATTAGCGTTGAATTACCGTTACCTGCATAGACAAGTCCTTACCCATGCAACCCTTACTGTATCTTAATCATAACTAGGATATCACATAACAACCTTCACCTCTATGAACCAAGTGAATGTCGACTAGTCCCTAGTAGTAGCCCAGACATCAGTCATTGGCACTATCCAATGACTGTCTGTTACTACTCAAATATCCCATAAGTTACCTCTTGGGTGGGTCATACATAACATGAATCAAAAATCACAATCAACAGATACACGGGCCTATACATAGAGACCTCTAGACATGGAGTCAATTTTCATAACAAATACAAGTTACATAGAACCAACTCTAGATGGAATTTACATCATAGGTGAAACCCATGCATATGCCAATTAGAATTGGTTTATCAAGCAAATAATTACCCAAAGTAAAAACTTCCAATAGTTTCCAAGGATGCTAGACTTAGGCAGTAAGCCATTGAGTTGAATATTAGACCTATTCCCTTTAGTAGAGAGAATGCCCTAAAGGCTTAGTGTGGGGAAAATTCCAACCATTTGATTGGCTTCATAAGCCTCTCCCTTGCCCTCATATGCTTGGGAGGGCCCTGGGCCAACCTTGTTGGGGGTAGAAGGTGAGATGCTTCTTGGAAAGAAACATCTATGGCACTTCCGTTGCTTTGATTCTTCATGCCTGACAACAACAATAGGAGGTTGGGTGGCAAAAGTAATTATCCCTGCTAGGTGATCTCCATAAGAATTTTTGGATATTTCAAAACAGCTTCATTCAGACCACTGGCCTAAGTAAAACCCTTAGAGTTGTGGTTCAATAGTTGGCAGGCCTAGATATCAATTTTTTATGAGTTCAAGTCACATGAGTGACTTGCTAATAAATTTGGGATCGCAATATAGAAATGTCAACCAATTGAAGCCCTTGTAGATACGAGCATCAAATTGTTTGGCAATGTGTACCTCCAAAATGTAGAAGAGAGCTGAAATGGAAGTCATTCCATATTAGAATGGAGTATGGAAAAGATTAGATGTTGCTTATACTGTGGGAATGGTAAGCCGGAACCTACCAAACCCTAAAGTACATCATTAGAATACTATGAAATGGAATTTCCAAAATCTAAAGGTTACAACAGGTCATCAAATTCGATTCAAACCAAACAAGGCAGAAAAAACTATCTTACAAATAGTTGTATACTGTGCCTTTGAATTGGCAGACGATAGTGATATGAGGAAACCTACTATAAGATGAAATTTCAAACTTTACAATGACTGTTAGTTGTAGAGAAAGATATAACAAATAGTTACAGTGGCTAGTCATAATTTGATAAGATTTAAGCATTCTTTTATGCAACAAAGTCAGCAAAAATATATGCCAGTAGTCATTTAGACATTTTTCACAAGTATGGCTTCAACATATAGCATTAAAAGAGAAGGAACAATGTGCAAATAATTGACTTCTCACTGCTGCCTTGTTGCAAAGTCAACATAATAATGTTACAGTGTCAACATTGAAATTCCAAATTAGAAAATCTGCATCAAAAAGACAAAGATACAGTACTCCATTAAAACAAGCAAGCTGGTAATTGGATTATGTATGCAAGGCAGCAATCATTCTTTTGTACAAATATAGTGTTCATCACATCAACTATATTTCAACTCAAGATTACAACCTGAATAGAATCATGGAATTTCATAAATTGCATCCCATATTGACAATCTTCATGCTAGTGACCTTAATTTTAAAGACTCAAAAAAATTGCATTTGAATATTTTAAAAATGCAAGATGCAACTGGAAAACCAATTCATTTTGAAGACTGCTTAACAATGCATTACAAAATCTGAGTTCTACCCAGAACACTCCGTGCCACAAATTCATTCCTTTATAAAAAATATTTCGCAATTTATAGAGATTAAGTAGGGAAACTTCTAAGGAACAATATTTTAGAAATCTTGGTGAACCATATTTGAAAATATGCAAGAAAGCATTCGAACTCCCATTGGATCTTAAATGTTGAAAACCAAAAGTTTGGGAATCCTGATAGAAAAACATATTATTCTACGGAAACTGGGAACTTAATTTTTTTATAGGCAAATAATTTTGTTAAAAATAATGGAAAAAGAAGGCAGTTGGCAAATATTAGCTCCAAAAACTTCCCCCAAAAGGAAAAAGCAGAGACCCATATGGAACGGATTGGATTCCTGCAGAATGCGATGTATCAATTAGGCCAGGGTGGTTTTGGCATCCAGAACAGAAACCCAAACGGCTAAGCAAATTATTGGACATCTACTACAATTCAGTGGGCCGGAACTGTGTGTTATTGCTCAATGATCCGCCAAATAGAACGGGCTTTATCTCTTCATCTAAGATGTTGAAAGATTAATGGAATTCAAAGGGGCCATAAACACCATTTTTTCTAAGGATCTGGCTTCTTGTGCTTCTGTCACAGCAAACAGTGTGCGAAGGGAAGCCTTCGCCCCTAGCAATGTATGGAACAATGATCTCTGGACTTACTGGGCACCCAAGGACCACAAAAACAGCAAAATAATAAATTGGATATGTTTGAAGAGCAAAGAAGCTATGGATTTCAATGTTGTGAGGATTCAGGAGGCCATTGGACTGGGGCGAAGGGTGATGAAATATGGGGTTTATGCATTTGGCGTGGATGAGAAGAAAAAAATGCTTGTGAGTAATGGGACAACGATCGGATACAAGAAGCTCGATAGACTGAAGAAGCCTGTGAAAGCTTCCAAGGTTATGCTTGTAATTTGGAAATGCAGAGGGGGAGTGCCTCTCATTTCATCATTTGGGCTGCATGATCCATTTTACAAGGGGGACTAACTAAAGAGCTTTCTGGTTGATTTATCTTTCAAATTACTGTTGTCATCGGCTTTTACTGAGAAAATTCTAGTTTTGCGTGTTTTTTTCTTTTCTGTCGCGTTTCCTGTATATGAGTAAGCAGACTTACCTGCATCTGCAATGTTCTTTTAGAGCATGAGTTTGAGAAACATCAGTTAAATCAGTTGTCTTTCATTTGAAGAATAACAAGCACAAAAGGGCTTTGGTGTACTTGCGGACTGATCTTGCAATACAAACCATAAAAAAAAATCCTATCAGGGCTGAATTTCTATGGATATCCAGGGATCCGAACCATAACAAATTCAACATTAATGTCAAACCATAAAGGACATTGTTTGAAGCAGGAATTACCTAAAATAAATTCTTTTCATTAAAATTCTGGCCCTGGACAAGTAAAATTACAATGGGGCAAAACAGGAATACGAATTCCAGAGACTTCAATTTATTTTGCTTATATCCCAAAAATGCAGTGGGAAAATCTCTTTATAATGACTATACAATCTTCCTCTTCAGCGCCTCAGAAATGAGAAACAGCCCAATGGCTTGTACAACTATTATGGCAAAAACTGCAGGCCAAACAGATATCTGGAGACGCCATCTCCTCAGCTCTGGCATGAAGAGTTCCCAAATCAATGCCATCCAATAATGTGTCTGAAATTCCATAATCCACCTCAAAAGCCAGCATCTCAGGCTCTGCACAAAATTTCACTTGCCATTAAACGCTAACATGCCACCGAAAAATTATGAGACCACATTTCTGTGAGGCATTTTTTCAAACAGTTCACTACCTTGTCTATGCTACCACAATTTTCTTACATGTTTACCAAAGCATTTTATCAAACAGTCCACTGCCTTGCTATGGCTAAAAGCCTAAAACAGGTGCTTTCGAACAAGCTATGGATGCTTGGGAGTGATAACGAGGTTTCATGAGAAAAATGTTATGGAAGTCACCCAACAATGGCTCGGACATGTAAAGAGTTGAATTCTAAAGCAAATAAAACAGCTACCTAAGACAGGAACAATGAAAAAATTGAAGGAAACAAATAATCAATGCGAAAATTGAAGAGACTGGAGAGCAATATATTCATTTTCATTTGAGTGAACCATCTACGGATTGAACAAAAGGACTCGAACAACAAAAGATATAAACCTAAAGCCATGATAAAAATGAAGGTTGCAAAACCAGTCCAAATTCATTTCGTTATTGTGTTTTCATGGCTAAGAACTAGGCCTCAGCAGGCCTTTTATCACACATACTCCCCTTGGTATTTCAGCATTGCTTTTGTTAGCACCATGAGCGATAGAAGTAGGTGTCTTTCCGCATGCGCCGACTCCACCCTAATGGTCAAGTGTCTGAGCTGTCAGAGCCTCCTTCAAAATTCGTTCTCTTTCTTGCCTCGTGAAACTAGAACCATACTGCAGTTGTTTATCGAAAAGAATAAAAAACAACCAAATTTCACAATGGTTAACTAATGAACACATTTGCATCTCCAATTAAGCAGTGCTGAATAAAAGATGAAAAAAATTGAATCAGGGGTTTAAAGTTGGAAGGCTCCACAATAGTTCACCCCAGAAACTAATAATAATATAATTCTACACCTTTTACAATAAAGTTATGAAGAAATTTGATAGAATATAACTTATAAGGCAAACAAACCATTAATAATTCTCTTACATCAACTTTTCAAACCAGACAAATAAAAACACTCATATTAATCAATCGATATAAAAAGCGCTAGAAAATGAAGGGTTTTCCTGTGCCAGATAGAAACACTGATATTTATATGAAGAGAAGCAGTCGTGAGGGTAAGAGCAAAATCCACCTCCCTGACCGCAATAATCGATTTGGCATCAAACAACTTGGGGTTCAAGCAGACAATCACTAAGACTGTCGCATGGATTGTCGCACGGATCACTGCCGTTTGGAAGACCTGAAATGCCTGCTCCCAAAAGAGCTCCCTTCGCCATTTTGTTATTCTCCAAAGAAAATATGATACAGAGCTATATAGTGGACGTCGAATTTATAAGGAGTAGAATCCAGAAGAGTTGCCAGATTCCTAGAGCCAATAGGCCCAAAATATGATTCCTTGGCCGCCTGTTTTCATTGGTTATGCAGAAGGAGGCTTACTGCTATTTCCATGATTGTTTTCAGATGGAGGTTTGCTGCTGTTCCCATTCTGTTTTCAGCACCACCTCTACTCCATGTAAGCCCAATATGCGTCCTCTAATTCTACGACATCGTTTTGCTTTCTATATTAATCACTTTTTCTTGGAATTTAGTTGTGATTTTTTTAATAAATTTGAGTAATGAATCTTCTTTATTCTTATAGTTTGAAATTTTTGGTTTTGACTGTGTGATTTTTTTCCTTAGACATTTCGGATCAAACACCATGATCCATCATCACCAAGAGAGTAAGACAAGAAAGCAGAAATGTATATAAAATATCTTATTCTTGCTACCGTAGATTGACCAATGACATGGAAAATTTGCAACCAAGAATGATTAAAAAATAGATCTGCACATTATATATTAATGGTGTGCTACTATTGACTAAAGTTGCAAGCTTGGAGCAAAACATGTAACTTTAATCTAGACCTAGAGGAGGTGCATGCATAAAGTGTCTATACCGGAGGTTGCATGCATGTTTAAGAGTACTAAATTTATTGCATAGATTTTATATATAGCAAAAAGAAAAACAATTTTAAAATGATTTTATTTGATTGGTTTTTAAAAAAACGAATTGAAATTAAATGTAAAGTTGTTCTACAAAAGATATTACATTGTCATTTCATTGTACATAGAACAATCAGACATGAGACAAAATGTATATGTTGGTTATATTTAATATTAAAAATGTTAGATGGGTCAATAATTTTATATGTAGTTTTTTATCTATGTAATGGTACCCTAGTGGTTGTTGAAACAACAATTTTGTATACATATGGATAAGAACAAAAACTTGAATACTCTTGAACCTTATCTTCCTAGTCTCCACTTGTATTCTAGAAAAATGATGCATACGCTACAAGAACATGATTGGAACAAAAGAAAACTGAAACAAAATCAAACAACAATATTATTAGTATAGATTTGAAAAATGATTCACTTCTCAAAACAAACTCAAATCATGTAACTAAGTTGAGTATGGAAAAATAAAGAAAACAATATACATGTTGCAATGTACACATACTTGAACTATTGCTTTCCTTATCTGTAAACAACATTTATTAGTAATTACATGGTTAGGTTGTCTAATAGAAGGTGAAATATCCAACCAAACAAATTACAAGAATATAAAATTGGACCTTAAAAGCTTAGAAATTGGAAGTTGTGCACCCATATTGCAATGTCTAATAACATAGTAAAATAACAATGGTGAATTATATGAATTATGTTGACAATTTTTGTTGCATCCAAAATGCACTACCATTTGTTCCCTATATTTAAATTAGCATGATAAATATTAAAAGGAAGACAAATTTTGAATAATCAGATATCTAGAATGCCTACATAGGTTACATTTTTTCAAATTATCTACAAAATTTGCTTTCTCCTATTATAATAGGATATCTCTATTCTAATAGTGATAAGAATAAAAATCTAACATACAAAATTTAATGGTCTTGATTTCAATTAGAGAACATGCTTCATTGTATTCTAGCAAAGATGCATTAGATGCATTTGATAATGTGATACAAGAATTTGGACCAGCCATCATACAACACACTTAAGGTATAAACAATTTAATAGCCAATATAACATCTTTCTATCATTTCATCTTTATAATTCTATTTTAACAAAAATATGATTTCAAACTAAAGATGTTTGTTTCTCATAGTGTGACCATTGATTATATACAACAAATACAATTTATGCATATTAAATTTTTTTATGTTTTTGTCTGAACCAAAGGGCATTATTATTGTCTTGAAAATCCAACGAGAGAGAAAATATAGTCTTTTTGCCAAATCTTGGTATTTTCATGTTGTTTATTGCATGGAAATTAATAGTTTCTTTGGCTCATAATTGGTCGAAGGCTAATTTCCTAGGGATTTTGATTTCTGCTATTTTAAAAAAAAATTGTGTGCAATAAAGAACAAGATCATGAAAGTATTAAAGAGGTTTTCTAATATTTTTAAAAAGTTTTTGTTTTTTGGGATTATCCACATTTAGTTGTGTGTGTTGTGTGTGTGACCTATTGTATTTTGTATGTTAGCTTTTTCTTTTCCACTTTACATATTTCTATCAAGTAGACACACTGCTACTCCAGGTTCATATTTGCTACACTCCAATGGCTTTGTTAGAAGTGGTCAAGGAAACATGCCATATCACTCATCAATAGAGGAAGGACTATTGAATAACCTTATATCTCCAAGTCCTAGAAATTCTAATACCATACTTTGTTTTGTAAGTTTGTTCACATATATTGTAGCACACAATTGAATTCACATAATTAATTAAGTCCAAACTTTATTTTTCATCATAATACATTTTATTTTTGCATGGATCAAAATATTTGGTAAATTAACTTTGTAACTCACTAGTAATATGTGTCGCCATGAATCAATTGGAGGAAATTGTATCCTTATCATGTAGTCCCCATTTCAATAGATGAAACCTAGAATTATACTAAAAATATGAAAACAATATTGAACGGAGGGCACCAAGTAGAACTTAATGGTCAAAAACCTTAGATTTTTTTAAAGTAAAGAGAGCATACACCTGATGGAAAAGCACCCAAATATACAAAGACACAATAAAAGCATCAGTTAGGACCCCCTCCAAATGCTTTAGTAAATGAGAATAAAACTGGAGTATTATAGTATGCAAATAATTTATTCACATAAACCATCCTAAAATATAAGACCACTCTACCTTTTGTATATACATCTCTAGTTTTAAAATAAAAGAAGAATTAAAAAGGACAAAACAATCCCATGTATCTAAGAAGAAAATGAGATGGGCCTATGTAAGTTGAAAACGAAATTCACAAGCTACACTTGCATTTGACTTTGATTAATAATTTAAAAATAATATCGAAATGTTAAATAAAAGGAAAAAACCAAAGATTCATTGAAGAAAACAAAATCATTTATATGGCCTACATAAAACCTTGTATGAGGTAAAAAATTGAGTTCAATCATTAAAACCTTGAGAACATGTTCCTCTGTCTACAAGACAAATTATTGCTAACACAATGCATTGTGCCACAAACAATTCTTTTGTGTAGAAAAATTATAGATATCGTAGGCCTGCTATGAAATCAATGATACCATCTTGGGAGAGGTCAATTCCAATCATAAAGAGCTTGTCTACCTAACCACTTGAAAATCACATTATGTAATATTATTATATACCATACCTACATTAATCAATATCAATGACACCCAACTCTATATTTTTTTCCCAAACCTAGCTAAGTCACCTAGACCCAAGTATTTTAGTTCAATCTTGCTAACAATAAGACCACACAATATAGATAGCCCTCCTCTAGGTTGCAATACATTAGAAGCACCAAGAATAATTTCATTATTGCTACCTCCATTAGTAAATAAGCCAACTTTAGTAGGAATCAATGAAGCCTTTGATGCCAAAATTGAGATCTCATCCCTATAAAATGGACACAAGCACCAAAAGTTCCAATTGCACCTTAGATCTAGCAAGGAATTGAACAAGCTCGAAAGACATCATGACCCTACATAGAAACCATCAAGAACATACAAATAATAGAGGATATAAGAAAACCCATATGAAGAACTCCCTTTCAACCAAAAACCACAGATGCCTTAGTAAACTTTCACAAAACTAACCCTGATGGAGCTTTCTACAAAACTAACCATAAAGGGAGATTTTTATCTTGTTATCAATGCAACTTCCTTGGTATGGATGAATGAAAAATGTGGAAAAATAGACAAGGAAATGAACGTCTAAGTTGTAGAATGCCACACAACTAACTACAAGTTCATATGCCATCACTCCAAAAAGGTGAAAATAGTAGAAATATATGCTTAATAGTTTCCTCATCTTTATTTTTATTGGACAATATTTTGAAATTGCTATTACAGAAATAGAAACCCCCATGAAATTAGGCTCTGTCCAAAGTAAAATTCAAACTTTGGTTAAAGACTATATTTTCTCTCTTCTCACTTTTCAAGACAACACTAACACTCTTGTATGAGGAGAAAACATAAGTCTGTCATCTATATAGGTAGGAACTTACAATTTTTAAAGATTTAGATTTATATGTAATGAATTGTTTCGTCTATAAGACCTTAGCCCACTAAGAAAGGAATTTCAGTATGCACCTCAAACAAGTAATTGAATTGATCCCCTTCTCTTTATGGGGTTTTCATTTTATCAACATCATCAAACTAAAACCTTTAGCTTATCATAATTCCATCTTGACAACTAGAAATTATCATATGCTCTAGATCAAAGTCGAGGCTTATAAAAATTGCATCTTTGATAATCCTTGGGTTAGCTCACTTAGTCTTGACTGTCACTTTAGGTATCTGAAGTTGTGGGTTCAACTCTTGATTTTCTTGTGGTGTGCATGAGGGTTTGTTGGACAGTGATCAAAAGATTAAATATGGGGGCTCACCTCAGAAAGAGCTAAGCTTTAGGTTGTTGGACTAAACTACCATTTCCTCTTGACAAAATAATAAAAATTGCATCACTAGGAAAGCCATTAAATTGTGCAAAGATCATCTTGTCACCAAGTTTGATACTCATTATTCTCAATTATGTGAATATAACCTCTCTTTTTATTTCAATCTATCCAATCCAAAAGCTTGAGACTAGAAGTCTATCCAATCTCTCACAGATAAAAGCCTCCCCACATCTCTTGTTAATCCATGTAAACTTACCATTACTTGGCTAAATATATCTATTAATTTCATAAAGGAAAAATGACTTTGATAAACATTGAGGGAGATTCATACTCCTGTATTAATGAAAATTCCAAGTTTCAATTTATTTATAGCTAGAAACTTTGTAAATGGATTGGTGTGATATGCCCCATCATGGATAAATTTAAAAGACTTCACACGAAAGCATGTTTTTTATTGAAATAAAGAAAAATAGGGTTACCTAATATGGAAAGGTAGGTCAAAAGGATGGCAATAGATCCTATCTTCCTATTTTCATTAGGAAATGAGATCCCCACAAAGAATTGAATAACAACCCTTAGATGAATCAACTCCTTGTGATAATGTTTAGATTTCCTTATTGTTGTGCACCATTCTCGCACACACGCCCCACCAGAAGCAGGTACCCTCTTTGCTTTCTTTTTATTTTCATTTTAGGTTCTGTCTTTTCCCCTTAAGGGATAGGTCCTTTAAGTTTTTCTTATCTTACCTTTTGGGAATTTAGTGATTGATAATCAGTTAAGGTGAGTTGGTATGATCCCATGAAATCTCATTTGAACTTCAAATTGACTAGAAGTTTGGTTTGAGTTCGGGAATTTCTTGAGGCCTTGGAATCCCTAAAATTCTATTTTTCACGAAATCCAGAGGTTTCTGGATTACTCGAAGTCCTTCATTTCACTAATTCCATGACCCTTTGGATTGCCTGAAATGTTACTTTCGTTGATTCTGTGACTAGGTAGATTCTCTAAAACTTTAGTTTTCGTGAATTCCTTGGAGGTATGGAATCCTCGAAAGTCTTCTTTTTGCTAAATCTGGGCTGGTTTGGATTCTCCAAAATCCTTATTTTCAAAGAATCCTTGCCTTTGTGGATTCCCTGAAACCCACTGTGAATGTCTTGTCATATCATTTATTGTGCTTTGCAAATGGGTTGGTTGTCATTAATGACTCTTAAGGCTTAAGATGAAATGAAATGATAGTAAAGGTTAAGGAGGATGAATGATTCTCAAAGTTCAAAACTTTAAGACATGTTATGTTTTGAAGTATTTTATCAAAGCTTTGGTGATTGAAGGGAGGACTTATGGCTTAGTAAGGAAAGCAATAAGGGTTAAGGGTTAAGACCAATGTTTGAAACCTAAAACACTTATACTTAGGTGAGTGATGAAAAGAAGGGTTGAAGAGGTAGGAACTTGGAGGCAATAGAGATGGTATACGAGTATGTAGATAATTGTTAGCTCGAAAGTCCAAAATGGAGAACACTTAGCCATTTTTGGGTTTTTTAAGGCATAGTTCATGCAAGATGGCCCATATAAGATCTCTTGAATCGATTTTTAATGATGGGTCATATAAGGTGGCTATGAAATGTCAATAGTACATCCTATAAAACTATGTAACTACCAATAACTATAGATCCTATTTTATTCTTTCATTTAAGAACCACACTCAAAAGTATCAAAATCATAGTTCCTTTGAAAGTCGCACTTAACACTTATGTACTAGCTAGAATGAATTCATATCCTAGATTTAGAATACAACTTAGTAGACTTCTCCTTCTATAATCAATGAGAGCATGCAAATATTTTTTGTAGTTAATTTATCAAATCATAAATTAGACCTATAAGATATTTTGAGTATCTATAAGTATATCCCTATTTTAAGGAATATAAAAGAGACTACTCTCTACCTTTTATCTTCAATATCTTATATACATTACTAGTTTGAATGATCCTACTCCAAAACACTAAATTTTTTCAACTCTTCAATATGCTAATCTTGTAAGATAACTAGAGTTTTATGTGATCCATTTTGAAAAATGTAATAATGGAGTATAGTTTACAATTTTTAGAAACTTTAATTTTTTAAATTAATTATTTTAGAGTGAAATTGAATTATTTAAAACTAGGTTTATATTTTTATTTCTCTTGAAATATGATGTATAACTTGTTTGAAGGAGGATAAAAAAGGAACTTGAGAATAGAAAAATATTTTCATGGAATTTATTTGATTGTCGATATTATAAATTTTATTTTCCAAGATTTATTTGGTTGCCATGCTTAATAGAAGTTTTGAAAATTGAAGAAAAAGATAGTTGATTAAATTAGACGTTTAGATAAGTCATATATTTTATCACTCAAATGTAACTTGAAGTATTTTGATAGATTTGAAAACCCTTCAATGGCATGAACCTGCTCCTAATATTTTTAAACCTAGATCCATTCATTCTTCCTTATATTATTAGGAATAGTTGAGTGATTGAGGAAATTATTAAAGGGTGAAATTTTACTATAAGTCCACTTGTTTAATGTTTATGAGACTAATGTGCTACCACACCTAGTCAATCGTGTACTAATGATGCAATAAAGAAAAATTTGTGAATGATATCCTTAATTTATGGGAACATGGCAAATGAATCCAATTCATATAAAATTATGTTATTGAGTATACTAGCTTTCAAACTAGGTCCAAATACAACTACAAAATCATGTCTTGTGATGCAAGAGCATCTCAGGTGAAGTTATCTGCATCAACCAAAAAGGTTTGTAGTTGTTTATTTCAATTTTTCTTTGCTTCAACTTTTTTTTGGCATCTCTCAACATAAATAACTATGTAGTGCAATCAAACTGTCAATTTGAAGTTTTAGCCAAAACACCATTTTAAGGTTCCATGGGCAATTATGAAAATTATTTCTTGAAAATCCATAAGGAATAAAGTAAAATCCTTTTGCAAGGACATTCTTTGAGGTACCATGTCGAATGTGCAAAAATAATCAAATTTATATCTTTCACCATTTGGGAGAAATTAATGCTGGAAATTTGTGTTTTAATGTCGAAAGTGTGTTGTTGGTTTTTGAAAAGTTTAAATTTTCAAAATTTATGAGGGCTGGAGCAAAAATTTTTTGCAAAGGACCCGAGGACATCATCCTAAGCCTACTCACCAATTTTCATGCAAATTGGAGAACTTTGAATTTTTCGCCCACCAACACCCGCTTACATTGAATTGGCTTATTCAATCTTTTTCGAATTGATTTTCAAAGGGATGATTATTGCAATGGAATCAAACATTTGTAAAAAAAAATTATTCACTAATTTTTCCATGTGATTAAATGACTGTTTGATTTTTATATAACCATCAGATGTGACAGTGTTCAAAACTGAAGAAAAAAATACTATTTATTCTTTTATTTAAAATTTTCAATCAACACCAAAACTTGGAAATTTTAGAATAAATAAAAAACAGGTAGAAAAGGTAATGTAGGGGAATAATTTGAAGCGTGAGAGGAAAGAACAAGAAAAGAAAAGGTTGCATCCATTTTAATAAGTTTATTAGCTTGCAAACAGAAAATAAGAAGAGGAGGAGGCAACACCATAGGGAAGAGGGGCTGCACAGATTGAAAATGAGAAGAAGAGGCTACGTAGTAGGATGAAGAACAATTGAAGAGGTAGAGGAAAGACATAGTATCTATGCTTATGAGAGAATCCATTCAATAATTGTAATTATTGTTTTGTGTAATTTTATTTTGATGGAGAATGTCCAATAAAATTAAGTGTAGTGGTTCATTATTTGTTGCAATGTTCATAATGTCTTGAAATTGATAGAAAAAGAGGAATTTCCTATAAGTGATTGAGAGTGTGAGTTGTTTTGTTAGAGGGAAGGACCCTTTGTGTCATCTTGGAAGAATATATTATCATTGTATTCAATCTATAATTCAAAGGTTGAGGGATAGCTTGGGGATAATTTAAATTGTAAATAAAATTGAAAACTTGGATAGAAGAGTGGAGAATACTAGAGGCATATATTTTTTTTCCTAACTTTAACATGGTTTATTTTCTCTCTAGTCAAAAAATGACATTACAAGAGCTTATATAGTATTTATTGGATTCATAAAAAGATTCCCACATAGCTTGAGCTACTCTTAAAAGAATATGATATCATGTAAAAGAATTCCTAGATGATAAATTTATTTTTCAAGATTTATTGAGGGGGGAATCAATTATAATATTATTTATACATAAAAGTAAACTATATATACCCTTTCATTCTAAGCATCATTGGACCGGGTTGGAGTAAGACAAAAATCTCAAATTAAGTTATGTTCAAAACATTTTCAATCAATATTGAGGTTCTACTAAATTGAAATAGGTCTTTACTTTAGTGATTATTTTGCATTTATTTTATAAGACTGCCCTATATGATTTTCATCTCATTGTTGTTATTTTCCCAAAACATGGGGGTTAATTTGATAATGTTGATAAGGTATATTATAGACCCTTCCTCTAAATACGAGTTTTTTCATTTAGTAGTAATATGCAATTGGTTATAAATATTTATAATATTTGATTTCAATATTATCATTTTCCTCCATATAATAAACCTTAAGAATGAAAATTATATTGAATAAAATTAGTATTTTATGTTCTTTGAATACTCTCAATTTACTCCATCAAATTAAATTGAAACCTAGGCTTAAGCATGACCAATATCCAAGTGAGGTTAAGCATATCATTGAAAGCTTCAAATAGTAGTAAGACTCAAAAAAAAAATTATTAACATTGTTGTAAGGTATCTTTAAGGCTAAAATTATAAGAAATTTGTTTAAGTTTTCATTTGAAATAAGTTTTTTATTTTTGTATATTGGGAATGCATATTGTAATGAATCTCAATTACTATTAAGATTTACATTGCTAACAAATTATATGGAAATATTTTTGTAAAATATTATGCATGAAAATTTTATTATTTTTAGATTGCAAGAAATGGGTAGCCCTCCTATATAAACTAGTGATATTGGAGTGACAAAACTAGTGATATTGATGTGACATGTCCTTTGATACCACAAGGATGGGGGGACTAGACCTCATGACCTCTTACCTGCAACAAGATGCTTTAGCCAATCGAGTTAGGCACCCCACCCCATGAAAAATTTAATTGTTATCAAAAGAATGTGATCGTATTCTATCATTCAAACCATTTTAATTCATCATTTAGAAATGACATTCTACAATATTTAGAATTTTATGTTTTTTATCTTTAGTTTTAATACGTAGGTATTATGTTTGCGAGTGAATGTTACACTATTTTTTTTAAAGTGTCTTTTGTGAGCACTTCAATTATAGAGATATTCATGGATTTTTTTTACCTAATTTAAGACATACTACTCATATATTTCTCCATAGATTTTATATTTTTTTAATTTAATCAATCTTGGATTTTTCCATGCCTTGTAACATTACATAAAGGATGATGTTAATTTAATAACACCACACTGTTCTCAATTGATGGACACTACATTTATAGATAAAATTATAAAGGAGTTAGAGCTCAATTTTTCATCTTGTTAATCTTAGTTATAGGTGAACATCTTGATATTTTTTAAAATTTCAAACTTATTGAGAAAAAAAAAGCTTTATCTTTAGATAGATGAATGTCAACATTTTTTGAAATATTCTCTAATATTCAATAAATTTGTATAATTTTTGAGCTAAGTAATTACCAACTATTTTTAGATTACTTCTCATCTCAATCAAAGGCAAATAAGATAACTATTTATCACTTTTATGTATGGATGATGTGTAAATTGTCATTGATTATTTGACCATTAAATAATTTAATACTTAGATCAAGTCAATAACTTTTTATTTAATAATGATAATTTAGACATCTACTTACCAAAAAGAAAGTCTTGAACTAACTATTTTCATATAAAAATATTTACCAATAAAAACAAAATTATTTATCACTTTTATTCATTGAGAATGTGTAAACTTATCATTGACTATTTTATCGCTTGAAGGGTTTAATGTTTAAGTAGAACTTGTAGATATCTATTAACAATATTTTTTAATTAAAATTTGTATGAAAATTTATTTTAATTAAGTTCAATAAATTGCTATGTGTTTACTTCTAATACAATATTGCTAATAATATATAGAACTATAGATTAGTTGACTTCTAGTCACTCTTTGTAATATTCATTTTCACACATGCTTTATACACAATGTTCTATTTTTATTTAGAATAAAAAAAAAAATAACATGTTTGATAGAGGAAAAGAGGATCAGAGATATGGCAAGAGTTTATTAACAAAAAATTAGTGTTGATGAATGTGATATGTGTCAATTCCTTTTTATCATTATAAATATTTAACATCTTATAAGTTATTTTAAAATATTTTATTTGAATCATGAATACATATATTGCCTTTTTCATTTGTGAAATAAAATGTCTACAACCAACATTAAATAATCAATATTTTTAATATGTTGAATGTATTTTTTTTTTATTGGTGAACACTTTTGAATTGGAGCTATGAACTAGTGAGGCCACAAATTGGGGGACCTCATCCCCGAATCTTGAAACGAAATCCTAGCAAGGACTGAGCTCAGAGGAGTGAAAGACCCACATGGGTTCGATACAGAAACACAAGACATGAAAGACTTGTGTGTGTTCGACATAGTCTGCGAGCAACGCACGCCAAGGAATTGAATCCACGAGCAACACACTCCATCGTGGGTCTGGCACAAGTCCGCAAGCACTCCTATACCAACCACCTTACACGCAACCTCCAACATGTCCATCAAGGTGGGCTCAAACCGATATACACCGATTTGGGCCAAGCGGGGAATTGAACCTTGGTTGCACCAGAAGTAGTGCAACCACTTCACCACTACACCACAAGGTGATCCCCATGTTGAATGTAAAATATTGAATCCAAAATATCACTCATATTTTTTGGTTACTAAACATCTTAATCAAATTTAATATATTAATCTTAAATTTAAATGTTGAGTATATAATTTGAATAGTATTGAGAAATGTAACTATTCTTAGATTAATAAGATTTACTATACATGAAAAAGCATTTATATATTCGAAAATTTGATAAAAAATAATATTTAAAAACAAGAATTTTGATGTACGACATCAAAAAAAAGAATTTTTTTATTTTTCAATATTATGACATTTATTTTTTAGAACTTCAACTATAATTAATAACATAATTATACCCCTTTTACAAATAAAATTATGAAGAAAATTGATAGAATAAGCAAACAAACCATTTCCTAATAACTCTTTTACATCAACTTTTCAAACGATATAAAAACATTCATATTTATATCAATTATTAATCAATCGATATAAAAAAACCCTAGAAAATGAAGGGTTTTCCTGTGCCAGATTAAAAATATTGATATTTAGATCAAGAGAAGCAATTGTTAGGGTAATCGCAAAATCCCACTCCCTGACCGCAATAATCGATTTCGCAACAAACAACTTTGTTTTCAAGCAAACAATCACCAATAGTCTCGCATGGATTGTCACACGGATCACTGTTGTATGGAAGACCTGAAAACTAAAACAAAAACAAACAACAATATTATTAGTATAGATTTTACATGAGACATCAAAAAACAAAGAAAAATGATTCACTTCTCAAAACAAACTCAAATCATGTAACTAAGTTGAGAATGGAAAAATAAAGAAAACAATATACATAATGTTGAATACACATACTTGAACTATTTCCTTCTTAATCTGCAAACAACATTTATTAGTAATTGCATGGTTAGGTTTTCTAATAGTGAAAGGAAACACAGGTGGCGGAAACATTTTCCTACACTAAATCTATCAGGAGAGAGTTGCAAAAAATTCTAAACCAATTAACATTTATAGATTCAGATGCACATCTAAAAACACATAAATAGATATTCAAAACACAATAAACTCGTAACACAACATATACGTGGGAAAAGCCTTTCGGGAAAAAACCCACACTCCAAACACTCAGCTCAATTGTATTAATCAACAACAACAACAGTTACAATACAATCTCAGAGCTATGCTCTTCAGGAGTTTTCACACTATTACAAGATTTGGAATAATTTCGGCAGCATAACAGTGTCTCTAAAAAATCTTCAACCCGTCTCATAAAACATGCTAAGGCACCAACATATAAATAGAGCTCAACATGAAAAGGAAGGCTCCCATAGTTTCCAAAACCAAGTTCAAAGCCCAAGAGGTAAGTTGTGTCAAAAAACAATAACTTGCTAATCCATGAAATGTTGCACATAGCAACAACACCTATCTCATCTATAACGGTCATCTTTCCAAATACAATGTAAGTTCAACATAGAAACTACAATAACCAAGAATAGGTTCTTTCTTTACCTCACACCACTTAACAAACATGAACTCCACCATAAATGTCAACTACTAAAATACAACTCCAATCCATAATAGAATTTGCAAACCAAGACTCTTTAGTCAACAAAGGAAATTTCCAAATCAATTTCCACTCCAAAATGGAAACATATGTCAACATCTCCCCCAAAAAATAGTATCTTCCAAGTGAGATCCAACTTCCTAAAAACTAAGGATTATGCCATCTCATCACCTGCCATGTAGGATGCCACCTCACAAAAAGGTCCCACAAAGATGAATAACAACTTAGGAAGTTAATAATTTAGGATAAAAATAATTATGCAACAATTAATTAAAAAATAATTCACCATGTTGAGACTCTAAGGTTGAGACACCTTAATCCCAACAAATAGAAGGTGAAATATCCAACCAAACAAATTACAAGAATAGAAAATTGGACCGGCTTAAAAGCTTAGATATTGGAAGTTGTGCACCCATATTGCAATGTCTAATAACATAGTAAAATTATTGGAAGAAATTTTTTGAATGATTAGATATTTAGAATGCCCACATATGGTACATTTTATAGATTATTTGCAAAAGTTTGCTTTTTGCTATTATAATAGGATATCTTTCTTCTAATAGTGACAAGAATAAAAATCTAACATACAAAATTTAATGGGTCTTGATTTCAGTCAGAGAACATGCTTCATTGTATTCTAGCAGAGATGCATTATATGCATTTGATAATGTGATACAAGAATTTGGACATGCCATCATACAACACACTCAAGGTACGAACAATTTAATAGCCAATATAACATCTTTCTATCATTTCATCTTTGTGTGAACCCTTTTTCTAGTACCTGCAAAACAACATGAATAAACGAGTTAGACAAGGAATTACAAGCTAAAAGAAGGATTCCCCATTAAATCCATTTACAAATCAAACTAGGAATGAAAATAGTGAAGAGCACAATGCAAATGCCAAAAACAAGGTTAAAATCCTAATTAGATGTGCAAACTCATGATCCCATGGGGGAATTGGTGTCAATTTGATGTGAAAATTGGGCCTTTCCCAATCCCTAAGATGCAACCTTTGTTGATTGATGATGAAAAGTGATCCACTTTGATGAAAGATGAGAACTCCAAGCCAAATCTGCAAAAAGCCTAGCTAAGAATTCAAATGATGGTTGAGAATGACTAAGTATTTTAGCATGGTAACTTTGTAATGTTTGTGGATGATAAAATGAAGATATGAGCCTTTCATTTATAGGATTCCAGGATGGATGAAAGTCCAAATTTGAGCAATGTGGGACTAACTTCCATCCAATTCTATGGTGCCACTTGTCAAGCTATGAATGGATGATGGTTGTGCAAGATTTGGGGTTTGTGCCAATAAATGCCAATATTTGAAATTCAAATTTGTTGAAATGACATGTAAAAGGGAAGGGAAAATACAATAAATGCCACTTGGCTCAAGGCAAAGGACATGTAAGATGAATTTATTGCCTTGTTGGATGTACATGTTGACTTGGAATTTTTGAATTCAAATTGAAAGAATATTCCAAAAGATGCCATGTGAGGAAAATAGGGATTTAATAAATGAATTAAATCTATTTTCATGTGCAACTTGCATTATCTAAAGGATGTGACATGAGATTAGATTAAATTAATCAAGGGTTAATTAATTTAACAAGAGATTTGATGATGTGACTTATTTGACTTAGATTTATGGATTTATTTAAATCAAATAAGATAGGAATATGACAAGAGATTAATTAGATAAGGATTTTGATTTATTTAATTAAAAGGGATGGTGTTAGATTAAATCAAATATGGTTTTAATTTATTTAATTTAATAGATAGACTTTAGATATTTAATCAAATAAATTGATTATTTAATTAAATAGGGATAATTAGATCAGATGGGTTGATTTAATTAACAAAAGAAATTGACTTAATCAGATAAAATGATTTATTTAATTAAGAGACGAATATTGATGAATTTAATCAGATAGAGAATTTGATTAAATGGTTAGACCGAGGGATGATTTAGGAAGAAACGATGTTAGTAAGTCAAGATCGAATGCACAATGTCAATCAGTATATTTTACGTGTCTACATTTTTCCCCTCTTTGAAGCAATGCACTTGTTGTGTTGGTTCAAAGAATAAACAATCTCGATCAAAGCTAAAAAAAAATCAATATTTAAAAACTTGGCCCACTGCTGCCTGGCGAGAGTCAACATGCCATTATAATGCCCCCTCAAGAGATTGGATGAAAATTTTAATTTTTTGGGTGATCTCACGAAAAAAGGTGACCAAGTACCCAATAAGTCTGAAAGGGGTCCGAAAGGCTAAAAACGTGTCTAAATACAATAAAACAATGAAAAACAAGCCTCGAACAGACAAAAATAGGTTTGGGGGTCCAAAACCCTATCAGGACAGCCAATTAGGGTTTAAAAACCCTAATTTTTAGGCTTAAAGGGGCCTGAGGGGTCACTTTCAAGTCATTTTCACACACCTCCGCTAGCAAACCTTGAGATTCGAGCTCTAACCCTCTGACGATATGGCGCAACGACAGCTTCCCCTACACATTTCGGACCAAGTTCGGACCTACCAGCAGCCACAGGCATCGGGGCACCGGTATGTGGTCCCTACTGAAGCTTAATTTTTTCATTTGACCCATTTATTAGGCCTTTAAAGATGAGCTCGCCTCCAGCGGCGCTATTATAGCACCGCTCGGCATTTGAATTACGCCGCATTTTCCCTTTTGTGCTGTAGCAGTGCAGTTTGGAATTTAGAAACTTTGCCACTAGGCTCAGACTCGACGGTCCAGTTTGATTAAAGTGCGCCGTGGTGACGCCCTTTTCTCGAAAATTGCGATGCTAGGGATAAAGTGCGTCGCGACGGCTCTGTTTAGCCTGATTTAAGGTCCAGCGTCAGAGTTTGAGGAAACTCAAACTGCGACGCCTTCACAAACTGCGCTGCTGGATGCAAGTTTGGAGCATTAGGCCAAGATTTTTTCAAAAATTTTAACATGCTGACTTTCCTTGATGCAAGACAGACCGAGGGAGCTCTACTCTCAGGAGCACTGGTTGCGGGATTTGGCGAGCATCCTACGGGACTTGAGTGACATAGACGAGGATTGACTAGGAGCTGCTGGCCTATGGCATATTGCATATGCAATTCCCATGCACACACACCTTGGGATGCTATCAGCGCTAGTCGAGAGGTGGCACAGCGAGACATCGTCGTTCCATCTTCCCACTGGCAAGGCGATCATCAACCTGGAGGATGTTTGGCATATTTTATAGTCGCCCATTCATGGCCACCGAGTGATCTATGACATGGAGGAGGGATGCGAGTGCTGCATCAGAGTTCTTGCTATGCCTGACATTATTTATTGCGAGGGTCAGATCAAGCTGGAGAGGTACAAAGTTATAGCACCTCCCTTCCGCTGGGTGATCGCAGTGATAATTTCAAGTTTGGTTGCCCTTGACCGACGAGGGTAGTATTTCAGTCTGGGTTGGGGATACTGCTAGGAGAGGATGGTCCGAGATAGGCTAGTTCAATTTGCATGGGGATATGTCCTTTTGGCTTCACTCTACAGGGATATCCACAAGTACGTTTATGTGGACAACAGAGCACTAGGAGCTGGAGTGACTCTTCTTCACATTTGGGTGTGGGAGCACATTTTTGTGCTATGCCTGCAGGTTGTTCTAGTTCCGATGGGGGTAGAGGATGCCCTCGTGGCACTATACAGAGGCGGTGTGTCCTTCACACACACCGGCGAGCATGGGATCCCCTATTGGAGGCGGGTCCTAGACGAGATGCTTGTGTTTATGTGGCGTCCATACCTTGGTCGGCCCGGATGGGCCGATGATGCTACTCAGCTCTTCTGCTACTAGCAAGATCGATACATGCAGGGTCAGGAGCATACAATGATTGAGAGATACCTGCTCGAGTGCGTACAGCGTCAGTTTGGAGAGCCACAGGATCAGCTCGACAATGACTATGTGGTCGTCTTTACATGGAGCATGACATAGATAGCATGGGGTCTCGACATTCCTACCGTGGAGGCGGTTGACAACTTTTGATAGTTAGTTGCCCGACCATGGGCCTATGATCAGGGCTTGGCAAACCCAGGGACCACACAGGCCTATAGAGATTGGTTTAGACCTCCTCTTCGGTTGATTTTTCTAAGCGAGGATCCAGAGGCAGGCAGGGTCAGAGGCAGGGGGAGAGGACGAGGACGAGGGTGAGGACCGAGGATCGAGATCCGACAGGATCCACCATTGGTGCCCCCAGTTCCACCAGGTCAGGGAGATGTCCCTATGTAGGACTAGTAGCAGGATCTACTAGTCCCACCACCATGAGTCGAGGGTGAGGATCAAGTTCATGTGCAGCCACAAGTACAGCCAGCAGGGCAGGAAAACGCACATGATGCCCTAATTTTACAGTTGCAGACCCAGGTCCAGACAGTGATAGCGGAGAGGGACCAGGCCAGGGCTGAGAGAGATCAGCGCAGAGCAGAGTGGGATCAGGCTGTGCAGCAAAGGCAGGCTGCAAAGCTACAGGCAGCTACAGAGCTAGGCCACAGACAATAGATTGAGAGCATGACAGTCGCCTCGTCTCAGGGTATAGTGCCGATGCGATCCTATAGGGATTCCATTCAAGAGATAGAGTACTATCGTCAGGCCTATCATGACATCGTGCCTAGAGAAGACTGGGTTCCAAAGTACTCAGAGCGGGCTAGCTAGAAACTAGCAGAGGGTCACGATGACAGAGGTGAGGGCAGCATTCACGGAGATCGACCGTGATCCAGATGATACACACCTTTTGTGCCTTATGGGCTCATTTTTGATAGCCCGATGGGCATTTTCTACTGATTGACATACTTGTACAGTGATCCGATTATTTTTTGTACTATGACAGATGATATGATATATATGAGTTGATTTTGATGTGATGAAATGCGTACCTTTATCTATGCATGTATGCTTCTTCTTTTATATATTATGGATGCATTTATTTCTAATGACATTTATGCAATGATTATGACCTATGATATGATGTGCAATGATGTTAACTATATGATGATTTATTTTATGCAAATGTGATATGTGAAATGATTATGGTATATGCAATGATGTATGGAAAATGCTTATATATGAGATGGCTTATTGATGGATGCGATACGATGTGATATGATGCGATGATCATGATATGATGATGTATGTGATGTAATGATATGTTAATGTTGTGAGCGTAATCTGATGATGTGATGTTATCTATGTTATGCAAGTATGTATGCTTATATGCCTATTGCTTATGATTATGCAATAAATCATTATGGAATGAATGTGTAGATGCTTATGTGATGATTTATATGGTAGATGGTCCTATGAAATGGTTATGAATGTTTATGCAATGATTAATATAATGCTATGTTATGCAATGTAATGGGTGAAATGCAATGACATGGATGCACCTATCTATGAAGGGAGTTTATGATAACCTTTTTATGATGATTGAAATGTGATGCATTTGTTTCCTATATGATATGCTTATGCCATATGCTAATGATTTGTGGATACAGGATTGATGGCGATGATGGTGATGATGATCAACTGTCATAGTACCCTGTTAGTGTGATTAGTAAAAAGAGAAGAAGTCATTTCAACAAGACACAAGATGACACAAATGTCAATGATAATGATGATGATGATGATGATGATTGCTTGCTGAGGAATTGGGATTTTCAAAGGGCCATATTTTCTTATGTTTGATAACACATGTGGTACGATGCATCAAGGTATAGACAACCATGATGGCGTGGTACTTAGTGTGATGGACTGTGACTCGACAATCAGATAGGAGTATTCTTGTTCACACCTAACATACGAAAACCTTGCTAGGATGTAATTCAGAGGTTTCAAGCACCTCAAACCAAAACACGGAAAGGTAAACCTATCCCTGTAATAGTCAACAAGTTGCCCTAGACCTCTTCCATACATACCTAACAAAGCAAGTATTCACCGAATTTATATTACAAGAACATCCAACAAGCACAGCAGACAAAAGATAACGATCATTGCCCCATTCCTATTTCTCTAAATCCTCTGTTTTGGGATACCATTGAGACGTCCTTGGAATGAGCCCAAAATAAGATAAGTCAAAAAGATAAAGACCAAGTAAATAAATAAACTAATGCTCTTCAATACCGCTAACGCAAAAGGATGTGTTTTCTAAGATGATAACCGAAACTTATTACCAAAAGATAATGCCCATTGTAGGAAGGATTCATCCTTGGACATGTTAGTGGATGGCGGCACGTCATTTCATTTATAAAGGATGGTTGATATGGGACAAATTCAGATGATGTGTTATCGATACGAAGAGGTGACCAATTTGCTTACGCACTAACTTAGACTTTAAGACTTGACGTTTGGAGTTCTACTTGTAATCTGCTAGACTTGTTTCCGATTATTTTACCAAAGGTTGATCATGACAATTAGTTTATTATGGATGGTGCTTATTGCGGGTGCAAGCAAGATGAGGTGGATGGATTTTTTTCAAATATTTGGATTTTTTTGGAGTTTTGCAATGTTTTGAGGCTGTTTTTGGGTTTTTAAGATTTTACCGATGTTTTGATTTTTGATTTTTTCAAATGTTTTGGGATTTTCCAAGGTTTTGAGCACAAGACTAACCTAAAGACCTATCCTAGGGGTCTCGAGGGCTGGTCAACAGATGAGCCTTGCCTACGTTATATACGTAGAGACCACGTAGTTCGAATGACGACTTGACTGATTTACGGATGATGATGTACATGATGAGATGTCAGTTTATTATGACGGACTCCTATAGGACTGACCTAGATGTCTCGGGGAATGATCAAAGATCAACCTTGCCTACGTTCAAGCTCAAAGACGACATAGTTCGACAAGACGACCCTATTTTTGGCTTTTTGAATGACTTTTTGACCTGTTTTTGGATTTTGATATGTTTTGAATGTTTTTGGATTTTTTTGATTTTCTGATGTTTTTGGATTTTCTGATATTTTGATGTTTTTGGATTTTTTGATATTTTGATGTTTTTGGATTTTCTAATTTTCTGATGTTTTTGGATTTTCTGATTTTGAGGACTTTAAGACCATACACGAATTTGATCCGATGAGAACATGCCCCCAGCGTGATGCAATAGACTACCCCGATAAAGGCAAGATATACTGACCTTAAGGATGGGTCGATTAGTACTAGGAGGGATCATGATACGAACACAGGACCAAGCTATGGTGCGGATGCGAGTGAATGTGTGATGGGTGGAGATATGGATGCGATGGATGATGGAGGGATGATGTCGAACAAGCCGTAAAGATCCTGGTGGATGGAAAATGCTTATTTACACAAGGCACCTGTTTGCCAGGTTTTCACCAAGGTACTTACCTAAAGTGCCACCGAAGTGGTTTTCACTAGAGGACGGTTTTTTCTCTTTACTATTTTCAATCCTTTTTCTGATTTTTTTTTATTTTTTGCTTTTTTTATTTTTTTTCTTGTCACCAAGATGCCTGTTTGCCAGGTTTACGCCTAAGTAACCATTTTTTCAGGACTTTTTCTGATTTTTTTGGATTTTTTGCTTCTATACCTTCAAAGATTTAGGCATAAATTTTTTTGAGATGGGAGCTATTCATTGGCTCCTGCAAAGGTTCCCCTTCGGGTGTTGATAGTTGATATGCCCCTAATTGATAACTTGTTGTGATGATAAATGGTCCCAACCAATTAGGTTTGAACTTGCCTTCGCTACGTGGGTTTGGGACATCCTTTTGATTTTCTTTTAAGACCAGTTCTCCGATTTGAAAAGTCTTGCTTCTAATTTTCTTGTTATAGCTCTTTTTGAGTCTATTTTGATAGACTTGCAAGTGATTCAAAGCATCAATGTGTCTTTCATCCAATAGCTCCAGCTCATTTAGTCTTGAAACCCAATATTCTTCATTCGTGACAAGGTTTTACAGTGATATTCTGAGGGATGGGAGCTCGATCTCAATGGGGAGTACGGCTTCTGATCCATAGACCAAGGAGAAGGGGGTGGCACCAGTGGGTGTGCGGATGCTGATTTGATAAGCCCAAAGGGCAGGATTAAGCTATAGATGCCAGTCACGACCTGCATCATTGACTGTTTTCTTAAGGATTTTGAGGATGGTTTTATTCGTGGCTTTTGCTTGGCCATTGCCTTGGGCATAATACAGGGTGGAGAAGCAATGCTATATTTTGAATTTCTCACACAAGTCATGAACCTCCTAGTTCTTGAATGGTGTCCCATTATCTGAGATAATGGCTTGTGGGACACCGTAACGATAGATGAGATAGTTCAAGATGAATTTTGAGATCTGCTTCCCAGTGATATACGTCATGGGTATAGCTTCCACCCACTTTGTGAAGTACTCAGTTGTAGTTACGATGAATTTATGGCCATTGGATGAGGTGGGTGAGATTTTTCCAATGAGATCGAGTCCCCACTGCGAAAAGGGCCATGGTGTGACGATGGGATGGAGCCCTTGAGCTGGAGCATGGATGAGGTCCCCATGCTGCTGACATTGTAAACATCTTTTAGCATGATCATGTGCTTCTTTCTCCATTGTGGGCCAGTAATACCCCATCCTCAGTAGTTTCTTGGCGATGGTCATTCCACTTGAGTGTGAGTCACAAATACCATTATGAACTTCAATTAGAGCGGTTAATGCCTCCTTAGCATTTAGACAGCGCAGTAAGGTACCTTCTATGCTTCTACTATATAAGGTATCGCCTAGGATGACAAATCTGGATGCCTTTTTGACAAAGGTTCATTTTAGGTTTGATGGGAGGTCAGCGGGTGTGACTCCTATGCAAAGATATGTATAGATGTCATGATACCAAGGATCACCTGGACCAACGATTTCACACACATATTCTGATTTCAGTACCTCGAATGTGGGGACGAGAAGCTGCTCAATCAAAAATTCATACTTTGGCATGTTATGAGGGATGTCTAATAGTGACCCAATTGTAGCCATGGCGTCGGCTGCTCTGTTGTTGGTTCTTAGAATCTGCTCAAATGTTATGTCAATGAAGGATTCCTTTAGAGTCTCCACCAATTTCTTGTATGGAGTGAGCTTGTCATCCTTAGTCTGACATTCATTATTGACCTGATTTATGATCAACTGAGAGTCTCCATACACCCTGAGAGCTATGATATTCCATTGCACTACTATCCTGAGGCCTATAGTCAAAGCCTTGTATTCTGCTATGTTGTTAGTGCAAGGAAATTCCAATTTGTATGAATTCAGTATGCAATCCCCTTGTGGGGTGATGAAGAAGACACCAGCTCCTGATCCATGTTGTGTGTATGAACCATCAAGTATAGCTTCCAAGTGATCAGCTACGTTGAGCTTAAAAATGGATTCATCTGGGAATTCTGAGACAAGAGGGTTCTCAGAATAAATGGGTGCTTCTGCTAGTTGATCCGCAATAACTTGACCCTTGATGGCTTTCCTCTCTACATACTCGATATCATACTTTGACAGTATCATTACCCATTTTTCCATTTTTCCTGTGAGCATTGCCTTTGATAGGAGATACTTGAGGGGATCAATCTTCGCAATGAGCTTTATCTTGTGTGCCAACATGTAATGTCTAAATTTTTGGGATGCAAACACTACTGCGAGGCAAGCTTTCTCGATGAAGGAGTAATTTAGCTTGTGACCGACCATTGTCCTGCTGATATAGTATATGGCTCTCTCTATTCTGTTTTCATCATGCTGAGCTAGGAGAGCTCCAAGGGCTGTTGTTGTGGCTGACACATATAAGATCATTGGCTTCTTTGGGATGGGTGGCATTAAAACTGGCAGTGTCAGTAGGTATTCCTTGATTTTGTTAAATGCCTCTTCACACTTTGTATCCCATTTGTATGCTACCTCTTGTGGAGTAGGTGTGAATACGAATTCTGCTTGTCTACTAGTTGTGCTATGAATCGTCTGATGGATTGGAGTCTGCCTTGGAGGCTTCTCAGTTGTTTTAATGTCTTTGGTGCTTCCATCTCGAGGATTGCTTTCACTTTTTCAGATCCACCTCGATACCCCTCATGGAGACTATGTATCCTAGCAATTTGCCTGATTGTACGCCGAAAACGCACTTCTTGGGATTTAGTCTGACTTTGTATTCCTCTAGTCTGTCAAAGATAGCACTTAGGGTTGCTATATGATCTTGTCTTTTCCTTGACTTAGCTAGAATGTCGTCGACATAGTCTTTGACTATTTTATGAATCATATCATGGAATATCAATGTCATGGCCCTTTGATAGGTTGCTCCTGCATTTTTTAGGCTAAATGGCATCATGTTCCAACAGTAGGTCCCCCACGGACAAGTAAAAGTTGTCTTATGTTGATCTTCTTTTGCTATCATGATCTAGTTATATCCTGAAAATCCATCCATTAACGATAGCATCTCATGTCTTGTCATCATATCTACTATCATGTCAATGTTGGGCAGTGGGAAATCATCCTTGGGACATGCCTTGTTTAAATCCCTAAAGTTTGTACAGATTCTGATGGTTCCATCATGCTTTGAAACAGGTACCAAATTTGACACCCATTCTGGATAGTCAATTGGTAGGATGAATCCTACGTCTAACAACTTTTTGAGCTCCATTTTGACCAATAAGGCAATTTGAGGATGCATTTTGTGAAGCTTTTGTTTGACCGGTTTTGCTTCTGGATACACAGCTAAGTGATGAACCACAGTCTCTGGATCAAGGCCTGGCATATCGGCATAACTCCATGTAAATTTTATTTTCCTCTCTTTTAGGAATGCTACTAGGAGTTCCTGTTCTTTTGATAATAGTGATTTCGCATAGAATGTGATATGCGGGGTCTCCTCTATTCCTAAGTTGACAGGATTGCATTTTTCGGCCAAGACTGCTGACTTCTCTGGATGAATAGCTCTTAGAGGAAGATTAAATCCTTCATCTTTGGGTGCCTCGGAGAGGTTTTCACCGTTGGATACATCCTTTCTTTTTACTATTTTCTTGTCAGAGAGTGCCATAGTGTGGTTTTCACTCAAGGACTTGGATATGATTCTTAGTTTCTCACTTTTACAACTGAAGGATTCAATCATTTCCCTATAATAGGCGTGTGTGTCTAACTCCATTATAAACCTTGCCTTGTGATCTCCATCTGGAATGTTATCCCTCAATCCCATGAATTCTAAGAGTGCCTCATCATTTTCGAACGTATCGAGAACTGGTGGTCCTCATTGGTCATAGTCAATCAATTGGGGATAGGCTAAGCGGATCTCATGATTTTGATGATCGGATTCAAAAGATAAGGTACTAATCATGCAAAGGGTAGTATCCTCAAATAACCTAGGTAGATTGGTCAAGTGATCCTCGTCATGGCTACTAATATAGGCCTCAGTTGTAAAGTTGTGTGTGTCTCTACCTGTGGATATTGGGGAGTGTACTTGTGCTAGTACTAGCTGAGGAGAAATATTAATCGTTCTAATCGGAGGTCTTCGGTCACGTATGGTTATACTAAGAGGGATACATCCAAGGCCAAGATTTGTTATAGGTCGTGTCTCTGGCATGATAGGTATTAAGAGCCCATTGTCATTTTGCCCCAGTCTTTGGTTTCTGTAGTAGCCCATTGCAAGCATCATTTGTAGGACCTTGCTTGTCTCAACCATTGGTAATTCAGGTGTCGGTCTTTCATCTCGATACAACATGTGAGATGGATCTGCTTCAATAACCTCTTGAACAAGGTCTCCCCAGCTTGTGAATTCAGGATAATCTTCAGGATATGTTTGTGATGTGGAAGCTTGATTTTCTTGTGGACATCCTTGTGATCTAGGAGATTGCGGTAACTCTCCTATCACAAAAGCATTATTAGGGAGCCTATAGCTTCCACAACCGTCTTCCTATGATGAGCTTGATGTCGGAGATGGTGGGGATGGCGGGAGTGGTGGGTGTCTCTGTCGCAGAAGTGGACGCGAGAGTGGCGGGGTTGATGTACAGTGTGGATGGGCCCTCATCATTTTTTGGCACTTGGTGGATTTTGTAATATTTGGCTTCAAGATTCTTGCAGTATGAGAAAGGTTCAAGATCTCCGTGGATGGTAACCTCTTGTCCATTATGTGTGAATTTTACACATTGGTGGAAGGTTGATGCTACGGCTTTCATCGCATGGATCCATGGGTGTCCCAAGAGGATATTGTATGGCAAATCAAGGTCCAAGACCTGACAAGTGGTTTCCATGAGCATCGGCCCTACTTGAATAGAGAGTTTGATTATGCCTTGAGACATCCTTTCTTGGTCATTGTATTCTCTTATTGTGATGCCTTTCCCTTTATCGATGGAATATTGTAATATTTTTAACTGCTTGATGAGGCTGAGAGAACAAATGTTCAAACCCTAACCTCCATCCACCAAGACCCTTTTGATTTTTCTTTTATGAACTATGGATTCCAAGTGAAGTGCATGATTGTGAGATGGTTGGGCGGGGAAATCCTGGTCAGAGAATGTAAGGAGATTAGGCGTTATGATGTTTCTGACCATAGCTTGGAATTGTTCCACATCAAGATCTACAGGGACAGTGGATGAGGCTAATGCTTCCTCAAGGATCTTTTTATGGGCTGACGATATTTTTAACAACTCCATGATGGAGATGTGTGCTGGTGTTCTTTTGAGTTGCTCTACGACATTGTAGCCATTAGATCTAGATGAAGAGACCCTATTTGGTTGAGATGACCCTATGATGGTCACTTTTCTGCCTCTTGTGGTGACTCCACAATCTTCAGCATGAGAGCCCTTGATGGTGATGACCATGCAGTCCTCATTGAGGGAGGAAACAACTATTTCGTATACATGATTTACACTGCCCTTTCCTTTATCCTTGTTATTCCCTTTGTTGCCATGATTCGGCATCGGATTCGTGTAGATTTTAAGATCCTGATTTCCTGTAGGTGGTTCCACGTTTATGATTCTTTTGTCAATGAGATCTTGGATGATGTTTTTGAGTCTCATGCAACTCTTTGTGGTGTGGCCTTTGATTTTGTGGAATTCACACAGTTGATTCTCATTGTACCAAGGAGGTTTCACATCGGGTTCTTGGTAATTCTCGAATGTAGGTACTTTAATGAGCTTTTCATCGATCAACCTTTCCATGATGTCCTCAAGTGGTTCCCCCAACATAGTGTATTTTCATTTAGGATACATTTTGCATTGAGGTGGGCCTCTTTGGTCATTGAGATTATTGATGGTTGAATTGTTGTTGGGTTGATGTGTTGTGTGATGAGTTTTTTGATTTGGTGTTTGGATTTGTTGTGTGGGTATGTTTTGGCATGGACCACTAATGACCACCTTGGCATCTACGACACCATCATTAGTGATGTTTTTGTTCCTCGCCCATGTGCAAGGTTTATCATTATAATTGGATGATGGGCAATTGTTTTGATGTTCGTGGTATGATGTTGATTCCATGGGTTGACTCACAAGGGCTCTTTCGATGTTAAGTTCCCCTGAGATCAATTGTTCATATATGGTGATACCCTGAACCTTGAGATGAAATTCCAAGCGGCTTTCAAGGTTGGCGATGATTGTGCATACTTTTTGTTCTTCTGGCATGGTCCACTTGCTCCGATTGGCCTTGGATCGCCATCATTGAAGGAATGAAGCGAAAGATTCATTCTTTCCTTGTTTTAGAGCCGAGAGTTCTTTGAGACTAACATCCATTGCAATGCTACCTACGTAAATCTTAATGAATGCGTCTATAATCTCTTGGAATGTTCTAATGCCTGAAGATAAGCGAGAGAACCATTTGATAGCGGGACCTGCCAAGCTTCTAGGAAATAATTGCATTAGATAAGTATCATCATATGCAACCTCCATGCAATGAACCTGGAATTCCCTTATGTGATCTTCATGGTTTCCCATCCCTCAATATTTGTCAAATTCAGGGATTTCAAATCCCTTAGGGAATGGTTTCATTCTAAGCTCCTATCAAATGGATAAGGACACAAGTTACTTGGTGTTTTGGTCGTTCGCCCTGATTGAAGGTCGAGCACCTATTGCGAGAGCAACCTGAGTTGTGTCATCACATCATCTTACGGATCAGGGGGTGGGATGAAGGTGTTATGGGCTATCGCAATTGTGGTTTGGATGGATGGGTTGGTCAGTGTGTTGTTCATTGGTATGTGTATATTTTGTCAAGCGAGGTAGGCTTCTACCTACTTTTGTATGAACAATGCATGTTGTTGATCTTGTTGCTGTTGTGCTAAGGAACTAATGCTTGTTGCACTTGTTGTTGTTCCAACAATGCTTGTTGTTGTGCTTGTTGTTGTTCCCACAATGCTTGTTGTTGGGCTTCCAGTTCTGCTAATTCTTGTTGTTCTTGATATTGCTTTAATTCTTGTTGGTATGCTTGCAATTGTGCTGCTTGTGCAAGAAGTTGTGCTTGTGCTTGCGCTTGTTGTGCTTGATATTGAGCTTACGCTTGAGCTTGTGCTTGAGCTGTGTGTGCTTGTGTTGCTTGTTGCTATAATAGAAGTTGTGCTTGAGTAGTTTTTTGTGCTTGCAATGCTTGAGCAACTTCTTGTTGTTGTTTTTGCAATAACACTTGTGCTTGTTGCGCTTGTTGTGCTTGTTGTGCTTGTTGCGCTTGTAATGCAGCTTGTGCAGCTTGGGTGACTTGTGCAGCTTGTGCAGTTTGTTGAGTAGCTAGGTGTACAACTTTTTGTTTCTATACTTGTTGGTATCCCCTTTGGAAGGAAGCTTGCAATGCTGCGTCGTATTGGGTTGATGTGGTGAATGTTGGTGGTGGTGGGGGTGGTGGTGGATTTGGAATGGCATTCGTGGTGGTGGTGAATGGTGATGTTGTGTTGATTATTTGATTAGTGGATGGTTGTGTTGATGTGGTAAGTGGCGTTGTTGATATGATCGGCCCTTGGGAGACCACGCTTTGTGATGATGTGGCAATTGTTTGTGCATTTTTTGCCTATTGTTGTGATGTCGACGACAAATTTTGAGCATTAAACAAAGTGCTTTGGTTGATGGTTGGGATAGTGTTTTGATTGATGTTTGGTAAAGGGGGAAGTCCTAAACCAAGAAGTGGTGTGGATGATAATGGTAGTGGTGGGATAGGTGGAAATGTGAGGGGTGTTAGTTGTTGTGTGGTGTCGAATATGCCCCCTGGTCCAAACATATCCCCCTCTTCTTGTGGATTTGTGAGAAGAGGTGTTTGTGGTGCTCCATGAAAAAATGTTGATAATGGGTCATAATGTAAATTGAGAGGAACATTTTTGTGTAATGGATTTTGGGGGATGTTTTGTTCCAATGTGGTGTTTGCGTCCAAGTTTTGGTTATTAACAAGGGGATGTGATTGAAGAGCATTAAGAAATGTGTTTCCCTTGTTAACATTGGGTTCGGTTGGAGCAAATGATGTTGTGAGTTGCAGGATATTTTGCATGACGTTTTGAGATGGGGGTGTAGATGAAATGGGGATGGTGGATGAGATTGGTGGAAAGGATGTCTCTACTATAGTGTTCACATCAAAATACGAAGGCAACTTGGCCCCTTGTTTTGCTAGTTCAAGCATGTACAACAAAGGGTTAAGTCTCATCATGATGTTGATGATTCTATGGTTGCCTAGATTTTGGAGCATTTCCATCATTTCTTCGCAAGACATTCCAAAAGTGAGGTCCTCTCCTTGGTTTTCTTCTTGCAGATTTTGTGATGATGAGAGGGTCAACGGATTACTTGATTCGGTGAGATTCATTTCTGCGTTCGTTTGGCTAAGATCGCTTGAAGCGGGTGTTTCTTTGTTAGCTTCCATACTCTTCTTGTATTGAGATCTAGTAAGAACCATAAAACAAGGATCAATCTTCGAGAATATGGGAGATGAATCTCTTTAATTCTTTGGGTTGATCTTTATCTTATGCCTCAAAGTAGAAACTTCTAGGATGATTTTAGGATCAAAAAGGTGATGATGATATGATGATGATGTTTAAGGATGGATGTTTATGAATGTTTTTGGCTTTTGATAAATCTTGAATGAAATACTAGGCTTTTAGGACTTTGGATTTTTTTTATTTTATGGATTCAATTTTGGATTTTTGAGATTTTGCCCTTGATCTTGATTTTGATTTGGTTTTGATTTTGAAAAAAAAGACCCTAAGATGTTGGATGATGATCTAAGGGATAGCTTTGTTCAAAGGATGATGGTTTGAATATGTGTGAGGAGAAGGATGCATCTACTCACACCTACCCAAACAAGATAATTGTTTCACTAAGTATATGAAGAAGGATTCATCTACATACACTAAGCTAGACAAGATGATTTTTGATAATTTTGACTAAGTATATGCAAAAGGATGCATCTACACATGCCTAGCCAAAGGTGTTTTGATAAATGTTTTCAAGGACTTGGTCTCAATGATTTTGGTGATTTTTATTTTTCCACAAAGCCTAGCACTTTCAAGGATGATTTCAAGATTTTCAAAAGGTGAGATGATATTGTTTTGATGTTTTGGGGGGATGGATGAAAAGATTTTGGTATGTTTTGATCCCTAGATGAACCTAAAAAGAACACTTTGTTTGCCTAGATCTAGGTATTGAAGAGCATGCAAATGCTTCCTAAAGACCTTTGTAACCAAGGATTGATTTCATTTGAACATTCATTTCAATGATTTTTGCTTTTGGAAATTGTGAGTCTTCAACACATATGAAAGTTCATTTTGCTTAGCTTTGCTTAATGTCTTTATTTTACCAAAAACACTCTCTTTGATTAAATTTTCAAACTAATATGTCCAATGTCCTAGTTTCTTCAAACCCCACAAGATATATTATGTGGAAATTTAATGAACTTAAGGCAAGGGTTTTCCTATTGTTTACTTAAAGAGACAAATCGAGATGTAACCCAATGTTTAGAAACCTCTAAGGATGTGAATCCCAACGGCAAGCAATAACATATGGATTGAGCCAATGGTATTTGTCTCCAAAAGGGTTCGAAATTTTGATGATGTTAAGTGTTTGTTTTTGAGATGTTTTCGAGCAAGCAATGTATTTTCAAACTGACTCACAAGCAATGCAACATCCTAGCTTAATTGGTACATTTTTCTTGGTGGGCTTGCCTCATGCCCTTCATAGAAGAGATGATTTTACATGCAACCAAGGAAAAATATAAAGTTATGTTAAGAATGAAGTCTTAACCTCTATATTTCAACCAAGATCGGACATGGCAAGTAACTTCTTGGAATCTAAGTTCCAATGCACCACCTTGATAAAATCGCTCAATGGATCAATAGGCCACTACAAACAAGGGTTTTATTTCAGACTTTCCGTTCGTAGGAGTTGACCCAACGTGGCAAGATTCCCCTTTCGGATCCATCTTGTCGGATTCAACTGCGTGATATTGGTGTTTCATCCAATATCCACATTTATATCCCAGCTAGAAATACTCTCAGGTTCAAAGTGTTACCGGTTGAGTCATTCTCTTGGGTGATTACTTTTGTCCACAAGGCAGGCCCTCTAGGATAAACAAAATCGAATGAAGAGAAAAAACCATAACTCAATCAATATTTGATAGCAACAAAGAGAGATCAAGTGTACACGAAAATGACCCCACTCACACTCGCACAAGATTTTGTTCAATTTTTAAGCCCAAATTGAAGTGTGGAGGTGATTGCTTTATCTCATCCCAAAGTCATGAAAAAGGCCTTTTGATTCTCAAGATCGCTATAAAGTGCGAGAGAAGCGCATACGTCCTTTTTTGATGGCTTTAGTCTAAGTAATCCCTCACAAAAACAAAGCTACACTTGTTCTTTTTAAAGCCTCAAAGCAATATGTGACTTCATTTTAAAGCACCAAATCACAAGTGAAAGACATTTGTTCAATTTTTTAATCCCATAAATGAAATCTAGTAAGTTGTTGATCCTATTGTTCATTTTTTTTAACCTTTGCAAAAAGAAATTGAAAGATTTTTTTTAAGCCCAAATGAAAGCTAGTGTTCTAAGGATGAAAAGATGACAAATTCTTTAAAGAAGTGTTAAACAAACACTTAAGTGTTTAAAAACACTTTGATTGAAGAAAAAATCATCACCATGCTCCTCCTCCCTATGTTTTTCAATTTTCAACCTACAAAGGAGAAAACAGTCAAATTCTGGAAAAACACAGGAAATAAAAACCAGAAAATAGAAGGTAAATAAATCATAAATCAAAAGCACGTGCTAAAAAATTAAATTCCCCCTTTTACTGTCTCCCAGCGTTGCAACTCATGAAGGCGTCGCTATTTTTCTCTCCCAGTGGTGCTCTTACAGCGCCGCTTTACCAGTCAGTGGCGCTCTGTGTTGCGACAGAGAGCATGATTGCGTTGCTATTTCGCCCAGCATCGTAGTTCATGTCTAGCATCGCACTTTTCAAAAAAATTAAAGAAACCTGCAAGTCAACGAGTCCAACGGCGAAGTTAGAATTTTGAATGTTTTTGGTGGGACAAGCCCAGCGGCACAGTTTTTGTTTCCAGTGGTGCAATATAGCGACGCTGATGAGCCCGTGTTGGAATTTCCTGTGTATGAAGGAAAACGTGGAAATTTGAAAGAAAAGTTAGAATTAATGATATCCAACCCTCCTTCTAGCGCCAAATGTGTGAACCATTTTTCTAGTACCTACAAAACAACATGAATAAATGAGTTAGACAAGGAATTACAAGCTAAAAGAAGGATTCCCCATGAAATCCATTTACAAATCAAACTAGGAATGAAAATAGTGAAGAACACAATGCAAATGCCAAAAACAAGGTTAAAATCCTAATTAGATGTGCAAACTCATGATCCCATGGGGGAATTGGTGCCAATTTGATGTGAAAATTGGCCCTTTCCCAATCCCTAAGATGCAACCTTTGTTGATTGATGATGAAGAGTGATCCACTTTGATGAAAGATGAGAACTCCAAGCCAAATATGCAAAAAGCCTAGCTAAGAATTCAAATGATGGTTGAGAATGACTAAGTATTTTAGCATGGTAACTTTGCAATGTTTGTGGATGATAAATGAAGATTGAGCCTTTCATTTATAGGATTCCAGGATGGATGAAAGTCCAAATTTGAGCAATGTGGGACTAACTTCCATCCAATGATATGGTGCCACTTGTCAAGCTATGAATGGATGATGGTTGTGCAAGATTTGGGGTTTGTGCCAATAAATGCCAATATTTGAAATTCAAATTTGTTGAAATAACATATAAGAGGGAAGGGAAAATGCAATAAATGCCACTTGGCTCAAGGCAAAGGACATGTAAGATGAATTTATTGCCTTGTTGGATGTACATGTTGACTTGGAATTTTTGAATTCAAATTGAAAGAATATTCCAAAAGATGCCATGTGAGGAAAATAGGGATTTAATAAATGAATTAAATCTATTTTCATGTGCAACTTGCATTATCTAAAGGATGTGACATGAGATTAGATTATATTAATCAAGGGTTAATTAATTTAACAGGAGATTTGATGATGACTTATTTGACTTAGATTTATGGATTTATTTAAATCAAATAAGAGAGGAATATGACAAGAGATTAATTAGATAAGGATTTTGATTTATTTAATTAAAAGGGATGGTGTTAGATTAAATCAAATACGGTTTTAATTTATTTAATTTAATAGATAGATTTTAGAGATTTAATCAAATAAATTGATTATTTAATTAAATAGGGATAATTAGATCAGATGGGTTGATTTAATTAACAAAAGGAATTGACTTAATCAGATAAAATGATTTATTTAATTAAGAGACGAATATTGATGAATTTAATCAGATGGGGAATTTGATTAAATGGTTAGACCGAGGGCTGATTTAGGAAGAAACGATGTTAGTAAGTCAAGATCAAATGCACAATGTCAATCAGTATGTTTTACGTGTCTACAATCTTTATAAATTTGTTTTAACAAAAATATGATTTCAAACTAAAGATGTAGTTTGTTCCTCATAGGGTGACCATTGATTATATACAACAAATACAATTTATGCATATTAAATGGTTTTATGTTTTTGTCTGAACGAGAGGGCATTATTATTGTCTTAAAAATTCAATAGGAGAGAAAATATAGTCTTTTTGCCAAAGCTTGATATTTTCATGTTGTTTATTGCATGAAAATTAATAGTTTCTTTGGCTCATAATTGGTTGAAGGCTAATTTCCTAGGGATTTTGATTTCTGCTATTTTTTTTTAAAGTTTGTGCAATAAAGAACAAGACCAAGAAAGTATTAAAGAGGTTTTCTAATGTTTTTAAAAACTATTTTTTGGTTGGGACTATCCATATTTAGTTGTGTTGTGTGTGTGTGTGACCTATTGTCTTTTGTATATTAGCTTTTTCTTTTCTACTTTACATATTTCTATCAAGTAGACACATTGCTACTCCAAGTTCATATTTGTGACGTGCTCCAATGGCTTTGTTAGAAGTGGCCAAGGAAACATGCCATATCACTCATCAATAGAGGAAGGAATACTAAATAACCTTATATCTCCAATTCCTAGAAAGTCTAACACCATACTTTGCTTTGTAAGTTTGTTCACATATATTGCAACACACAATTGAATTCACATAATTAATTAAGTCCAAACTTTATTTATCATCATAATGAATTTTCTTTTTGCATGGATCAAAATATTTGGTAAACTAACTTTGTAAATCACCAATAATATGTGTCAACATGAATCGATTGGAGGAAATTGCATCCCTATCATGTAGTTCTCATATCAATAGATGAAACCTAGGAGTATATGGAAAATATAAAAACAATACTGAACGGAGGGCACCAAGTAGAACTTAATGGTCAAAAATCTTAGAACTTTTGAAAGTAGAAAGAGCATGCACCTGATGGAAAAGCACTCGAATATACAAAGACACAATTAAAGCATTAGTTAGGACCCGTCCAAATGCTTTAGTAAATGAGAATAAAACTGGAGTATTCTAGTGTGCAACTAATTTATTCACATAGACCATCCTAAAATATAAGGCCACTCTACCTTTTGTATACATCTCCAATTTTAAAATACAAGAAGAATTAAAAAGTACAAAACAATCACATATCTAAGAAGAAAATGAGATGGGCTTTTGTAAGTTAAAAAATAAATTCATAGGCTACACTTGCATTTGAATTTGATTAATAATTTAAAAATAATATAAAAAAAAATTCAATAAAAGGAAAAAATCAAAGATTCATTGAAGAAAACTAAATCATTTCTATGGCCTAGACATAAAAACATGTATGAGGTAAAAAAATAGAGTTCAATCACTAGAACCTCAAGAACATATTCCTCTATCTACAAGACAAATTACTGCTAACACAATGCATTGTGCCACAAACAATTATTTTGTGTAGAAAACTTATAGATATCACAGGCCTTCCATGAAATCGGTGATACCATCTTGGGAGACCAATTCCAATCATAATCAATTTGGATACCTAACCAATAGAAAATCACATTATGCAATATTATTATATACAATACCTACATTAATCAATATCAATGACACGCAACTCTATATTTTTTCCCAAACCTATCTCAGTCACATAGACCCAAGTATTTTAGTTCAATCTTGCTGACAAAAGACCACACAATCTAGATAGCCCTCCTCTAGGTTGTAGTACATTAGAAGCACCAAGAATAATTTCCTTATTGATACCTCCATCAGTAAATAATCCAACTCTAGGAGGAATCAATGAAGTCTTCGATGCCAAAATGGAGACAAAGCCTACCTAGCTACAAAAATGGAGATCCCATCCCTATACAGTGGAAACAAGCACCAAAAGTTCTAATTGCACCTTAGATAGCAAGGAACTAAACAAACTCAAAAGACATCATGACCCTACATAGAGACCATCAAGAACATAGACATAATAGAGGGTATAAGTAAACCCGTATGAAGAACTACCTTTCAACCAAAAACCACATATATACCTTAGCAAACTTTCACAAAACTAACCTTGATGGAGCTTTCTACAAAACTAACCCTAAAGGGAGATTTTTGTCTTGTTATCGATGCAACTCTCCTAGTATGGGTGAATGAAAAATGTGGAAGCATAGACAAGACACATGAACCTCTTTGTAGAATGCCACACAACTAACTATAGGTTCATATGCCATCACTACAAAAAGGTGGAAATAGTAGAAAGATATGCTTATTAGTTTCCTCGTCTTTATTTTTATTGGACAAGATTTTGAAATTATTATTGCAAAAATAGAAACCCCCATGAAATTAGGCTCTGTCAAACTACAAGCCAAATAAATTTTAATTTTCATGCTAAAAAAGAGTAAAATCCAAACTTTGGTTAAAGACTATATTTTCTCTCAGGTACTCACTTTTCAAGACAACATTAACGCCCTTGTATGAGGAGAAAACATAATTCTATCATCTATATAGGCAGGGACTTACAATTTTTAAAGATTTAGATTTACATGTAACAAATTGTTTTGTCTATAAGACCTTAGCCCACTAAGAAATGAATTTTAGTATGAACCTCATACAAGTAATTGAATTTAGCCCATTCTCCTTATGGGGTTTTCATTTTGTCAACATCATCAAACTAAAATCTTTAACTTATCATAATTCTATCTTGACAACTAGAAATTATTGTATGCTCTAGATCAAAGTCGAGGCTTATAAAAATTACATCTTTAAGAATCCTTGGTAGCTCACTCAATCTTGACTATCACTTTAGGTATCTCGGGTTGTGGATTCAACTATTGATTTTCTTGTGGTGTGCATGAGGGTTTGTTACACATTGATCGAGAGATTAAATATGGGGGCTCACCTTAGAAAGAGCTAAACTTTAGGTTGCTAGACTAAACTATCATTTCCTCTTGATAAAAGAATAAAAATTACATCACTAAGAAAGTCATTAAATTGTGCAAAGATCATCTTGTCACCAAGTTTGATACTAATTATTCTCAATTATGTGAATATAACCTCTCTTTTTATTTCAATCTATCCAATCCAAAAACTTGAGACTAGAAGCCTATCCAATCTCTCATAGATAAAACGCTCCCCACATCTCTTGTTAATTGATGAGGGACACACAACCCAAAACCCACAGAAATCACAACAATAGATACCAACATAGAAGATCTAAGATAGAAAATTATTCACTTTCAATTATTTTCAGAAAATGAGATTATAGATTCAAAGCTTACATGCTACAGCCTCATAGGCTTGATTAATTACAAAAAAATCAACTCTAAAAAGAAAATCTACTATTCAAAGCCACAATCTGCACTATCAGGGCCACCTTCTACAACCCCCACTTAACCCTTAATTTCCCTAAAATGTTCTAGAAAGTTCAAATTTCCCCTTTTTTAAGTCAGCTTCCAACAATTTTTAGCATCAACGTTTCGGACATGTCAGGATTTCCGAAACGTTTGCTAAAAATTGTTTCAAATCCAGAAGCTATACCTTATGATTTTTGGCACCAAATGCCCCACCATTTGATTTTTGGCCTAGGAAGAAATTTTTAAGAAATTCACTTTTTGAGGACCAAATTTGTGGGGCCATAACTTTTGATCCGGGTGTCCTATTTTCTATTATTGCATATCGTTGGAAAGCTCTTGATGAGCTCTACAACACATGAATTGACCGTAGGTCAGTTTGGCCACTTTTTGAGCTATTTTGGGGCCTCTAAAGTTTTATATCTTAATTTGAAGTTGCATTGGGGAAATTTCTTAGGACGAAAACTTTAATATCTCTTAAACCGTGCAAGGTATTGAGGTGATTCTTTCACGACTGGAAAAAATTTTCAGCTCTGCTCCCTAGGGTAAATCTTCACGTCCATACGAGCCCGTTTAGGCTGACTTACTAAAATAGTAAGTGCCTATTTTTCCCTATTTTTGATGCCTGGCAGTCTTATACCCCGTAAGTGCCATCATGGGACTCAAAACAACTAAATAAAATAAAGAAAACATTTTTTTTGGGTGATGCAAGATTTCCCTACACCGTTGGATGCTCCTACATCATTAATCCATGTAAACATACCATTACTTGGCTAAATATATCTATCAAGTTTAGAAAGACAATTTTACCTTGATAAACATCGAGGGAGATTCATACTCCTATATTAATGCAAACTCCTTTCAATTGATTTATAGGTAGAAACTTTGTAAATGGATTGGTGTGATATGCCTCATCATGGATAGATTTAAAATACTTCACACTAAAGCATGTTTTTTGTTGAAATAAAGAAAAATAGGGTTACCTAATATGGAAAGGTAGGTCAAAAGGATGGCAATAGACCTTATCTTCGTATTTTCATTAGGAAATGAGATCCCCACAAAAAATTGAATAACAACCCTTAGATGAGTCAACTCCTTATGAGAATCTTCAGATTTCGCTATTGTTGTGACATTCTCGCACACACACAACATTGGAGGCAAGGGCTCTCTTTGCTTTCTTTTTCTTTTCATTTTAGGTTATGCCTTTTCCCCTTAAGGGATAGATCCTTTGAATTTTTCTTATCTTACCTTTTGGGAATTTAATGATTGATAATCAGTTGAGTTGAGTTGGTCTAAGCCCATGAAATCTCATTTGAACTTCAAATTAGCTAGGTTTGGTTTGAGTTTGGGAATTCCTTGAGGCATTGGAATCCCTGAAATTCTATTTTTCATGAAATTCGGAGGTGTCTAGATTACCCGAAGTCCTTCATTTTGCTGATTTCATGACTCTTTGGATTGCACGAAACGTTACTTTCGTTGATTCCATGACCAGGTCGATTCTCCAAGACTTTAGTTTTGGTGAATTCCTTGGAGGTCTAGAATCCCGAAAGTCTTCTTTTTGCTAAATCTAGGCCAGTTTGGATTCTCTGAAATCCTTTTTTTCAAAGAATCCTTGCCTTCATGCATTCCCCGAAACCTAGTGTGAATGTCAAGTGTCATATCATTTATTGCACTCCACAAATGGGCTAGTTTTCATTAATGACTCTTAAGGCTTAAGATGAAATGAAATGACAATAAAGGTTAAGGACCCGATGAATGATTCTTAACATTCAAAACTTTAAGACATGTTATGTTTTGAAGGATTTTATCAGAGCTTTGGTGATCAAAGGGAGGACTTATGGCTTAGTAAGGAAAGCAAAAAGGGTTAAGGGTTAAGACCAATGCTTGAAACCTAAAACACTTATACTTAGGTGAGTGATGAAAAGAAGGGTTGAAGAGGTAGGAACTTGGAGGCGATAGGGATGGTATACAAGTATGTAGATAACTATTAGCTCGAAAGTCCAAAATGGAGAACACTTAGCCATTTTTGGGTTTTTTAAGGCATAGTTCATGCAAGATGGCCCATATGAGATCTCTTGAATCGATTTTTAATGATCGGTCATATAAGGTGGTTGTGAAATGTCAATAGTACATCCTATAAAACTACAACTACCAATAACTATAGATCCTATTTTATTCTTTCATTTAAGAACCACACTAAAAAGTATCAAAATAATAGTTCCTTTGAAAGTCACACTTGACACTTATGTACTAGCTAGAATAAATTCATATCCTAGAATTAGAATAAAAATTAGTAGATTTCTTCTTCTAAAATCAATGAGAGCATGCAAATATTTTTGATAGTTAATTTATCAAATCATAAAATTAGGTATAAGATATTTTGAGTATCTATAAATATATCCCTATTTTAAGGAATATAAAAGAGACTGTACTCTCTACCCTTTATCTTCAATCTCTTATAAACATGACTAGTTTGAATGACCCTACTCCAAAACACTAAATTTTGTCAACTCTTCAATATGCTAATCTTGTAAGATAACTAGAGTTTTATGTGATCCATTTTTAAAAATGTAATAATGGAGTATAGTTTACAATATTTAGAAACTTTAATTTTTTAAATTAATTATTTTAGAGTGAAGTTGAATTATTTAAAAATAGGTTTATATTTTTATTTCTCTTGAAATATGACATGTATAACTTGTTTGAAGGAGGATGAAAAAGGAACTTGAGAATAGAAAATTATTTTTATGGAATTTATTTGATTGTTGATATTATAAATTTTATTTTCCAAGATTTCTTTGGTTGTCATGCTCAATAGAAGTTTTGAAAATTGAAGAAAAAGATAGTTGATTAAATTAGAGGTTTAGATAAGTCATATGTTTTATCAATCAAATGTAACTTGAAGCATTTTGATGGATTTGAAAACCTTTCAATGGCATGGGCCTGCTCCTAATATTTTTAACTTGGATCCATTCATTATTCCTTATAATATTAGGAATAGTGGAGTGATTGAGGAAATTATTAAAGGGTGAAATTTTACTATACTTCCACTTGTTTAATGTTTATGAGACTAATGTGCCACCACACCTAGTCAATCTTGTACTAATGATGCAATAAAGAAAAATTATGGAGTGATATGCTTCATTTATTGGAACATGAGAAATAAATCCATTTCATATAAAATTATGTTATTGAGTATAGTAGCCTTCAAACTAGGTACAAATACAACTACAAAATTATGTCTTATGATGCAGGAGCATCCCGGGTGAACGAGTTATCCGCATCAACCAAAAAGGTTTGTAGTTTTTAATTTCAATTTTGGTTTTATTTAGCTTTTTTTTGGCATCTCTTAGCATAAAGAACTATTTAGTCCAATCAAATTGTCAATTTGAAGTTTTAGCCAAAACACCGTTTTAACTCTCCATGGGCAGTTTTGAAAATTATTTCTTGAAAATCCATAAGGAATCAAGTATAATTATTTTGCAAGGACATTCTTTGAGGTAACATGTTGAATGTGAAAAAAAAATCAAAGTTATATCTTTCATCGTTTGGGAGAAATTAACATTGGAAATTTGTGTTTTAATGTCGAAAGTGTGTTGCCGGTATATGAAAATTTTGAATTTTCAAAATTTATGAGGGATGGAGTGATTTTTTTTTGCAAAGGACCTGAGGACATCATCCTGAGCCTAGTCACCAATTTTAGTGAAAAATTTGAGAGCTTTGAGTTTTTCACCTGCCAACACCCGCTTATATCGAATTGGCCTCTTTAGTCTTCTTCGAATTGATTTTCAGAGGGATGATTATTGGAATGGAATCAAACATTTGTAAATTATATTTATTCACCAAATTTTCCATGTGATTAAATGACTGTTTTATTTTTATAGAACCATCAAATATGACAACGTTCAAAATTGAAAAAAAACCTATATTTTATTCTTTTATTTAAAATTTGTAGTCAGCTTTGCCGGTATTGGCATGGTGTGATGGTTTATAGGTGGAATTTTTTTCTTGCCACCAAGGTTCAAACCCCGTTGGGGTGGTTGTATTATGGTTCATAGCTCTGGTCAAAAGTGTTTACCCCTTGAATAAAATAAAAAAAATGCAGTCAACACCAAAACTTGGAAATTTTAGAATAAATTTAAAAAGGTAGAAAAGCCAACGTAGGGGAATAATTTGAAGTGTGAGAGGAAAGAACAAGAAATGAAAAGGTTGCATCCATTTTAATAAGTTTATTAGCTTGCAAACAAAAAATAAGAAGAGGAGGAGGCAACGCCATAGGGAAGAGGGGTTGTACAGATTTAAAATGAGAAGAAGAGGCTACGTAGCAGGATGAAGAATAGTTGAAGAGGTAGAGGAAAGACATAATATCTATGCCTATGAGAGAGGCCATTCAATAATTGTAATTATTGTTTTGTGTAATTTTATTTTGATGGAGAATGTCCAATAAAACTAAGTATAGTGGTTTATTGTTTGTTGCAATGTTCATAATATCTTGAAATTGATAGGCAAAGAGGAATTTCCTATAAGTGATTGAGAGTGTGAGTTGTTTTGTGAGAGGGGAGGACCCCTTGTGTCATCTTGGAAGAATATATTACCATTGTATTCAATCTATAATTCAAAGGCTGAGGGATAACTTGGCGATAATTTAAAGTGTAAATAAAATTGAAAAATTGGATAGAAGTGTGGAGAATACTAGAGGCATATATTTTTTTATAACTTTAACATGGTTTATTTTCTCTCTAGTCCAAAACTGATATTACACAAGCTTATATAGTATTTATTGGATTCATAAAAAGATACATAGCTTGAGCTACTCTTAAAAGAATATGATATCATGTAAAATAATTCCTACATGATAAAATTTTCTTTTCAAGAGTTATTGGGGGGAGAATCAATTATAATATTATTTATACATAAAATTAAATATACCCTTTCATTCTAGGCGTCATTGGACCAGGTTGGAGTAAGACAAAACTCTCAAATTAAGTTGTGTTCAAAACATTTTGAATCAATATTGAGGCTCTACTAAATTGAAATAAGTCTTTATTTTAGTGATTATTTTGTATTTATTTTATAAGACTACCCTATATGATTCTCATCTCATTTTTGTTATTTTCCCAAAACATGGGGGTTAATTTGATAATGTTGATAAGGTATATTATATACCCTTCCTTTAAATACAAGTTTTTTTATTTAGTAGTAATTTATGCAATTGTTTAGAAATGTTTATAATATTTGATTTCAATATTGTCATTTTCCTCCAAATAATAAACCTTAAGAATGAATTATATTGAATAAAATTGATATTTTATGTTCTTTAAATACTCTCAATTTACTCCATAAAATTAAATTGAAACCTAGGCTTAAAGCATGACCAATATCCAAGTTAGGTTAACCATGTCATTGAAAGCTTCAAGTAGTAGTAAGACTCAAAAAAAGATTATTAACATTGTTGTAAGGTATCTTTAAGGCTAAAATTATAAGAAATTTGTTTAAGTTTTCATTTGAAATAAGTTTTTTATTTTTGTCTATTGGGAATGCATATTGTAATGAATCTCAATTACTACTAAGATTTACATTGTTAACTATGGTGCAGGGGCACCTAGTTAACATGTTAAACAAAGGTGGTCTAATGTGTTTTGGGTGTTCTAGTCATCTTTTGGTTTGCAATAAGGTCTATTTAGACCATGTTCAGTGTAATTAGTCATGTAGGGTTGGTTTGGAGTCGCGTTGTTAAATTTTACAAAAAAAGTTGTAAAGTTGCTATGCAACATTTGCATTATTGGTGATTTTGGGAAGTTTGACAGTCAAGAAGGTTAAAAGTTAGTTTGTAACTATGGGACAAGTTTGGAGAAGGCATAAAAATCATGATTTCATTGTTGGAGAAGGTTGGTGAATGTATTTTTGGAGTTTTGAATAAAACAACTCTTGATTCTTGTGTTTTCAAGGAAAAACTTGTTGCTACAACCAACAATATGGCCTTGTACGGCTTGTAGATGAATTTTTGTGCATTTGAATTGATGGAGAATTGAATTAGATTCATTTTTCTCTTTGTCTCATAGGATTTCATTAAGTTTAAAGGATTTTATTGCACTTTTACTAAAGGTAGCCTTGAAACCCTGATTTGGACGGTTTGAGAGTGAAAATATGGAATAAAAGACCATTCCACTGGTAGAAAGCCTCTGCAAATCGATGGAATTGTGTTAGATAGGTTTATTTTCATGTTTGTTGAGTTGGCAGGAGCAAGGATGAGGGTTTGAGTAAATTTGACTAATGCCCTAGTTGGTTTTCTTCATGTTTTCAAGCAAAAGTGAAACATAGAAGTAGAGTTTTGTTGAAGAATTGTTAGGAGACCATTTTAGGTGATGAAAAATGAATGTGCAGACCTAATTTGATGTGTCTAAGGTTTTGGAATGGATATTTGAGGTTTGGAGTGTGTAGAATCAATAAGTGCCCTGTTGTAGGAGCTTAATTAGGCCTTTGTCTAACAGAGTTTGAAATATGTTCCTGAAGGGCTTAATGGGTATCTAAAATTGGTTTTGGTTTGTGGGTAGGAGTTATTTTCTGGAAGTTATGACAAAAAAAAAACACCTTGTTTGGAATGCTACAAGGAGGATTGAGGAAATGGTGAGGAAACACCAAGAAAGGGTTTACAAAGTGGAAAGTTTGTTCAAAGTTGATTGAATTGTGATTGATTAGGCAACCTCCAACCTACTCTGCATCAAAATGCATATTGTAATGAATCTCAATTACTACTAAGATTTACATTGCTAACAAATTACATAGAAGTATTTTTGTAAAATATTATGCATGAAAATTTTATTATTTTTAGATTGCAAGAAAACTAGTGATATCGATGCGACATGCCCGCCCTCTGATACCACAAGGATGAGGGAGACTAGACCTCGTGACCTCTTACTTGAAACAAGATGCTTTAGCCAATCAAGCTAAGCACCCCACCCCATGAAAATTTTAATTGTTATCATAAGAGTGTGATCAAAAATTTAAAAAATAACATGTTTGATAGAGGAAAAGAGGATGGGAGATATGGCAAGAGTTTATTAACAAAAAAATAGTGTTGATGAATGTGATATTTGTCAATTCTCTTTTATCATTCTAAATATTTAACATCTTATAAGTTATTTTAAGATATTTTATTTGAATCATGGATAAAAAGATAATATATACATAAATTCTGTCTTCTTCATTTGTGAAATAAAACGTCTACAACCAACATTAAATAATCTATATTTTTAGTATGTTGAATGTAAAATATTAAATCCAAAGTATCACTCATATTTTTTGGTTACTAAACATCTTAATCAAATTTAATATATTAATCTTAAAGTTAAATGCTGAGCATATAATTTGAATGGTATTGAGAGACATAACTCCTATTAGATTAGTAAGATTTATATATTTGAAAATTTAATAAAAAATCTAAAAACAAGATTTTTGATATACAAAATTAAAAAATAGTTTTATTTTTTATTAAGACAAACAAACCATTAATAACTCTTTTGCATCAACTTTTCAAACGAAACAAATGAAAACATGAATTATATCAAATTATTAATCAATCAATATAAAAAACGCTAGAAAATGAAAGGTTTTCCTATGCCAGATTAAAACATTGATATTTATATCAAGAGAAGTAGTCTGGGTAAGAAAAATCCCACTCCCTGACCGCAAAAATCGATTTGGCAGCAAACAACTTGGGGTTCAAGCCAACAATCATTAAGACTGTCTCATGGATTGTCGCACGGATCACTGCCGTAGGGAAGACCTGAAACGCCTGCTCCCAATATTAATATTATCACCATCAAAAGACCTCCCTTCGCCATTTTCTTATTCTCCAAAGAAAATATGATACAGAGCTATATAGTGGACGTCCAATTTATAAGGAGTAGAATCCCAAAGAGTTGCCAGATTCCAAGAGCCAATAGGCCCAAAATATGATTCCTTGGCCGCCTGTTTTCAGTTGGAGGTTTGCTGCTGTTCTCATTCCCATTTCAACTCCACCTCTACTCCATGTAAGGCCAATATGCATCCTCGATTTCTATGACATCGTTTTGCTTCCTATATTAACCGTTTTTCCTTGTAGACAGAACAACCAGACATGAGACAAAATGTATACTAGCGTACATATATTAATTAATAATATATGTAAAATATGTCGAGAGTGATCATAAATTATTTCTTTTTATTCTTAAGCATTTTAGGGATTTTACAGGGATATAGCTACAAATGTCAATTTCTTGGCACAATACTTTTAAAGATTATATTCTTTTTATTTGCACCAAAATCGCTTCATTTTTTAAAATTACACTAAATTCGAACTTCTAAAAAATATTATATATATTGGGAAGTTTTTAATTTAAATCTTTTTTGATAGGTTTGCAAGAGAAATACATCCCCACTTTTGCATTTTTGGGTTCAATTATATTGTATTATTTTTAAAATCTAAATAACTAATCATATAACACATAAATAAACAAATCATCACAATATTTTTAAATATTAAATCTCATTCTAAAATTAAACTATTTAGATTCAATTAAATTGTATTGATTTTAAAATATGAAAAATTAATCATATAGTAAATAAATAATCTAATTGTAGTTTTATAATAAATTAAAAAAATAATATTTAAATATAAAAACAATATTTAAAAAAGTAATATTTAAATATACACAAGTTGTGTTAAATGGAAACATCACTAAATTATTGGCAATCCTACAGAATCTTCTGTATTCAGAAGCCTTAAGGAATTTCACCCTTAAAAGTTCATTCCAAAAGCTAATGAAGAGAATTAAGATCATTGTCGAATATGAAGAGAATTTAGAAACGCGAAAATTAATGTTTGCATTTATAAAAAGACGGTGCCTGAAAGCTTTCTTTAATCATTCCCAAAAAAAATTGACAACTGGAAACCCTATTTTCAACAACCAGTATTGAATCACCGAACAAAAATGCTTTCTTAAAATCAATATTCAACCGAAAACTCTGTTCTTAAAAAGGCAGCATTTAAGCATACCAAACAAAACGCCCTTAAAAAATCACAAAGAACAAATTCTATTTTTTCCTGTGTCAATTTTCTCAGGAAACCCCTTCTACTGCTTAGCATAGCAAACTAAAGATTTTAGTAAAAAAATGTAGATGATAACCAAATTATAAACTATATAGGAAGAATAGAAAAGGAACCTGTTACACCGCTTATCAGATCTGTAAATTTAATAAGAACATATGAAATCCCATTCATACAACACAGGGAAGCAATGAAAGCCAACCATCCATGAGCAATGTCACAAGGGGGGAGAAAAGCAAACAAAATCCTCCAAGGAAGATTTATTAATTGCCAAAGTATTTTTAATGATATGAGGGGAACCCCGCTATTTTTTCTTGTTTTATCATCTTCCATCTGCTTATAGGAAAAACCATGAAGATTTAGTGAAAATGAACTACACCTAATCTTATCATTGTATTCTATAATATAGAAGACAGTGTCACCATCTTTTCAATGTAGAAAAACATAGAAATAAGCATTTGAATAAATATTAGAACTTGACTTTGTCGATGAAAGCAACTGTGAACACACACCATTCTTCTCAAATGATTGGCCTACACGCTACAGGACAACCAAGTACATTTTGGCATAGTATGGCTCTTGTTCAACAGGACGAAGCTTCTATCCATCTCCTTCTCAGACATGCTCTTTCGTGTTGAGTCTAGAAAAAGAGAAGCATCGCATGACTATACATTGTGCAGAGGAGCAAGAGGAGCACCCAAAACACCTAAAACACCTAGAAGCAAGCTGGCGCTTTAAAAACAGTTTTCAAATCAGTTACAAATTCGTTCCAAAATTTATTACTGGAAGATGTCTTTATTCACCCTTATAAAACGGATTTGAAAAATAGAAAAAAAAAAAAAATCATTTAAAAGGATTCGAAAAATAGAAAAAAGGAAATTTCATTTTTTAATATATATTTTTAATTTAAAGGGATTTTCAAAATTGGTTAGGAAAAATAGAAAAAGCAAATTCATTTTAATTTTCAAAATAGAGACGATTAGAAAAAAAGGAGCACATGACTTCCACCTGCCTGTCATTTTCAATGAAGCTTCAAAAACTTTACACAGAATATTGTTTCGTTGCTTTCACTGTATAACGCCTCTTGACGTAATAAGTTAGGAGCTCCCTTCCATGAAACCAACTTCCTCTTGGAAGACTACTACTCCTAGTTTTTAATGTTTTTAGTAAAGGGGATTGAGATCATAGCGTTGCTGCAGAATGCACCAACTTAACTAAAAAGAAAGTTGCAGAGTGCACCCATTTTACCAGTTCTTTAACCAAGTACCAATTCTTATGTATTTAACCACATAATGCAACCCACGAAGCTGTGTAATGCAACCATATAAAAAAATTCAGCTAAGTGCCATATCTTATGTGCTTAAGTGGCTTTCATTATGTTTAACCTTTACTGGGTTGTGGACTTTCCACAGCCTGCTTAGCTCTCTCTGGTGAGGAATCAAAGGCAGTTGTTGTGTGGATAGCATCCTGAGTATCTCTTTAACCCAATTGCAGTTGTTATGTGGCTAATTTCAATTGTAGGTGGGAGGTTGAAGCTTTGGTCAGGTGGCAGTAGCAGTTCCATGGATGGGTTTAAGGGACTATTTTCATGGAACAGGGGATCTCATTAGACATTTTTTAAGTCTGCTAAGGATAAATTCAAATTGTTTTGGGGTAAATAGAAGCCCCTACTTTTTGGCTTTCAGGTTTAAGGGGGGTTATGTTTGAGGTGGGACTGGAAATTTTCGTCACTGGCTTAGGTGGATATTTTGCTGCTAGTTTTAGGTGGATATTTTACTGCTAGTTTTAGATTCCTGCCCATAAATTTAGGGATAATTTTTGCAAGGGAAAATTCGCTCAAGCACCAACTTTCTAAAAAACTTCAGCTAAATTATTTAGCATTAGCTGTTGCATATTTCAGAAAACCCCCCTCTATGGGACCACAGCCTAAGACTTCTAGTTTTTCTAAGCTATATTTACACTGTTGAAACCACTTTCAAGCAGAAAGCCACTAACTTCTCTTGGAAGAGCCCACTGAGAAAAATCTATAGCCCCCTTCCATAAGAGAGGGTCCAACTGTAAGATCTTTTCAATCTTAGGCCACGCAAAATCATTCTCCATTTCTTAGTCGCTCTCCTTAAAGTACAGAAACTCCACATTTTTACAAGCCTCGGATTCCAGCACTCCAAACATTGGAGTTTGGGGCGATGTGTATCTCAAGGTATTTTTCTTGTTGACAACTTATTCTGCTGTTTTAATTGAGGGAAAATTTGTTAGGCTGAGTTTGAAACCTCCCCAGAGTTTATTTATTTTTCCACAAAGTAAGTTGAATTAACTGTAACTACAACCCACAAGGCTCTTAAAAAAGTGCATTCATTTGTCCTATTTCCCTCTTTCTGTTCTAAGTCAAAATTAATGAATGTAAGTTTTTAATAACCTCCATGAGACCAAGCAGTTTATGGGACTGAAGGATGGACTGCAATATTGGTCTTTGATAACAAAGAGAAAAAAGGAAAAGGTAAAGGTAATTTTTAGGTCACTGCTATGTGAAACATCAATTTGATCTATAATATGCAAAAAAATCCATTGGAAATTGTCTTTCCATTTACCCTACATAATGTTTTAATCAGGTGTACAATCTTACTCCCTTCCAATTCCAACCTGTTACCTTCAGTATAAAATGCAAACATCTTCACCATTATGTAATACCCGCTACAAACTTTGAGAAGCATGGAGCTATTTAAGCAATGTGGTTATACCTATGCTAAGGTCCAGATCACATTATATGCTACATAGTAAAAAGATGAACTTATAAGGTATCCCACTCCCTATTCAAAATTCATAAGATATTAAACAGGATTAAGGCCCTTTTCTACAATATACATCCTCTATTTCTATGACATCGTTTTTCTTCCTATATTAACCGTTTTTCCTTGTAGACAAAACAACCAGACATGAGACAAAATGTATATGATGGTTATATTTAATGTTAAAATGTTGGTGGGTCAATAATTTCATATGTAGTTTCTTGTCTATATAAATGTAATTTTTTCTTATGGTACCCTAGCAGTTGTTGAAACAATAATTTTGTATACATCTAGATAAGAACAAAAACTTGAATACTCCTGAATGTTATCTTCCTAGTCTCCACTTGTATTCCAGAAAAATTATGCATACGTTACAAGAACATGAGTAGAACAAAAGAAAATTGAAACAAAAGCAAAATACAATATTATTAGTATAAACTTGACATGAGACATCGAAAAACAAAGAAAAATGATTCACTTCTCAAAACAAACTCAAATCATATAACTAAATTAAATAAGAAAAAATAAAGAAAACAATATACATACTATAGTGTAAGCATACTTGAATTGTTGCTCTCCTGATCTACAAACAACACTTATTAATAATTACATGGTTAGGTTATTCAATAGAATGTGAAATATCCAACCAAACAAATTACAAGAACATAAACTTGGACCTTAAAAGGTTAGAAATTGGAAGTTGTGCACCCATATTGCAACGCAGGTAATAACCTAGTAAAATAACAATGGTGAATTCTATGTTGATGTTTTTGTTGCATCCGAAATGCACTACCATTTGTTCCCTATATTTAAATTAGCATGATAAATACTAAAGGGAAGACAAATTTTGAATGATCAAATATCCAGAAATATCCACATAGGGTACATTTTATAGATTGTCTGCAAAAAGTTTGTTTTTTTGTTAGGATATCTCTCTTCTAATAGTGACAAGTAAGAGAATGAAGTTATGTTTTTTTTGTAAGTGATCAACTCCAAGTAGTTTATCTCACCAACAACCAATATTGATGCAGGGGCATCGCCAGGAATTTTGGCTTGCATTTCAGTTGTTTTGCTTGGATTTTGGTAATTTTTAGTTTTCTCTTGGTAGTGTATTCCTTTGGCCTTTATCCATAACAGGTGGCTAATTTCTAGAGGGCAGAAAGAAATATTTGTATGTTTTTTTCTGTTCTTGTTGCACAAGAAAGGGGAGGCGGTAGTTGGATCAAGCAGAGGAAAAAAAGAAGGCAACGTGTAACTGATTTAGAGCAGAAGTCTTTTGGAAGGGCTTGTGAGAAGTCATGGCGGATGGAAGATTGGGGAGGCGTCAGCCTCACAACAAGAAGATTGATATTTTGTAGATCACTCCAGCGTATATCGTTTTTGTTATTTGTTCCATCCACATTAAAAAACCCCAATGTTTCCTGGTATGCTCGATGAAGATCGAATCTCTGTGGCTGTGGTGTTGAATCAAGTTGGAATCGCAGACTATCTTTTTCCACCGATGATGGCAGTTTTTAAAATATGTTCTTTAAATATTTGATTAAGTATAGTCTTTGTGTAGATTGCTATCTCTGTTAGAAAATTGAAGAGATCTTTCTTTGTCGCTTTGTATTGGTCATCTGTGGCATTGAATAAAGAAGGTTTAATTCGCAGTTTTTGGTATTTGATAGCTTTGTATTCTGCCTTTCGATTAAGGAAAGGACTTGCAAGTAACGTCGTCAAAAGATGGGTTCTCTGTTTTAGTTACAGCTGTTTCCCTTTAATCCTTAAATTTCTGTTGTCTCTGCATTCAGAACAATCTTGTATTCTGTTGGAGGCAGAAAAGACTTTGTATGTCGACCTTGTGAGGAATAATTGTTTGGAGTAACATGCTGTAGCCGTGTGGGATTTCTGCTCATGATGCAGTGTCCTGTTTCTTAGATTTGCAGATTGTCTGGAGTTAAGCAAAGTTCCAACCTTTGAGTCTCGGAGCGTGTGGCTGTGAAAAGGTTAGTCATCAAATATTGTTGAAACCACCTACATAGATGAATGCAAAAGAAAAATCCATTATAATAGTAACTACAGTTAGCACTTAATTATGTGAATTCAATCGTATATGCTCCAATATGTGTAAATAAATAATCAAAAATAAAAATCTAACAAAATTTAATGGGTCTTGATTTCAATCAGAGAACATGCTTCATTGTATTCTAACAGAGATGTATTAATTGTATTCTAACAGAGATGCATTAGATGTATTTGATAATGCAATACAAGAATTTGGACCAGCAATTCACAGTTATGGAAAATTAATCGCCAAAAATTCAATTTTGCCATATGCCTCATACAACACACTCAAGTTACAAACAATTTAAAAGCCAATATAACATATTTCTATCATTTCATCTTTATAAATCTATTTCAACAAAAATATGATTTTAGACTAAAAATGTTGTTTGTTTCTCATGCTGTGACCATTCATTATATACAACAAATACAATTTATGCATATTAAATGGTTCTATGTTTTTGTTGAATGAGAGGGCATTATTATTGTCTTGAAATTTTTATTTATTTTTTTTTTTTTTAGGCTGCAGAAATCGGGTTTGTATAGCACGGCCCCCTATAAACTGCAGCGCGCCTGGTAAACTTTTTAACGTGACCGGCGGCGCGTGACCAGCCTCCTGCAACATGAAAGACTTAGGAAAGACTTAGCCAACCGAGCTAGGGCCCCCGCCCTATTATTGTCTTGAAATTTCAATGGGAGAGAAAATATAGTTTTTTTTGTCAAAGCTTGGTTTTTTCATGTTGCTTACTATATGGTCCCATGGGAGGCTTGGGCTTATATTTTCATGGAGCAGGAGATTCCATGGAGAGAAAAAAATTGTGCTACATGATTAATTGGAATCTTTTCGAGGAAAATAGGAGCCCCTACCTTTTAGAAATGAATATTTCAGTTGATGAAATTGGGGTGGGGCTAGAAATTGCCCCTACAGCTTAGGAGTTTTTTATGCCACTTGTCTCTCATCTAAAATTTGAAATTCTTATTAGAAAATAAAAATGAGAGAATTTTATTTATTTTATTATTTTTTATCAAAGCACTACAGTTCATTCCTTAAATTTTGGAGCTTAAAATTTTAAGCAGAATTGCAAGATTAAATCCATGGGACCAAGAACTTTAAAATATTCCTAAAAAAGCTAAGCAGCATACACTTACATTTTTAAGGAAGTCCCCCTTCATGGGACCTTACCCTTATTGCATGAAAATTAACAGTTTCTTTGACTCATTATTGGTTGGAGGCTAATTTACTAAAGATTTTGATTTCTGCTAAAACAATTTTGAAAAGCTTGTGTAATAAAGAACAAGACCAAGAAAGTATTAAATAGGTTTTCTAATGTTTTTAAAAATTAATTTTTGGTTGAGACTATCCACATTTAGTTGCATGTTGTGTGTGTGACCTATTGTATTTTTTATGTTAGCTTTTTCTTTTCTACTTTAAATATTTCTATCAAATAGACACACTGCTACTCTAGGTTCATATTTGTTGCACTCCCATATCTTTGTTAAAAGTCATCAAGGAAACATGTCATATCACTCATCAATAGAGGAATAACTACTCAGTAACCTTATATCTCCAAGTCCTAGAATGTCTAACACCATACTTTGTTGTGTAAGTTTGTTCACATATATTGTAGCATGTACAATTGAATTCACATAATTAATTAAGTCCTAACTTCATTGGAGATTTTTACAAGGAGGTAAATCACATTATGCATGAGAAAATGAGTTGTTGATGGTAGCTATTAAATTATAAAGGAGTTAAAGTGCCACAAGTTTAATTGATTTATCTATGAGATGATCTACAAAGATGTGTACATAATTTGGGAAAACTTATATATATAAAATCTTTCAAGTGTAGTAAATATATTTTAAATGTACTATGTATAATTATTGTTATGATCTTTTTAAATGATAAACATAAATTTCTAAAGATATTTTATTAATGCGATGTATAAGTTCCAAAAAAAGTAATAATGAGGGTAATGCATGATTTCTTTAGAATATTTCAATATTTTTTTGATATTGATTAGAAATATTTTTAAAGTTCTATGAATCTTTCTAATGATTGCAAGTATTATGTAATTATAGATTTTAAGTTGGTATATATATTTTTTATGTACTTTGCAATAGACTAGTTTTGCTTCTTCACAACCATATTTTTGTTTGGAGTATTAATATGTTTGAAAATATTAGCACTCTTAATGAGTGTCCTTAACTCATAGTTTGAATGTACATATTTCTAAAAATAATTTCCTCAGAAGAATATCAACCTTTCATCTATGAATTTTAATCTTTAATGGTTGTACCTTGGGGTCTTAATATTTATATCTTTAGTTTTTATTATGATATTTTAGAAATTTCATCTTACCTAAACATATACCAAAATTCATCTATGTTAATTAAATATGCATCAATTTGGTGATTTTTTAATTATATCTGGAAACATTTTTTAGATACCTAAATACAATCTAAGAAATTATAGGGCAGCGACTATCCAACCCCTAGAATGCACTAAGCATGGATGCCTCCCATACCATCATAACTGCAGTTCCTTTTTTCTCAACAACTTTACTCGCAGTCAAACTCTAATTCACTATAGCATGGTTTTCAAGACAAAACTATAGATTATTGTGAAAAAATCAACACTTCATTGTCCCTCAACCACTTTAACTCACCATTCTTCAGATGCAGATCCAATTATGATTATGAAAATATATCATCAATTATAGGCAAGTTATCAATGTACAAGAATGTGCATTGTAGCAACATGATCATAGACATGACTAATTGAGATCCATTGTTGATATGGAGGAAATTGACATGACTTGTTCCAGCTTTAGAATTTAATGAGGTAGTTGATATTATACTTCCAACACTCCCCCTTAATCTCAACTACAAATTCCAATTACTTAGTTGATCTTTTCCATTGATGCTTTAGTATCTACAATCTTCAAATACTATGGATCAAACATAGGAAATCCCAATTTTCTATTGGGACGCTTAAACCATGAGCTTTGACCATCTTGTCACCTATCCATCAAAAGTTCAAGTGTGAAACACTTGTTTTCCTCAACACCTCCCTTTGAACTACATTGCAGGTGCTCGGGGATCCTAACTTTAGTTCGCTCTGTTAACCTTATTCACACAAATACAAAATTTTGTCCTCCAATCTTTTGATCTCCTATAGTAGCTCCTCTTTCTCTTTCCTTACAATCTCCTTTTTGATTGAGAACTATTCCTTCATCTATAGTGCCCTTTTTCTTTCACCAACACGATTCACCTTTTCTGCAACTTCTTCTAAGATTCTTTCTTTCTGCTTCAACAATTAAAACTGACGGCCTCTTCTCTTCTTTGAATCAACAACTTCAATCTCTCTTTCATCTCAAAAAATAGAAATCTTCTTTTACCGATAACTTCTCCTTTTTGCAGCTTCCTTATAACATACAACAATTTTCAAACCAAAAATTGTAGAGTTACCTTTACTTCTAAGGATTTCTTTTGACCATTGATTTTCTACCACCTTTAAGCTGCATCTAACCTTTGACTGGTGTCCTTTGTCTTCCAACAAAATCTGTGAACAAACCAACATTGACCCTTCTAAACAATAAGGCATCCTCTAGCGAGTGACTACTAGCTTAAACCAAAACTAACAAGCAACGACCGACCTTTTGTCTTTGAATAGTGGCTACAACCAAGTCTTTAGAATTTTCACCACTTTTTCTTTTCTCCTTTCTTATCACGAGCTTCTATCTCCATTAATGTTGGGTTGGGCGGCCTTCAATGGCACAAGGTCTGTAGTTAATAACACTGTGATCTTCAAATCTTCTCTCAACATCTGTGGCTGACATCATTTCTTCTGCTGACTTTAGTAGGCATCTTTTCTATTGGTTCCAATTCTTGTGTAGTGATCTCCTTGGGCTGCATTTTCTTTATATCTCATCTTTTCACTTGGCTCCTCTTGGCCACTATCTCCTTTCTTCAACAACAACTTCCAAACTGCGTTTCTTTTTTCTCCAAGTCTTCAGTAGCCTCTTTCAAATCGATAGCCTTTATGCAATGGCTTGCTATCTTCAACTGCTACTGCAGTTCTTACTTTCATTTAAAGCTAAGACTTAAACTACCTTCGATGATGACAAACACTAGGATATGATTACCCATCTCCCTCGACTTCTACTTTTCTCGGTAACCTCCTTACTAAACAAACAATGACTTCTACGGATGCTTCAATCAAGCGATCCTATCTTCCTTACCTTGGCAACAATACATTGCACTTCCTCTACTACATTTTCTTTTGGCAACAATCTCTTTCTCATTCCGCTTGGGTGGTGACTCATTTAATGGACTACACCTTCTTTTCTGAACAACAACTTGATAAAAACATCGAATGTGGTGACCTCCTGCGATCATTTTGATCTTCAGTTGCCGCTCTTTAATCCTCTTTTTTTTGCACCTTTCCTCCTTAAACAATGGCTTTTATTTGGATGGCCAAAGTTATTCACTATTCAAGCAGTGGATTCTCTCAGACAACTCATAAAACAGTTGTAACTTCTGCACTTTCCTTGCTAAGTGATGTGTTTTCAGATCTTCCTTAGACAACCTTCTCTCTCATTTTTGTGATCTCCTTCAATTATGACAATACCTTCAGTAGCTTGGAAACTACAGCTTCTCCTGAAACTACAGATCTTCTTTTAACTCTACAGATCTTTGATTATGAGGGCGGCTTCTCTCATCCTCAGCAATAGCTTACGCATCGAACAAATTCTTCTACAACATGACTATTGCTCTCCCCGGATCCTGCCAGATGAACGCTGGCTCTGATACCAAATGATAGATTGAAGGGGGGAGAAGAAGACACATAAACATAAACACAATATTTTATATTAATCAAAATACAACAATTACATTATTTCTTCTCTATTACAGATCGAGCTTCAACAAAACACCACTACATTCATAACTAGCTTCTTATAGTTGTGTGGAGCTGGAATCCATTTCTGAGTACTTACAAAAATGCAGATCCAAACAATATATAGAAAACTATGGATCTACGAAGGATAAACAATACAAAATAAAATAATATATTCCATAATACCTAGAAAGCGTGTGAAAGCTATAGATGGAATAGAGGACAACTAGAGGAATTAATATGAAATTTTATTCAAATCTTTATATTATTAATGCTGACATGACTGGTTCCAGCATCAGAATATAACGAGGCAGTTGAGACTATACTTCCAACAAAAATTGGGTCAAAAGAAGAATGTGGTGTCACGGGGACTATGGCGAAGAAGGATATTTCAATTTTTTACTACTGAGACATTCCACTCCGATGGGGAAATAATTTCTTGGTAGTAGACTCTATCAAAGGGCCTGAATTGTTGTGGGGGACTTTTTAGTCAGCTAGTGAAGGTTCTTTGAAATTTATATTATAGTATCGTACCATCGCAAAATGGATTATCAACTAGCGATACCATCCTTTTCGTTGTAGACAAGGAAATGACCAATTCAAGGTTTATGAGATCATCACATCTAAACACTATTGTTGGTGATTTTTTCTGGGTCATCTCTTTTGCTTGGAGGCTCCAACTAGAGATACTTATGATAGCCGTGTTTGACCCACCTATTTTATGCCTATTCAGCTTGATAATTGTGACTCAAAAGTCAATTCTGCATTGTCAATTTCTCTCTATTCCTATACAATGTACATGTTGTCCGTATCGGCTATGTCAGGTAGAGAACTTTATACTCAGAATCATCGTGGAGGTTTTAAGTTCTTTGGCTAAACTAGATTATAGTTTTGTCCGTTCCTTATAGTTTTTGTGTAACAAATGCCTTTAACTGCCAAACTTAATTGATAAGCATCTTGCATCTAGTTTACGAATGCTTACTTCATTAACTTTTTCATTCAACATAGTGTTATCAATTTGATGTCACCACTTATATGTTTACATATGGGAGTAGTAAGCTCCCAAAGTTAGGGTCATTTCTATACCCAGACTTATGCATGGAGAGTCCACTTATGATGACCTTACCTACATATCCTCTATGGGGAATCAAATGCTTCATAGTTCATCCATCAATGTTAGAGGTTCATTCTCTCCTCTTGTATAAGATATTTGATTTCACCTTTTAACCATGACTATTCATTATGTGCAAGTTATCAACTTAGCCAATTGTAATAAAATGATAATATTTTCCCATCAAGTGTTGGTTCCATACCAAACATAACCAAGCATTAATGTATAAACACACCCAATTACACATAGGGATCATATCACTTCATAATCCCAAGATCATACACAATGACTATCTCGAGCATACATCACATATGCACAATGTGACTACTTCATACACACATAAGTACAATAGTGACTAGCTCATACACACATCACAAGTACAAGATCATGATTGAATCATACACACATCACAAGTATAATCATGGTTGACTCATATGCACATAACAAGTACAATTTTGATTGGATCATATGCACATCAAGTACAACTATGACTAGGTAAAACATACATCACATATATCTAGTGGAACAATATGCACAATACATCACATGTTCACATAAAGAACAACTAGTAAGGTTGAAATGGATGCAACATACTATATGCATCATCCCGCTACCTAATTCATAATCATATAAGCTTGTTATGACAACAATCAAACATCTCATACCACTTGATGTCATCATTAGCAAGGGCAATAGTATAAAAATGTGCAAAAACTCTAGTTCATTTATACAAGTACACATGGAGTGACTAACATGTACGCAACGAGTGACTAATGCCCCCTCTTTTAATGCATCTTAGTTAGAAAAACAATGTTGGTGCATTACGTACTACAGCATGGATCCTATCACTTTTTGTGATCTTTTGTAGTAAGAATGACGATGGAAAGCATCCCATACTACTTCCAAACATCACTAGCTAAAGAGTAAGTAAAATAAAACACATCACAAGTAACACACACAAATTCCTCTAATACACCAATGCCTATGCCAAACTCATGAGATGAGTAGATCTTGTTAGTCATTGCTTGCATGCAACTAACCTTAAGGTCCACATGCCACTGGTGGAAACCAACCAACCCTCTAGTGAAATATTCCAAACCAATTATTTTCTTTTTTTTGCAATTACAAACAACATGCACCCGTTAGGGTTAGCACATAAAACCAAAACAATGCAGAACTCAACTCTAACTAAGAATGTACACCAGGATCCCGGAACGGGCAAGGCATGAGCATATGGTTAGAAGATCTCAATGCAATGCATGAACTGAATTAACTCTAACCAAGAATGTGCTGGATGACGATGAGCATGTGGTCAAAGGATCCCTACCAACTACAAATGTTGAAGTAACTCAACACCAAGCATGTGCTTTCCAACCCAAGGTGAGAAGAGAGCTACCATATGGCAGAGATATTAAAACTATAATGCAATTCAAATGTAAATAGGTGGCAAGGCTGCCTCTTCCACTTATTCAGTGGGCATTACATAGCATGAAGAACAAGCTTAGAAGAAGTGCTGACAGTACTACTGTTCAGCTTACAATATGATGAAGAATACCTGCAAGAACAAGGATTAGAATGCTCATCAATGGCTGCAACACTGAAGGTGACCTCCACAAGACTCAATATGACTTCTTTACACCCACCCTTAACCAAAGAGTAATTTACTCAAATGTGATATGAC
>VDFB02000003.1:371392202-371477354 GCA_007258455.2 Sequoia sempervirens | reverse complement strand
GATAATCGAAACACAACCCGCTATGATACCACTTGTTAGGGTTAGAGATGGTAGATCTAACAATTAAATGTAGATTTAATAAACAAAATAGAGAAACTAAAACATGCACATAATAAATCATAACACAGAATTTAACGATTCAATCTAACTGGCTACTACATCCACCAAAACCATAGCCATCCAATACTTTGAGCTATCCAGCTGAAAACCTATTGCTAATCTTGCTTAATAATTTTCATCATACAAGAATACTCCATCCTAACCCCCTTTTTACCAAGCTTAGAAGCTTCCAGATTTTCTGCCCTACAAAATCGGATTTTTATTTTTTCATTGGATTTTCCTTTCAGCAAGGGATCACTAAAAAAGTAGGGAAGAAAAATTTTCTCAAAGGGCCGCCACCCCCCTAACCCCCGCTTTTGGGGGCTATCGCCTCAACTCCTCACACACAACATGTGGGGTCTGCCCTACTACCGGGACTCGGCCAAGGCTGGGGTGTATAGTATACCATGGGCTATACAGTATAAGCATGATCAGTCACCACATACCAACAATATGGGTTTTGTAAATGGGGTAGTAAGTTAAGTGGGTTTGATTTTGGTGATAATTTTATAGTGAGTGCATTTGTGTTGAAATAGAATGGGTGATCTCACAAGAAGATTTAATACTTCACCTTGTAAACATTTCTTAGAAGTATTGATGCTTTGTCCATATGGGAACCACCTAGATGCAACAAGTGCTAGGTTGATCTTTCATGCTCATGATGATGGGATATTGTGTTAAATTTGAAAAAATACGTACAATTGAATCTTTATAAAATATTACATAAATAAAAATAGTTCAATAAATTAACATATCTAAGTGATTTTAGAAATAAATATAAATACAATAATACATGAGTACCTTGGTTTTGATAAAGAGGAGATAAAAAATTTGTGACATTTATGATTGATACTTGATTTTTTATTTTGGATTTAGGATGAGCATACTAAGACAATTGAGATTTGTGAAAATTGGAATTGTGTGTCTTCTAGGGTCAATTCTTCACCTATGGATTCAATATTCATGCTTGCATATTTGAATATGGCATGTGAAAATGACTCTTCACTATGAAAATTAACATATGGATTATAGACCTCCTTTACCTCCAAATAGAGATTCACCTTAATCTCTAAGCCTACACAAACAAATTAGTGGCATTGAAAAATACTTTTGAGAGCTACTAAGTAAGGATTTTTCAATATGGCAAGCCCTTGCATTTAATTTAACTATTTTTCATAAAAGAGGGGAAGACAACATAAAATGAATGCACTAAGCACTACTCTAAACTAAGGTAATTAGGAAATTGTAACTTATAATTTTATAATTAAAACAAAATGCAAAAGGGTGATGTAAAGGCTTAGTGCAAGAACTAGTTTTTTGGACTAATAAACAAAGAGGCAATGTAAGTAGAATATGTTGATGTAGTTGTAGATGAAGGGTCTAATAAAAGGCTATCCAACCATGTGTCTTTATTACAATCACTCACAACAAATGCATAGTGAACCTAAAATATCAACACAATCAAATGAAATTAACTAGTACTAGTATATTACTACTCCATGATGTCCAAATTATCTCTATAGATTCTCCCTCTTGGGTTTACAATTGAAACAAACCCTAACCTTAGGTTACAATACAAATCAAGCATTAAATATGAGTGTAGCTCCAAATGCAATACCTATAATGAGCCACCCAAAATAATAATAATAAAAAATAATCAACTAACACAAATTTTTCATCTTTTTTTTTTAATTTATTTTTCAACACGTAAATCTATAAGCATATAGTTATCATTTCATTATAAAGATACAAGCATTACATCATTTAATGAATCACCCTAATACAAGCTTTCAAATAAAAGGTTTTAATAAGATACACATTTAAATTAGGACTATTTTCCTACCAATCCAGTAGTATACAATAATTATACATAAATTTTTATTACAACTAGGTTAACCATTAGTCATAGATAATCAATCATCTTGTCCAAGTGAAATCAATATGGTTGTCTAGTTGGAGGAGGGAAAGCATCATCTAAATGATTTACCTCCAACCATAGGCTAGGTGGTCCCCCACTCATCTTCCCACTAGAAGTGACTTGACCCTTCAATGAAGGTGTTAGATAGGTTTGTCTATAGTAGAACCAAATCTAAGAACCAGATGAAAATATGAAAATGCACACACCCATAACATGCATCTCATCACGAAATATCTAAGATCCCTTCTAGCTAACATGATTCTTGACTAACATGGACCATGTGGTACATTGCACTAATGATGTATATAGTTATAACTTAACTTTGGTTGAAGCATTCAATTATCAATCACATAAATATGAGTTATTTTCTCATAGAAGTACTATCTCTTGCTTGAGTCTTTTTTATGCCTAATTAATTGGTAAAATAAAAAGTATAGACCAAAATATAAAGTATATATATGTATGTATGTTATATATGTACCTATATACATATGTATGTGTGTGTATATATATATATATATATATATATATATATATATATATGCGCACACACACACATATAAACACATTACCAAAAAATAAACATAGATAATAGAGGTGTGATAGATAATAGATCAAGAGAAATGTGATAAATAAATAAAAGGATAATGTGTGTAACTCTAAGAGTAATGGTAAATAAATGATGTTGGTGTTGTTTTAGAATGATTAGTCACAAAGAAAACTAATTGCCTTAGTGTTATGAACAACCCAAAGTTTGAATTAGCATAATGAACTAGCACAAAAAACTATGTAACAATGATGCCCTACATGACCAATCCCAATTGTTACAAACCTAATTTGATTCATGCACTTGATTTAGGACACTAGGAAATAATTTGATAGAAGACACTCTTCTAAAATCTATTTGTCTTTACCTAATGGATATTTGACATGTCAATGTGGTGTCTGAAGACACAATTGAGGAGCTTGTTGACTCAATAGATGAGCATGTTCTCCTACATCATACCCCTTGGTGGACCAAATTAATAGTTATGAAAAAGATTGAAGACAACATTCATAGACATATAGATGGTCCATATGATGACAAAATTTTGATTCCTTTATTGCTCTTTAAAATTGAACTATGCCAAAATAATTCTCCCTATTAAATTAAGTACACAATGAATGTATTTAAATACCATGACATGATAACATGTCACATGAACTATATGCTAGATCAACTCACAACAATTAACAAAAATAAATAAGAAAACTTAGATTTAAATTTAATGACTTGGATTTCAAGAATCATTTCCATACTCCAAATAATTAATCTAAATAAATCCTATAACATTTTAAAAAAAAAGAATATTGATTTTGATGTAGATAATGAATGCAAACACATTGACAACTAAAAATGAGATTCTAAAGACAAAAAATTTAAGACAAAAATTTGTCCTAACCATGTTAAAAAGGGCAAGTCAATGTTGCAGAGGAGAAAGTTAGTTATATAATTTTTAGAGTTAATTGGAGCGTGGGGCAAGGAAACTTTGATTGTCCAGTAGCAGACAGAAGTAGATTAAGAAATTAAGAACTAGAATATTTATAATCACCGGCGCACCGACAACTGTCAGTCTTGTCTACCTTGCTCGCCAACGAACGCTTACTTCTTTTCCGGTCAGCCATTGTTCCTTCCTTCTGTAGAGGGGAATTTTGGCTTTTTGTTACGACTTAATGACATGGGCTGTTAAGATTAGAAAGCGAGAGATCCCATGGCAATTTTATATATATAAAAGATTGTTAAAGGTTTTCTTAATTGGGATAAATGGGTGAAAATTTTAGGGTTAGCGTAGTTGTGTGGAAATAATATTAGAGTGGGTGATCTTTCAAGAAGTTTTGATGCGTTATTCTTATAGAATTTTTATAAGAAGTTTTGATGTTTCATTTGTATGAGCATAATTTAGATGCAATGAGTGTAGAGTGGGTCATTCATGCTCATGATAGATGGGTGGTTGTTTTGGCTTTAAAAAACTACGTAGTTGAATTTCTTAATGAAACATCAAGTAGGTGTAAATAGTTCAATAAACAAACATATGTAAGTGACTTTAAAAATAAAAATAAATACAATAATTATTGTGTACCTTGGTGTTGATGTAGAGGAGATAAATTTTGTTTTGTGATAAATGATTGATACTTGATTTCTGATTTTGGATTTGGGATGAGCATACTAAGGCGATTGAGATCTATGAAGATTGGAGTTGTGTGTGTCCAAGGGTTGATTCTATACCTATGGATTTGATATTCATGATTGTAGATATGAACATGGCGTGTGAAAATGAACCTTGACTATGGAAATTTAACCTATGGACTACAAACCTCCTTTATCTCCAAATCGAGATTCACCTTATTGTTTGGCCTACAAAAACAAATTTGTGGCATTGGAAAATACCTTTGAGAACTTAATAAGTGAGGATTTTTCATATTGCAACCCTTGACATTTGATTCAACTATTTTTGATAAAAGAGGGAAAGACAACATATTATGAAAGCACTAAGCACTATTTAAATTAGTATAATTAGGAAATTAGGAACAAAATACAAAAGGGTGATGTAAAAGCTTAGTGCAAGAAACAAGGTTTTGGACTTGTAGACAAAGAGGTAATGTAATCAAAATAAGTTGATGTCGTCATCAATCCAAAGGGTCTAATGAAAGACTATCCAACATGTTTCCTTATTGCAGTCACTCACAAACAATGCATAGTGAAATTGAACTATCAATACAATCATACCAAATTAACTAGAATTAGTATATTATTACTCCATGATGGACATTATCTCAATGGTTCTTTCCACAAGGGATTACAATAAAAAACATATTTCAATCTTAGCTTACAATAAAATATATATTTTAATCTTAGATTATAATACAAATCAAGCACTAAATATGTGTGCAACTCCAAATACCACCTTCTTCAATTTGATCTTGCTATCATAACTCTATTATGTTTTACTAATTTAACTACTTCATCCACAAATCTCATGCTACCCTCTATTATCCCTCAAATGAATTATACTTCTTTTTTATACAATATAGTTGATGTAGAAGGTTTAGGTTAGCTCAAAACAAGAAATATTAATCTAAACTTAATGTAGCTCTAATCATAACCGACCATGGGACCATTAAGGTCTCTCAATCATTATCCTTTAGTGAAAGTTTCTAAATCATGTTGCACATCTCATTGACATTCTTAAGTTGATGTAAAAGGTTTAGGTTAGCTCAGAACAAGAAATATTAATCTAAACTTAATGTGGCTCTGACCATAACTCATTATGGGACCATTAAGGACTCTCAAATCATTATCCTTTAGTTCAAGTTTCTAAATCATGTTGCACATCTCATAGACATTCTTAAGTTGATCTAACAATCCATGTCATATAATAAACATGAAATGCAAAATGAACATGTGGGTATGCATTGAATGTGCCATTGATAATTGGTCAAAATATTAGGATGATCTAAAATAAATTTGCTACCACCCAAATGATTATGTCTATTCGTCTAAGCACAATTGATGAATAAGTAGAAATGCAACTATGACAAACAAAAATAACTTATAAAGAACTAATGAACTGTAAAACATGAATAAACTAAAAAATATATTTTTGGTTGATGCAAGATTTCTTGTAGGCTATAGATGCTCCTAAATCAAACAAATCAAAATTGTAAGTGATTTGTGATTCCAATGCTCCAAATAAGGGTTGAATGACAAAACCATTTTTCTAGGATGGTGAACCAACCACAATACACCTTCAACACATAAGTAAGATTTTGAAATAAAACCTATATTGCTCCTTCCACCTTTTCCAATTCCAAAAATGAAGAACCAAGACACACACTATCATCTTTTATACATTGATCTTCTATCTATATTTTCATCAGGGAAAACTTTAGTGGCGAATCTTCGCCAATTGGCGAATTTCTTGCACCCAACAAAATGTCCAAATTGCCTAGATTTTATAAACTATAGGTCCAATGCATGTCCATTCGCCAGTGGGTTTTTTTATGAGGCATATTTAAGCAAAAAATTCGCCATTGTCAAACTACGCGTTTCAATTGGACTGACTAATATTTTCGCCTAGAATCCCGAAAGCATTTAATAAAACACCTACATATTCACCAATACTATTAAAAAAACATTGTATCAAGACCCATTTCACCAATTAAAATTTACAAATAGTTGCTTGTGAAGACCCATTTCGCCAATTAAAATTTATAAATAGTTGCTCATGAGGACCTATTTCACCAATTTAACATTAACAAATAATTACATTTGAGGACACATTTCGCCTTGAAAATTACAACATATCATTGTATAAGCAAGCAAGATTTGCCAAATATTTAATATACCATTTAAAAATCCTGTGGAATTCTCCAAATATGGAATCATGGATTGATATAAATACAATCGAAAGTGTCATTTATTCTTACACATTTAGTTTGGTTCTGAGGTTCTACTTCTCAATTCGGAACTAGAAGTCACGAACCATGAAGCCAAAAACACAGACTTAAAAGGTGAGTGATCATTTCTTCATAGTGTTATTAGTTATAATAATATGTTTTCTTTATCTCTTTTCCATTCTTGCTTCAACAAAGTGAAACTTAGATCCAAACTTTGAAGTTTCAAAGTTTTTGAAACCTTTGACCCACCGAGTAGAAAAGGTGAGTGATCATTTCTTCATAGTGTTATTAGTTATAATAATAAGTTTTCTTTATCTCTTTTCCATTCTTGCTTCAACAAAGTGAACCTTAGAACCAAACTCTAAAGTTTTGAAACCTCGGACCCACCGAGTAGAAAGATGACCAGGAAAGACTTGCAACTCAACAAAGTGAACCATCAAAAAAGTCAGAGAACCGATAAGTTATAAAAATTTAGAACTCTGTGACAAGGTTATAAAACTTTGAGGACTAGCGACTAAGGTTAGGAAAAGCCAAAAAAATTATATTGTATTCCATGGTATTGAATTTGATATGTGATTCTGCATCATTTTTAAAGAACAAAAATTATCGCACTAATAAATTCCCATTGCATTGCCATTCACACAATCTTTGATAATTAACTGAAATGAATATTAGTAATCCATTCCTTGAACAAAAGCTAACAATTCAACATCCATAACTTATAAGTTATAAGCTAACAGAAGCTAACAGTCCAACATAAATAACTTATAAAGGCATCCAATGTCCACCCAACTTAAACAATAAAATCTTAAACTACCAAATCACCTAAATTATACTGAGAAATCCTTACGAATCCATCACCACAAAATCTTTATTCATAGATAAACATTTCACAACAATGAAACTATCCAAAAATCTATCATTCCAATAATAGACAATCCATTGGAAAACATAGAGTTTATTTTGTCTTCATAACGGTTTCTTGAAGACCAAACCATTTTAGAAATTAAAATAAAAATTCTTTGAAATATCAAGAGAGAAAAATTAAAGAAAATAACATAAAAACTAAAAAATAAACAGTGGTCCCACTCCTAGCACTGACTCCTTTGCTGTCAATTATTTCTGCCTCCTCCTTCAATAATGCCTCTTGTGCCTTTACTCTTTGCCTATATTCCCAGTACTTGGTGAAATTTGCGGTGATTTTTTTGCTTCCTGGAGTTGTAGTAATTTGTAACCTGGTTCTCCATGTGACCAAAGCATTTTCACACTCAACCAACTTCTGATATCTTCTCTCTTCTGAGCCACATTTATAAGTCCTCAGGTGGATCTCCATTCCACTGAGTTTCAAGGAATCCCATGTCATTGTAGCAGGATCAACTATTTCTTTCTTGAATATTTCTCTAAACCTCAAAGATATCTCTTTTATATCTTGAATGTTTTCATCAAACTCATCAATAATTTCCACTCCCAAAATATGACAATCTTCTTTAACTTCCCCCAACATTTCATATAATATATCAAGTGCATTATTAATTTCCTTCACCAGATTATCATATATAGTCAATTTCTATTCCAATGAAACAAACCAAGAAGGATCTAGCTCCTTAGGATTATTCACAATTTGCTCACCAATTAGTATCTTCGCATCCATAGAGTTCAATTCTTTCATTTTCTGAGCAAGCACATAGAGACTAGTTTGATCTTTTCTGAGTTGTTAAACTTCTGTTACTAACTCCTTCGCCTTATTAACAACTTTAGTGTAAAAGAGCACATATTTATTCAGAAAGAAGATAGCCTCTCTAGATATTTTATTGATCCCCTCACAAGCAGCTCTGGAATAGCTCAAATTCTTTTTAATTTGCTTTATTGTGAGCACATCGATGCCCTCTACCTAAGAACTTGAGGCTTCATCAGATGTAGGAGGAGTGGCCATGGAAGAAATAAAGTTACTCAATGCGAGGACTTGAGATTCCAATTTTATATTTTCTTTCCTCTATTCTTTCACTCTTTTAATCAAGGTATTGACTGAATAATTGGCATGGTACACATCACCTTCCAGTGTTAAAGGCCCCATATCAACATGTGTGACTTTGTAGTCCACCTCTATTATTTTATCTTCATTTAAATCCTTCACAGGCTCAACAATTTCTAGCATTTTATTTCTAGAAGTAGCATCAGTCACCATCCTTGACATCCTCCTAGCTTTCTTAGGTTTTGAAGAGCTTTGAAGTAACTTTGAAATTATATCCACTCCAACTGTCATTGTAGGAATATGCTTTCTCTTCTTCTCCACTACTTTTTTTAGCCATCCTGGGGAGGCTACTACTAGACCAAAATCTTCATTTCCACTAATAGTTTCTTTAGGAGCGTTAGGAGTGAAAGGTGGATTATCACTATCAGGCGAAGAAGAGGGAAATTCAGATAGAGGAGGAAAGATATTATCTTCAGTGATCTATTGAAAGATAGCTTTAGAATCTACAACCACAAGTTTTTCTTGATTGTTCTTCTTCTTAGGGGTAGGAGAAAGGACACTATCTTGTTCATAGATGCTCTTCAACTTGATTGTTTCTTCTGGCCTATCACCATCACCTCATGACTAAGCATTTTCACTAGAGGACCTCACAGAGGGTTTTCCCGATGATATTCTTGCACCATATGCTTGTGTAGACCCATGTTCATTCTTTTGTGAAGACTTATGCTCCTGAATAGGACCAACAACTTGCCACCATTTCCCATCCAAATAGTCCTAGGTTCTTTTAAGCATTGGGGCAGCACGCACCCTCATATCTAAAATTTAACTTTGGCTCCAATCAACCCTAGGGTGGGATTTATCAGATATTTTTTCATATGCAGGATCTATTATTGTTGAATCCTTAGCTACATTTTAAAGAATGTGAAATGACAGACTGAAAGCCTGTATCTGTTTTAGCGTTAGCCTCATATAATCTTTTTTCAAAACTTCCTCCTCATCGACACAATCTTCCCATAAATCTTTGATAGATGGTTGATGCCGATATGAGCTCCCTCCATAGATATTATGCTTCACAAAACCCTTACTGTCAAAATTAGTTCTCATAGACAGATTCTGGAGTTTATATTCCTTGAGATTTCCTTCAGCTCCCTTAGCCATTTGGTTTGTTTTGCACACAAAAGAAGGGGCCTCCAATGGGAAGAAATACCCTAAGAGTTTTATATCTATTGGTTAATAGATTTATCACCTAACTCTATATTCATACACCCATAAAAGGTTAAATGTAACCACAGTTGAATCGGTAACATTACAACATTACAAACTTCAAAACTGATTCTCTGCTTATTTTTAAAGGTGGTGGCTACCTTTATCTAATGTTCAATGAATTATTTTTTTAAACTAATGATGCTTTTAACTAGAAAGAAAATAAAGGATGGGGCTTTTAACTAGAGAGCTTCAAAGGTATCTATCAATCTCATGTAAATAGAAATAGAACTTCTGAAAGAAAGATAACAACTAGACCAATATCACTACAGAAATTTTATTCACAGATAATAACACCACAACAATATAGAAAAATTATATCATTTCTCATCCCAATAATAGATATCACACTCGTAAACATTCAGTATAAACATAATAAATGTATACACCATAACTCAAATATTATGCATGCATAAACTCCACCAATGTCTTCTATATCAAAATAACATATAATAGCCAAAATAATAGAGTTTTCCGTAATGAGTAAATCAAAATTTGCTCAAAAGAGCCTAATCACATCAGTCGAACCAATATTTAAACATAGCCAATGTCTTTGATAAGGGTATGTGCATGATCATCATGGAAAAAATAGACCCTTAAGTGGCAAAAAAATCAGAAAAATCAGAGTTAGGCAACTTGACGTAAAAATTTGAATAAGTTATCTATATTATTTCAAAAATATGTAAGAATAGAATTTGTAGAAAATTGAATGTAGTTTCTAAACTACTAGGTTTGTTTAATATATATATATATATATATATGGTGAAAATTTGAAATTTCAATGCAGTAGTACTTAAATTTCGGGAAAAAATAAGAAGTAGGTGTCTGCTGACCACCCTAACCACAATAAAATGATAATATTTTTTTATAAGATTTTAGATATAATTAGAGGAATCATGTCCGATGTGATGCATATTTTTGTAGGTTTTTCCAAGTAAATAATTAATTATGAATTTTTATTACAACTTTTAAAAATATAGAAAACTCATATGTTTGACCACCTTAACTTGGTCAAAACTTCATGAAATTCATTTTTAATCATATAGTATGCAAAGCATAGAATGTGACACATGTTTTGGATTCAAAAGATGTGATACAATTTGAAAGCTATAGATGTTTTTCAATCAACCTATCAATAAGGATTTTAGTTGTAATTCGAATAGAAAATCAATAATAATTACTTATTAAATTCAAAGTAAAGCATAATTTATATTGGTGGAAAGTGAGAATCTCCTTTAAAATCCCTTTTGTTTCATCAATTTTGGGTAAAAGAAAGTCGTCAGCCACATACCCATCATATTGCCACTTTTTGGCCCATCGTGATCTTGCACATACCCGTAACAGTTTCTTGAAAGTAATCGTACCAAAAATTAAAAGAAGTCATTAACTTAAAAGTGCCAACTATAAAGAAAGTATATGAAAGTGCTAAAAATAAACTATGCATCATTCCTATTCGCTTCAACTTCATCAGCTTGCAACTCCTCATTCTCTCCTTGTCGCAACAAATTCTCTTGCATCTTCATTCTGGATTTATATTCCCTGTACCTAGTAATGATTGCAAAAATTTCCCTGCTGCCTGGTGCCAATGTGATATGAAGCCCTGTTCTCCATTTTTTGAGAGAAACTTCAGACTCTTTCAGTGTGTCAGACCTCCTTTCTACTTCAACTTTAAATTTTTTGAGATAAAGCTCCAGCCTCCCAAGCTTTGAGAAAGATTCTTTAGTCATCGTAGTAGGATGTGCTACTTCTTTGTTGAAGACTTCTCTAAAATTTGAGTAGATTTGTTTTGTGTCTAGAATTTTCTCATCAAAATCATCCATTATCTTCACTTGCAGATCATGAAAGTTCCCCTTGATTTCTCCTAACATATCCAAATACTTCTCCAACACTTCAGTGATTTCCTTTACCAGGTCATCATATATACATTTAGTTTCCATTTAAGTGAATCAAGCCATGAAGGATCTAATTCCTTTGGATCACTAACAATCTATTCATTTACCAACTTCAATCAATCCATGGAAACTAACTCTTTCATTTCTTCTGAAACTACATACAAACTCGCTTGATCCTTTCTAACTTGCTGCAGTTCTGCTATTAATCCTTTTCTTTTATCAACAATGTCAGTGTAGGAAATCACATATTTACTAATAAAAAATATAGCTTCCTAAGACAATTCTTCAATCCACTCACTAGCAACCTTGGAATAATTTAGATTTTTCTTAATCAACTGCATCGTAGACTCATCAATAACTCTTTCTTGGGAACTAGAAGCCTCAATAGACAAAAAGGGAGAAACAATGGAAGAGATAAAGTTTTTGAAATCCAAAATTTGAGATTGCAATTTTACCCTTTCTTTCCTTTCTTCTTTTGCCTGCTTGGCTAAAGCATTAACTGAGTAACTGGCGTGATATACATCACCTTCAAGTGTTTGGGGACCCATGTCAACATGTATGATTTTATAATCATCCGCGGTTATCTTATCATCATCTACATCTTTTAAAGGTTCTACAATTTTTAACACCTGATTACCAGAGACAACACCATTCAAAATTCTTGACATTTTCTGCGCTTTCTTGGGCCTTGAGGAAGATTGGAGTAATTTTTTCATTGTATCTACTACAATGGATGTCATAGGAGTGTATTTCCTCTTCTTTTCTACCGCTTTCCTCAACCATACTGGAGAGTTTTCTATTAGATTGGGGGCTTTATCACTTTGAACAACCTCTCTAGACTCGCTAGGAATAATTGATATGTTTTCTATAGGAGGAGAAGATTCTTCAGAAAAAGGGCGAGAAAGTACTATCTTCAACAATATGCTTAAAGATGCTCTCTAAATCTTTTGACACAAGTTTTGTTTGGACATTTTTCTTTTTAAGAGTAGGGGTGGATGGGCTATCTTGTTCACATATTGATTTTGATTTAATTGATTTCTCCAAATTTTCACCATCACCCCTAGATTGTGAATTGGTGCTAGAAGACTTGATGACTATCCTCACTGATGATGTACCTCTAGGGACTACTTGGCTAGATCCTTGCTCATTTTTCTAGGACGATTTTGGTTCATGAATAGAACCAACAACTCTACGCCATTTTTCCTCCAACCAATCCTGAGTCCTTTTCAGTATTGGTTCGGCCCATTTACTCATATATAAAACTTCATCTTTATCCCAATCAACTCTAGGATGTGATTTATTAGGAAAATTCTCGTATTTAGGATCAAGAACCATCAAATCTTCAAACACATTTTTAGGAATTTGGAAAGAGAGACCAAAAATTTGTATCTTATCAAGGGTTAACCTCATATGGTCCCTTCTAAAAACTTCATTTTCATCAGCACAATCTTCCAAGAAATCTTCAATTGAAGGTTGGTGTTGATATGAGCTAGAGGCATACATATTTTTTCTCACAAAGCCCTTGTCAAAATTAGTTCTTACAAACAAGTATTGGAGATTGTATTCTTTGGGAATCCTTTCAACATTCCTAGCCATCTTATTACTTTTGCAAGAGAAAGAATGAGTAACTAATGAGAAGGAATGCCCTCGCTTTCCCATATTCATGTATTTTATATTTACTATGGCCATTTGTCTACAGACCTCCAAAAATACTAGTAAATCCTCAGCGTACTTAGGCAATTTAAGTGGATCCTTCTTGTAACCTCCAATTATCAAATAAGAAAATCTATCAAACTAGATATAAAAACTTCCAAACTTCAACACCGAAGATTTTTATTCAAGGGAAAAACACATTTTAGGGTTTCCATCCAACTTTCTCACAACTTCCATTAAAAAGGCATCATTAACAAGACATTATTCTCCCATCCCAACCTGCCCGATAAATTGTGGATAACACTTATACACAGGCATGCCGGGACTTGGTGGTACTTGTGGTTTCAACCCTGGCTAATAAGCTCTTTGACTAGCAATGATATATATCAAACAAGAACATAGATGAAAGGTAGCAGTCTTCTAAAAGCTAACTAATTGCTCATGCAAGTGAAAGAAAATTATCTCAGCCCAAACAATAAACACATTATCATCACATATAACTAAAATGAACTGACACATCCAGTCTTCAAATAATTCAACTTGTGCATTCTCGACGATACGATGAAGTAAAGCAATAACATCAACAATTTTTGGTTTAAAATGTGTCCTCTTAAGTTTATTGGGCAATTGAGACTTACCTTTCTTCTCTGATTTTAACCACCCTTTGGCCATAGAATTTTTACACCAGGTTTCATTAGTCCTGAAATATTTGTTAGTTGTTACAATAGAAATCTCCTCTATGGGTGCCTTCTCTGGAATTCCCAATGCTTGAGAAATGACCTCGGGAATTTTTTTAGCTACAATGGTTCCATCTGCGGCCTTGATTTCCTGGGTTTTAGGAATGTACCTTCTCGCACATGCAACAATTAGGTCAACACTCAACACTACTTCTGGAAACCTCCAACCTGAGCTAGTCCATTTTCGAACACCTTCACATCTACAACAATTTTTTCTTTATTATCCAGATGTGCCCAAAATTCTTCCAATTTAAAAAGTCCTAGTTTCGTATCCCTCACATCAAGCCAACGATTTTCAATTTTAGACTGCATGAGTTCACTATGCCTAATGAGATGCTTGAATTCTTGAAGAAATAACAACAATAGGTAGAAGTACAATTGAGGCTTTAACAAATAAGTTCTCACCGCCTTTAAGCCATATAAAATGACAAGACGTGCAATCAATGTGGAGTAAAATGAGAATGCAGGCTAAATGTCTGAGAAAAAATTCACCACCCATGTATGTCATTATTTTTGATAGGATGTGCTTTAAATGTGGCATTCAATTTCATACCTCAAAAAGATAAACTTTAAACCTGCATGCTTTTGGAAATTCCTAAAAAGACAACTCAAGTTTATTCCGTACATAGCATTCAATGAGATGTCAGATGATGATGCCTTTGAAAGGCAAGATGAGTCCATCATGTCGTGTGGTTGTTAAAACTTGGAACCTCAAAACCAAAGTTTGAAGTTTCAATGTTTTTGAAACCTCTGACCCATCGACTAAATCCACACACCGTAACTTAAAGGTTACATATGCATGAACTTAAGTTACTCAACAAAGTGAACCAAGTTGGGGAATCAGGTAGTTATGAAAATTTAGAAATCCACAACAATGTGACGTGTCAAATGGTTATAAAACTTGGAGGCCTAGCGATCAAGCTTTCTTTTCTCCCTTCAATCTACAATGATACATTGAATGCTCTATCAAACCGTTGGGTAATTTATGATATAAATAATAAACGTGTGTTTTAAAGTTTTTTTACTTTTAACCATTAATGTGCTTGGATTATCAAGGCCTTTATAAAATGAATTACAATATCACATTAATAGTAGTAGCACAACCATTAATAGCACTAAGCACAGTAACACTTAACGTTGCACAATTGCAAAGGACTTAATAAAAGGAGTTACAATGTCACATTAATAGAACAACCATTAATAGCACAGTAACACTTAACGTTGCAAAGAAATTAATTAAAGGAATTACAATGTCAAATTAATAGCACAACCATTTACTTTATTACAACTAAATTACAATGTCACATTATTACATAGTACAAATACAAATGTAAGTGCAAGCACCAAGCTTTTGCTGGATCATTGGTGAAAACATAAATGTAATACATGTGTGTTTGAAAATAAATGGGACTTGTCGGGTCAACCATGTGCTCTAAATTTCAATTTTTGGTAAACCCTAACAAGAATGGCAACTTCCGGGATCAACCATGGCTTTGAAAATAAATGCATGGGGAAAGGCGGGCTAATCAAATTAGGGAAATGGGAGTTGTGAAGATACAAAATTTACTTATCCCCTTTGAAAATCAGAGTCATGCAAAAGATGAGGGGTTGTAAAACTACTCACATCTTCTACTTGTAGCTTCCATGCACCGGGAGAGCACTTATCTCCATCAAAGCTCCTTATCTTGGCTCAAAACTTGTCTAAGAAGTCAGGTGAACCAGATCAACTTCTTTCCAATTCCACCCATTCTAAACTTGAAGGAAATTAGTCTTTTACTGTGTAACTACATAACTGCAGGCATGAAAATTTAGAGTATCCCAATAATGCCACATCATCTTCTTCCTGAATCCTATTCCTTATTAACCCTACAAAATGAAAACCCTTATGACAATTCAAACATTGCACTCAAATTCTCAATAGTAAATCCTTTAGCCTTCAACGAATGATTTCCATTTTTAGTTGTGCTCACTATCCTTATTTATGAGCAGTAGTGCCGCCAATAGTGCCACTACCAGCCTGGTCCCTATGTACACCTCACACGTGTCATGTGTGAGGTTAGGTATAATCATGATTCATGAATCATAATTGCGATTCACGCAAACCAAAAAACATACTTAAATTTTAATTGATTCGTGTAACTTAAGCCTTACAATTATTTAAATGTTTAATTTGATTGACGTCTGGACTCTGATAGGCTGACAATTGTCAAAATCGCCAGTGCCCCTCAAAGTTCAAATGATATGAAATCATTACAAATCAAATCACTACTTCAAATTTTGCAAATGTAATGTGATAAATGGCTACTTACTCCACCTTTTTATGCAATTATTTCATAAATAGATAATATTGAATTTCTCAAAGGAAAAAAAAAACTAATTTGAATAGATTCGTAGATGTAGAACTCAGAAAATAACTATTTGATGGCAACTTTCTTTTTTCATTTGTATTGCTTTATGTTTTACTTTTAAATTTGCATGCAATTATTTCATAAATAGATAATACTTAATTTCTCTTTACTGTAAATTTATAACCATTTATTTTATTACAATTGAATTACAATGTCACATTATTACTATCGCTATTACTAACCCTATTTAATAATTTATGGGCCACTAGTTTCGCTATCATCCTGATTCGCACAAACCAAAAAACCAACTTAGTCAATTTGTGTATCTTAAGCCTTACATGTACAATTAAAAATTAAAATGTTTAATTAGATTGACATCTGGCTACATGCAAATTGTACTTCAACCTGACAAGCCATCAAAATCACTAGACTCCAGTTAGCACTACCAATGCCACTCAAACAATATGAAATCATTATAAATCTTGTTTCATTAAAGCTATGAGTTGTCCAATAAATCACTTCGGATGTTCAAAACTAAAAGATTGAGAATTTCAATTAAATGCAATGTAATACGTCGAGGCATTGAAAAGAGAGAAATGTGCTTGATCTCACCATGTGTCCACATCTAACGGTTCTAGTGTTATTCCATAGGTTTCAATTCACAAGTCTACTACTTCAGAGATTTACTTTTGGAATGCAACTACAACCGTCCATCAAAACTTCATTGAATGGTCATGGACCTCATGGTTATATTGATTTGCCTTTACATCCTTTGTGTAAAACATTCTTAAGTTTTTAAGCCTTGGTCCTACGTTCTTCATAGACGGTCGCTCTTTTAAAACAATATTTCTGCCACTTAAGTTATTCTATCGCTCATCGCCAAAATCCAACCCATCGGGTTCATTCAAATCGAAAGGTTCTAGTGTAATTTTGGAGGCTTCAATTCAAAAATCTACTGCTTGAGAGATATACTTTCAGAATGCAACTATAGCCGTCCATTGAAAATTCATCGAATGGTAGTGGTCCATAATGTCATGTGGCTGCTGAAACATGGAACCTTAGAACCAAAGTCTAAAGTTTTGAAGTTTCCAAAACTTCTGTCCCACTGACTACATAGATGACCAAGAAAGACTTGTAACTAAGGTTAGGAAAAGCACCAAAACTTGATTGCCCCCAGTTAGGTGTGAGACCAAATTATTAGGTGTAAAGGGGTAGCAGCGAATGCAAAGGATGATTGCCCATTCATTTAAATTTTGTGATGGTTTGTTCATTTAAATGCCTTCCCCTTTAAATTTATCAATAGAACATACGTACATCCAATGCCAGCAAAAAACTTCATAAATGCTTACTTTTTCTGCGCCTCCTTCGCTTACTAAACAATGTTTAATTCACCACTGGTTTTTTCTTAATCATTTGAAAATAGGTTTAATTCACCAATAAATTTTATTTTTTAGTTTGAAAAAAGTTTTAATCGCCAACAAAATTATTTTTTCTGGTTTGAAAACAGGTTTAATTCGCCAATTGAAATATTTTATTGGTTTGAAAATAGATTTTAATCACCAATGGAAAAATTTTAGTGGTCTTCAAAATTTGCATTTCGCCAAGATTTTCCATAGACTTCTAACGATTAGAAAAGATTTGCCAATGGACATTTTTTTTTCACGAAAAATGAAAAAAATTGCCACTAAAATTAATATTTTTATTGGGAAGTATACAAGATTCGCCAAGATTTTATATCTTTGCCAAGGGGGGTTTTTCTTAAAATTTTCCCTGATTTTCATCTCTCTCTACAACGTCATCACTTCTATCATCATTTGTATTTTTTTGTTCATGCCATACTAAACTTGGTTCTAGTTTTGAAATTCAACCATTACCATCTAATTTCTTATCCTTTCTATCTTCACTATCAAAATCTAATGTTGAATATATATCACTACCATCTATCTTCTTGAAAGTTTCCTTCTCATCTTCCATATTACTCTCTTATAACATAACTTTATCAGCCAATGTGAAATTATTTCTTCAGAAATTGTAATTCTTGCTTCACCCAACATATATTATTTTGTTTTATTCCAAATCACCTTCTATTTTCTACAATCTTCTTCTTCAAAATCACTAACACATTCTATGTCCTTTCTTCATTCCATTTTCTCCAACATATATCTTCAAATAACTCACTCTTCTCAATAATCCTTTCATATATCGTACTCTACCATAATAGTTTCAACTTGTTTCAATATTCCTCCTTCCAACTCCTCTTTGTGTTCAACATTTCTCCTTTTTTTATTTTTTTCATTTTCTAGCATCCACTTATTTACACTTCCCAAATTATTATATTAAGTTTTGTACTTGATAAACCATTTCTAATTACCACTTCGAATTTTGTAACAAAATACTATACTACACACCTCTATTTCTTAACATTCTTTGACTTTGTATTCATCATTTTCTTTCCAACTAAAACTCCTTTAGTACTTCTTATCCTTCTATTTTCACATTATTGAGAGTTTAGAATCATCATGTATCCTCATACTCTACATGCAACCCAAAGATTCAAATATTCCTAACCTCTATCTATTTCATTATAATCATATGGTATGAAGTATAAAAACCCAACCATGAGATACATTCTTTTTATTTATATTTCAATAACACTAGCATTTAAATGTACAAACCATATTCTATCAATAGAATGAATATTAAATTTATTCAATTCCAACACCATATCACATAATAATCAAAGTAAAAAGACCATAATTTTAGGTACCTAGAGATGAATAATAACTTGTCTAGTCATGATTAGCATCCTAGTTTCTTGGGTTTCCATTTATCGTTCGTATGGGTGTAACAAACCCAACCAAGTGAGCCACTACCTCATCCACCCAACCAAGTGGACCTACCAAGCTATCCTAGAGAAAAATCTTGTGAAGTGCAAAGGTCATGGAATCAGGTGATAACTGGGTTTAACTAAGGATTAAATGGGAAGAGTACTTGATGTATCACATACTACACTAGGGGTACATCCTCAACCCAAAGGGTCAAGTATACCATAAAAAAAAATGGGAAGAAGATTGTGTATCCTATACTACACTAGGGGTTTACCCTTGATCCAAAAAGGTTGGACATAAGAGATATTTCCCAATTAGTGAACTTATCCAGTCCAGTGGATTCCAACTTAAACCACTCTTAGGCCATTGGTGACAAGTCTATCCAATTAGGAAGAAGTAGCTTTTGACATATACCACCTTGTGACCTTTGTGATCAATATTGTCAGATATCTTATTCATAATGTGGGTAGAATATGGCATTGATCATGATTATGATATAAGTGACTATCTACTAAACCTCTTGATATAATGGTCAAATCCAATTTTTGTTACCCACATAGTAGGGTAGCTACTAGCTCAACCATTCACGTATCATATCTATGGTATCCCTTGGCTTGATAATTCACCTCCATGAACAATGTGAATGTTGGTTGATCCCTAAGGTACAATAGTAGCCTAAAAATAGATCATTGGAAAAGTCTAATGACTACTTGTCACTGCTCAATTATCTCAAAGGTTCATATAGGGAATCTCTAGCCAAGAACTTATTGTCATTTTGATTGCATTTGATTTAATCTAGTAGAAATTCTAAGGTGACTAGTGAGTTTATTGAGGTGGTTAAAAGAAGTATTATAAATCCTTCTAGACACATGTCAAAAAGATCCATAATTATCCATCCTTATACTTTCTAGTCACTTCATTGTTTACCATGCTTAGCTATCATAGGTCTATACATATAGTTGACATGAGGTGATGATAGTGCCATAAGGTCAAGGATAGGGGTATGATACCCTTTCTATCACGAGTATTTTAGTAGGGTTATGAGAGGTGGGCTGTGGTAGAAACAAATATATAATCCATTTGAACTAATCTATATACTCAAACCATCTTAGATCAAGTTCAATAAGTAAATGAGAAAAGCCACACCTATCTCAACAACTCATTAAAATCTATGCCAAAACTCATAATATTTATAATTTCTTAGGGGCAATTTCGAAGAAAATGAATACCATTGTCATATATCTAAAATATTATAAATAGTCATATTAATGTGTTTCTTAGTGTAAGTGAGAGGAAGTAGACTATTGAGTAGAGACATAACAATTTGGAACAAGCTAAAGAACACAAAAAATCAAAGGACCTATTCAATCATGGGTATCCTACATATATATGTAATGAGTATAATAAAGGTTGACCAATCTGATATTTGAAAACATGTAGAGAATTTTAGACATAGAATGCTTGATCATTATATTTTCTTCTAATTATATACAAGGAATCACTATAATAAAGGTTGATTAGTCTACAATTTGAAATCCTACTAAACATTTTTGAAGTGGGAAAATCCCTACTGATAGGGTTCAATACCAATTTTTTTGACTATTTTTTTAGTTATGTGGCTCAATAAATACTTTAATAAGAAAATCCCATATCTATAGGGCCAAATAAATTATAAGGTTGATGAATAATTTTAGCTATCTATGTACTTTGATTTATTTCTATCTACCCTTACAACTGTTCCAACTGTCCATCCCTTTTTCTTTTCTTTTATGTATGCCCATTTAATATTAACTACTTTATAATATCACATCTTGCTAACTGTAGACACTTAAAAATGTCATCATATCACACGCCAAGATTTCAAGTATTAACACCATTTCTCTCTTGATTCATCTGAATTCATCTATTTAATTAAATAATGTCAATTGTTTAATTAAATTTACTATTTTCTCCTATTAATTGAATAACCAACTTTATTTGATTAATTCATCCTTCACACTAATATAAGATTGTTAAAAGGTTTTGTAAATGGATAGATTGGTGAATTTTTTTATGGTTAGCGTATTTGTGTTGAATAGTATTAGAATGGGTGATCTTACAAGAAGTTTCAATGCATTATCCTTATATAAATTTTCTAGGAAGTTTTGATACTTTATTTGTATGAGCATAACTAAGATGCTATGAGTGGTAGGTGAACCATTCATTCTCATGATAGATGTGTTGTTGTCTTGGCTTTAAAAAACTACGTAGTTGAATTTCTTAATAAAACATCACATAAGTGAAAATAGTTCAATAAATGAACATATGTAAGTGAATTTAAAAATAGAAATAAATAAAATAATAATTGTGTAGCTTGGTGCTGATATAGAGGAGATAAAAAAAATTTGTGACAAATGATTGATAAGTTTGATTTCTAATTTTGGATTTGGGATGAGCAGACTAATACAATTGAGATCTATGAAGATTAGAGTTTTGTGTGACCTAGGGTCAATTCTACATCTATGGATTTGATATTCATGATTGTAGATATGAGCATGGTGTGTGAAAATGAACCTTGACTATGGAAATTAACTTATGGACTACAAACCTCCTCTACCTCCAAATAGAGATTCACCTTATTGGTTGTCCTTCAAAAAAATTGGTGGCATTGGAAAATACCTTTGAGAACTTAATAAGTCAAGATTTTTCATATTGCAATCCCTGACATCTAATTCAACTATTTTTGATAAAAGAGGGGACCAACATATTATGAAAACACTAGCACTATTCTAAATGAGTGTAATTAGGAAATTGAATCTTAGAAATTTATAATTGGGAACAAAGTACAAAAGGGTGATGTAAAGACTTAGTACAAGAAATAGGCTTTTGGACTTATAGATAACATACAATTCAATTAGAATATGTTGATGTAGTCATGGATGGAGAGTCTAATGAATGGCTATCTAACATGTTTCCTTATTGCAATCACTCACAAACAATGAATAGCAAAATTGAAATATCCATACAATCATATAAAATTTACTAGAATTAATATATTATTACTCCACAATGGAAGTTATCTCAATACTTTCTTCCACAAGGGATTATAATAAAAAAATATATTTTAATTTTAGCTTACAATACAAATCAAGCACTAAATATGTGTGCAACTCCAAATGTCACCTTCTTTGATTTGGTCTTGCTATCATAACTCTATTATGCTTTACTAATTTAACTTCCACAAATCTCCTACTACCCTCTATTATCCCTCCTCAAATGAATTATACTTCTTTTTATACAATATAGTTGATGTAGAAGGTTTAAATTAGCTCATAACAAGAAATATCAATCTAAACATAATGTGGCTCTAACCATAACCCACCATGGGACCATTAAGGCCTCTCAAATCATTATCCTTTAGTGCAAGTTTCTAAATCACATTGCACATCGCATAGACATTCTTAATTTTTGATCTAACAAGCCATGCCATATAATAAACATGAAATGTAGAATGAACATGTGGGTATGCATTAAATGCACCATTCATATTTTGGTCAAAATATCATGATGATCTAAAATAAATTTTCTACCACCCAAATAATTATGTCTATTGGTTTAAGCACAATTGATGAATAAATAGAAATGCAAGTACAGAAAACTAAAATAGTTTGTAAAGACCTAATGAATTATAAAAAATAAATAAACTAAAAGAAAATATTTAAATTGGTTGATGCAAGATTGCTTGTAGGCTGTAGATGAGCCTACATCAAACAAATCAAAATTGTAAGTGATTTGTGAGTTCAATGCTTCAAATAAGGGTTGAATGGTAAAATCATTCTTTTAGGCTGGTGAACCAACCACAATATGCCTTCAAAACATAAGCATGCTTTTGAAATAAAATATATATTGCTCCTTTCACCTTTGCCAATTCCAAAAACCAAGAACCAAGACACACACCATCATCTTCTTTTCTACACTTATCTTCTATATATATTTGCATCTCTCTCTACAACTTCATCGCTTCTATCATCATTTGTATTTCTTCATTCATGCCATACTAAACTTGGTTCTAGTTTTGAATTCAACCATTACCATCTATTTTCTTATCCTTGCTATCTTCATTATCAATATCCAATGTTGAATATATATCACTATCATCCATCTTCTTGAAGTTTCCTTCTCATCTTCCATCTTACCTTATAACATAGCTTTCTCAACCAATATAAAATTATTTATTCATAAATTGTAATTCTTGCTTCACTCAACATATATTATTTTGTTTTATTCTATCACCTTCTATTTTCTACAACCTTCTTCTTCAAATCTCAATAACACATTCTATGTCCTTTCTTCATTCCATTTTCTCCATTATATCTTCAAGTAATTCACTCTTCTCAATCATCCTTTCATATATCATACTCTACCATAATAGTTTTAACTTCTTCCAATATTCCTTCATCTTCCTCTTTGCATTCATTGTTTCTCCTTTTCTTCACTTTTTCCTTTGGAATCACTATAACAAAGGTTTATTAGCATACAATTTGAAATCCTATTGAACATTTTTGAAGTGGGAAAAGTCCTAGTGATGGATTCAATACCAATTTTTTTTGACTATTTTTGCTAGTTATGCAATTCAGAAAATACTTTAATAGGAAAAGAACATATCTATGGGACCAAATGAAATTATAAGGTCAATGAATAATTTTAGCTATCCATGTACTTTCATTTATTTCTATCTACTCTTACATTTGTTTCAACAATCCATCCCTTTTTCTTTTCTTCTATGTTTGTCCATTGAATGTTAACTACTTTAAATAATATCATATCTTGCTAACTATGTAGTTGTCTTAGTTTTTAGTTTATTTCTACCAGCTCACTTGTATGTAGATGATAGTTAATTTTCTAAATAAATGATAATTTCTCTTCATATAATTCTTCCTTTTTTATTTTCTCCATATCATAGTTTAGTTTCCATTATTTTTCAAATGATTTTCTTGATGACTATGATGATGTTAATGTATCCTTTAAAATCTTGAAATAAAAATAGTAAGGAAACCGTAGTAGAAATCACATCATTTTTTGAGAAAGGGTATTCTAAACCATAGAGGATTGTAAGAAAATAGGAAATAAAAACAAGTATGAGTTGTGGAGTATTAAAAAATTCGTAAGTTAAAATATAACCTAATGATTGCAATTTAGGGTTGCAACACTTTGTTATGATTTTCCAATCCACGTCTTCACTCCAAATCACCTCTATTATTTCCTTCCATGTGCTTCCTATCTTATTTTCCTTCCAAAATAGAACTTGAATATGTAGATTATGGGGTCGTTTGGGTTTTAAGGTTTCTTAAGTGTTTTTTTCTATGTGATTGGCATAATCAAACCCTCCAAGGGTAGGGATACCATGCTTCATTAATGCAATGGCCCTATTTCACTCTCCTACATCCTTTCCTCTTTAATGAAGGTTGTCTCTTGCCATGGAAAGGTTAAAATATCATCCATTAATGCCTTCCCCTATTCCTTCATGTTGGGTTGATGGAAATGCCATGACTTAGGCACTATTTTGGTTTAGTTTTTTATTCTTCATTCTTTTTTTGTTTTGTTTTTTTATTTTTTATTTTTATTTATTATTTTCATAGTATTTGATTTTGATTTGATTTTGATACCTTATCTTATTTTATTTTATTATTTCTAAATTAATTTCTAATATGAGTGTTTATGGGAAGGTGAGAGATTCATTTAACTATCTTTAGTATCAAGGAAATTGGTTAAAATTCAAGGATACCATGGAAAAATTTTCAATTGGGTGGTGATTTTATGTTGACTTGACGTCCTGATTTCTAGATAAATTCATAAGGTTTAAGGTCTATTCTCAGAATAGGTTGCTAGGCCCAACTTTTGTTGCACCCCAAGCACCTACACAGTCCTTTCAATACTCAATCAGACATCATCACAAATGTCAGTACCTAGTTACTTTAATAGATATAGCATATATGTATAGATACATCCATGTTGTAAGTAAAAATGAAACCATTTAATTCATAACCTTCAATTACTTGATAATTGTAATAGTTGATGATTAAAGTAATAGGTTCACAATATTTTTCATTGTCCAAATAAATATTGAAAATAAAATAAAGATCAGTCTTAATGTTAGGGTTCTACCTTTGTCCAAATTACATTAGGATGTTAGGAAATTAACATAAAATGAACTATGGAGTTTATAGGGATGTGACATGAATGAGCATCTATTTTCAACTTCCAACCAATCTAGTCATGACTTTCTTCACTTCTTTTATTTTCCACTAGAATCCATTATCTTTATTTCTTCACTTTCCATTACATAACTTCCCTCCACAATATCATATAGTACAATATCATTATATAGTGGAGTAATAATCACACCATAATGAGTATTGATGATGCTAGCATAGAAATAGAAGAATGCACATAAAAAACCATACCCTCATGAATGAAAGCCACATCAATAAACATGTCATCCCTAAATGTATTAATAAAAGGTAGGACAATGTTCTCTATTATTATCAAAATAGGTGAATCATGAATTAGGGTATGTGAAGGAATGATAAACAAAGACAAAGCATCATCATGCTTATATACACCACTATCACTAGCTATAGGAAGAATATTACCACCGTGAAGCTCATAGATAAATGAAGTAAGTGTATATAAAAGAGAAGGAAAAGTACCAACAAATCTTATGAAAGAAAAATAAGCAAATAGATGGTGAAATTATACCTCCATAGAGAAGCTATCCCCATCTAGAGCATAGGAATTCATGAGAATATCGAGAGTGGATGGATCCGATATAACAAAGGATATGAAAATGTCAAAATCAACATGATATGCATGGATATGTGGAAGGGATTATGGTTTAAGGGGAGCTATAATGTAAGATATAAATGGAATAAAAATATCTAAGGGTGGGTGTTGGGGAATAAATCAAGGAAAAACCTTAAAGGATAGTGCTATAAGAATGACATAAATGCTAATATACCAACAAAGAAAAATATCTAAAACAAGAGTGAATTACAAACCCTAAAGGCCAAAGCAAGGATGGATAGGGTCAAAGAAAGTTAATACCAAACAATGATAAGTAAAACCCTAAAAGAAGTAGGGCAATGAATTATTAGTGAAGAGCACAATCAAACCCCAAGGAAAAAAAATGATATAAAAGATAAGCAATTAGGAAACAATCAAATCTAAAACCCTAATGAGAGATAAGAAATCCTAAGGGAAAACCCTAGGTCATGATTGAAAATGTTAGGATCACTAAAAAGTATTAAAAAAAATAAAAAATTACATACATTATCTAGGATGATTAAATACATGCATTTAACTAGCAAACAATTTGTAGACACCGAAATCTGGTTTTTGGCCTGCGACTTCAATATTCTTCATAATTCCTATTCTTCATGGTCATGATTAAATAATCTTAATTATTTAATTAATTCATCTTAACATTAATTCTTCTATTGATTAAATAATCTTAATTATTTAATTAATTCATCTTCTATTAATTCTTCTATTGATTAAATAATCTTAATTATTTAATTAATTCATCTTCCGTTAATTCTTCATAGTCAATTATTTAATTATTCTCTATAGTCTTAATTCTTCTATTAATTAAATAATCTTAATTATTTAATTAATTCACATTTTCTTTATTCTATCTGATTAATTAAATAAACACTTTTTATTTAATTATGTTACTAATTAATCTTTTTCTTGTTAAATTAAATAAATTCTTATTTAGTTTACTCTTTATCATATTTCAACTATAATTAAATAAATTCTTTATTTATTTAATTATTCATTTAAAATCCCTTCATCACTTAATTAAATAAATATTATTTATTTAATTATTCTCTAAATATCAAGTCTTGAATTAAATGAATTATTTAATTCATTAAATTCTATTTTAACACATTCTTCTATATTTTAGATAATTATGTGAGTTATCTAAGTATTCACGTCTACTCAACTCGACATCTATTTTAATTGCTTAGTTAACTCTTGATTTGATGTTTGAGTGGCGTTCTTGAGTAATCTCTTCGTTAGACCAGTCATCATCCAGTTCTAACTCAATTGCGTGTACATGCAGATTAATTAAATATTCTTATTTAATTAATTAAACCTCGCGCGTGCATTCGAACATGAGTTGCTTTAATTAGTCTTTATCTTTGTCATGCAAAGATATTTCTTCTATTTTCGAATACCAAACTGAAGATTAAATCATTTATTTAATCTTTAATCCTCTTTCTAGTTTGTATCACTCATGTCACTACTAACAGTTATCAAAATGCATGACTAATCAGTGAATCTCAACCGTCCGTTGATCTTTCAATCTTGACCTGTCATTCGAACAATCAATTTTCTATAAATTGATTTGTCATTCTTCATTCCAATCTCTTGCGAAATCTTATGACTTTTGAGAGCACTTAATCTTGAATCTTTGATATTTTGCTAATCTTTATCTTAGGCTATACTTGCACGAACTTATGAAAAATTTGAGGGCAATCATACTACATAAGCAAAATGGAGAAGGGAAATCGAGATGAATCATGGAAATACATTCGAAATTGGTGAGATTGTTTTAGTTTGTTTACATTTTACTTTCCTTTGTTCTTTGTTGCTTAACATTAGATTTGCATTTTTAGATTTTAGTATTGCATGTTTGCTTCTAATCTTGTTTCTTGTGCACTTTCTATGGCGTTACATCTGGTGAACCCAACGTGAAGACACCATCTTCACGAATCCGTAGATCTTTTATTTTTTGTTTTTGCAGGTTTTTCGTACGGAACGACGCATCAGTTTAACGAAACAATGCAATTGAATTTCTGAACCGCATCTAACAGAAGAAACAACGATCTGAAAAACTATGACACATCTGAAAATTCCTAAACCGCAATTGATTTCCCGAGCCGCAACTGAAGAAGAAACGACGCATCTGACTGGTAATACCATGATGCAATTGACTAGTAAAACTTTATTTCTGTTTTTAGAAATCTAAAATTTTTAATTGATTTGTGTGTTACTGATATCTGATTTTCAGCATGTGGCCATTTGGAGTTAACAAGCTTTTGCAGGATGATTGACAAAGACAATATTGAAAACTACTAATGACTTTTTCTGCAAGATGTTTGTCAAAGACCCTAGTTAATTTTAAAACAGATTGTTTGGTAGCATAGAAAATCTTTCATTTGGTTAAAATTAACAAGTGTCTATTGTGTTTGGTGCGAAAGCACAAGTTTGGTCACCCTTACAACTTGGTATATCGAAGTATCCTCTCCCCTTGCGCATCCATGTGATCCTGGGTGTAAGAGAAACGGTTACCAACTCTAGAACTTGGGCCTGTTCTGGTGGGAAAAAGTACTCACCCTAGGACGACTCAGACCGGTAGCACCCTGAACCCGAGGGACTTCCAACCAGTATATAAAAGTGAGTTCTTGGGGAAAACCCAAGAATCACGAGTATGGTTCCGACGAGATGGATTTGAAAGGTCACTCTTGCCGTATGGATCATGCCCCACGAACGGAATGCCCGTACTAAATACCTTTTGTTTTAGAGATCAACCTATTTGTGGCTATTGCTTGGTATAGTGCAGGGTATAGTATCATGCCCAAAGACACTCACTACTGATCCCCTTGAGTAGAGATAGCAGTTCTTGGGAGGTCATTACCCAAGAATTCAAAATTGGTGTGCTTGAAAGACGTTAATGAGCCGTGAAGGGGAGCCAATGCCACCAAATTTCTAAGTTATCCGCTCTTGAGAAGGAAAGGAGTTTATCACCAATCCGAGGTATTTCAGTGGGCTATACCAAGTATACAAACCCTAAGCATTTGGCCTATTAGGATGTGCTTGTCTGTTATCAATTTAAACATTCTTTGAGTCCAAGATCGAAACTGAACACACTTTTTCTTATGATTGTCTTTGATTTCTAGAATTTGATCACAGAAAATAGAGTCAGTTTAAATCTCATCACTGAAAATACATAGAGAGTCACAACTGTTCACTAGAAATTTGCAATTGGTTTTTAGAGTCGCATCTGTTTAATTTTGAGTCGCATCTATAATTGGGAGTCGCATCTATTAAATCACGAGTTGCATCTGCTTAGTTGTGAGTCACATCTATCAGTATCAGTCACATCTACTATCATGGAGTCACATCTATAGTTTAAATCGTAATTTCTTTGGAAAAAACTGCATGCGTTATATTTTGAGTCGCAACTGTCAATACGAGTCGCATCTGTTATAAGGTTAACCGCATTTGTCAGAGTCATACATTGAACTTTACCAGAGAAACATAATTGATCACTGAAAAACCACAACTGTTAATTTGAACTGCATCTGTGAAATCCTGAGATGCATCTATCTGATTATCAGAAAACTAGAATTCATAGTCACTGACCAGTCAACACGTTTATACTAGTTTCAATTGTCTTTACACAAACAGTCCTTGAATAGAAACTTGAAACGATTTGCTCAATTTTGCATCCTTTAGGTTCATTTAGTCATTACCATAGTTGTCTTCATTCGGAGTTTAGTTTCATCTTAGATTACATATTACCTTACATTAAACTTCTAGGAAGGTCACTTTTACAAACTTTAGGACTAGTTCACCATCTACACTCAAGAAAAGTCATAGTGTCAACGAAATCTATTATTGAACCTAGTTTTATCAGTTTATCTTTTGTCCTACACAGAGTCCTCCTAGCTCATTAGTCTAGTTAGGAAACTCAACTTGTCTTTTGATCATTGTCCTACATTGGTTCCTTGACTTAAACTAAATTGACACTTTGGTTAGACTTTAGGTATTTGGTCCTATCGTCTTAGGTTTTATAGAATTGATTATTTCAGAACTTTGCTTAGGTCTTGCATCTTTAGATTTTAGGCTAGTGTCATCCTAGAACATTCCTTATTTTGCGTACAAAAATCCCAAAAACATAGACTAGGGTCATACTATTTATAGATATAGTGTTGCATTTCCCGCATATTGAGCTTGTCTTACATGGTTGAAACTAGGTCTAAGAGAAGAGAGAGAGAAAACATGTCGAACCCAAATGAATTCATCAATCCATTTTCTTCAAGACCTCATAAGACTCTATTAGACAAATTCACCACTAGAAACACTCAAGGACATATTGTAGTAGAAGACATAGAGGCTGCCGCACAGGACCCTGAGTTTGCCTCTTTCATAGATGAGTACCTAGCATATGATCGACAACGACACTTAGCCAAATTGCTAGCTGAAGGTGCTATCTTACCTCTAGGATTTGATATCAGTACCTTACAAACTCAACCTACACAAGTGACAGATACCATGACTGCTAGTACTACTATACCTCAGGTCAGCACAACTATGCCATCTACCACATCTACACAGAGTACAACAGTCCATACGTCCCCATTTGGTACATCTAGCATGACATCAGGATTTAATTTCATTGTAGGGGCTTCATCATCCACTCCCTTGGATCCTCTTATTGGGAGTAAATGACCTAAAATGTTAGCCTCTACACCTTATGTCAGTGTCCCAAGTCCGCAATCAACAACCATACCTACTACTAGTATCACGAGTACCATACCACAGTCGATAGCCATACCTAGTGCTCAAGTCACTATACCAAGGATTACACAAACAAGAGGCATTCCCTCCTTCCAATATGGCAATCAAAATCCTTTTCGCAGATTGGTAATCAGAATCCGTCCACATAGATTCCAAGTCAAAACCAATTTATATCGATTCCAAATCAAAATCCTTTTTCATAGATTGGTAGTCAAAATCCGTCCACACAGATTCCAAGTCAAAACCAATTTACATCAATTTCGAATTAGAATCCTTTTTTCCAAAGTGGTACTCAGAATCCGTTTACACAAATCTCAGGTCAACACCAATTTATGCTGATTCCAGACCAAAACACATTTACCAACATTCTGAATCCAAATCCACCTTAGATGCCAACATTTAATCAAAACCCATCACGAGACTTTGGATTTTAGAATACATACCCAGATCCGCATAATCCTCCTAGCACATCTTTGACCTAAGTTGACGTCTTACAAACACAAATGGATAACATGTCTGTGTCAACTAAGAAATCATTTTCACCAAAGGACATATGCCCATTCCCTTTTGATAGATCATTGTACATGACCCCTTTCCCTCACGGATATGTCATACCGAATCTCCCGAAGATAGAACATATAAGGGAATTTTCTACCATATGCATAGATGTCGCTTATGACCCCACGTATCTTATGAGACTATTTCCAAGAAGTCTTGTGGGAACTACACTAGAGTGGTTTTCGGGTTTAGATTCTGGCATTAGATCTTGGGGTGAACTAGTCGAGAAATTTGTGGAACAATTTTCCTTCAACATAGATCATGAGATAAATATATCAACCTTGTGTCACACAATGCAAGACGAAGGGGAAACATTCATTGCTTTCTTCCAGAGATGGAGAACTATAGCTAGTAGGTGTCCTGTCGAGATACCTGAAAAAAAAAGTTACAATGTTTCAAGAAAACCTTCATGCAAAACTCAGGAGCAACTTAAGGGTACATTGTTGTACGTATTTTTCAAAACTAGTGGAAAAAGGGGTGAGAATAGAGAAGGATCTCATTGAAAAAGGTGAACTCAAGACATCAACATCCAATAGAAACCAAATCGTACAAAACACCCCCACTGACAGAAATAGATTTTGGTCTCACAACAAAAATGTCACCAATGATGGGGTGGTTGATGCTAAAACATTACAAGCAGGACCCCTCCTCACATTACAAGGACCTCATACTTTTGCCAACATGCTTAATGTTGTCAATCAACCGCCTAACATTGTCCAAAATACTCAATGTCCACAACCAAGAAGATTTCAAAAACGTGAATTCACTCCCTTAGGGGAACCCATTGAGTCGGTGTTCAAACAATTGTTACAACATAATCTTATACAGCTGCAGGAACCAAGACAATACGATCTAGGACAATTTAAGCCAGCTTAGTGGGATGATAATGCCTTTTGTGATTTTCATAGAGCTAAGGGACACAACTTACAAAACTGTCGACAACTGAAGAATATCATACAAGATCTTGTCGAAAGGAGAATTATTGAAGTTAGTGGACAAAAACAGAAGTCATCCAACACTAATCATCAAGTATTTTTTGACCCATTACATGATCATGGAAAAGGAACTGTCCCCAGTTCGAGTACTAAGACCAATATGTCAGCCAACTATGCCAGTGTCAAGCACGATTATAATAGTGGGAAAATCATTAACTACCTTCGCGCCATCAATGAGAATATCAATACCAATCCTGAGTGTGCGGTCAATACTTGTCGTACTAAATTCACTATTCAAGGCCCTCCATCACAGCAAACACCCCAACCTTCCAAGTTACAATATAACCTTCTTGACCAGTTGGGGAAGACCCCAACCCAAATATCAATCTTGGAATTGTTGCATATTTCCCCTGAGCATCGGTCTATCCTTGATAAGGCTTTACAGAACACCACAGTCCCTAATGATCTGGATGTTAATCATTTCCAGGAAATGGTGGGCTACTTGACCAATAATCATCATGCCACGATTTCTGAACAAGACTATGCAACTGAAAAGATGACCCACAACGACCCTTTACACCTAGAAGTCCTTGTTGATGACACCAAAGTTAGATGAGTTTTGGTAGATGGAGGAGCAGGGTTAAATTTGTGTACTTTAAAACTAATCAAGGCTTTAGGTATCTCAGAAGCATGCGTAGACATGACCAAGAGTATTGTCATTAAAGCTTATGCTGATGAAGAAAGAAAATCAAAGGGAGTTGTAACACTCCCTATCAGAATTGGTCCTGCGGTAATGGAGACAAAATTCCAGGTCTTGGATTGCACCCTTCCTTCTAACCTTCTGCTAGATAAACCATGGATTCATGCTATGAAGGCACTCCCTTCCACGTATCATTAGTGTCTTAAATTTCCTTACAATGGCACAAAAATAACTATAGACGGTGATCCAGATCCTTTTCAGTATTGCACCAATCTAAAAGAGATCCCCCAATGCCAAGTGCCCATAAACCAAGAGGCCTCCTCGTCCAATTCATCCTCCTATGTTGATCCAGCCACACTCACTCGAACATCTATTTCACCCTCAGTTTCTACCATACCTAGGGTTGAGATCCAAGACAAGGGGTGTGGAGAATATTACATGAAGACTTCTTATTGTGTTAGCCATTTGATTCCTCCTAAGTCATACGATTTACCTACATCGGATAGGAGACAATCTATGGTCACTATACACATTCCTCCCATAACAACTTTTTCTAAATGGGGTGAATTAAGCAAAGAGGTCGTAGATGCAGAAGATGTCACTTCCTGGTTGTATAGGGAAGATGATGAGGAATCCCTCTTACTAGCTCATATTCCTACAAATATATATGGAAAGGGTTTTAAAATCATGCAAAGCAAAGGATATGATGGACATAGTGGTTTAGGCTTAAACCAAGATGGCAGGATTGAACCAATATTTGTTTCTCAATGGCCAAAAGGAGTAGGGCTAGGGTTTCAACCGATTCAAATTGGCGTTCCTAGTACCCCATTACCCTTACTTGAGGAAGTAAGTGCTTCAGAAGATATTAAGACATCTCACGAACCAGTGGACCAATATCATTGTGACTCCCTCGAATCTAACGATTATGAGTGGGATTCCCTATCCTCTACTTCTTCCATGGACCTTGACAAGTTATTTGGAGAACTTAACTTGATGCTAAGTTCCTCACCCAATCCCTTGAATTCCTGTCCACCAAAGAAAATGACAAAAGATGAGTGGTTTAAACACTACTATTGGGAATCACTTGATCTTACCTCTTCGCAACCTGAGCCACCTGTTTCCAATAGTCAAACCTTGGCATTAGGCCTACCTGTCAATCCACCTAGCCCCAAACCTAAGAGCAAAAAGGACTTAGTACAAGACTTTTTTAACCACATGAATAATTCAATCTTTACCTTACACCCATTAAACTTTGACAACTCCGACAATGACATGCCCTTAGTCTATCCCCATCTCATTGATTGGGACCAACAAGACACACCCGTCTTAGACATTTTTGAGAATGACAAAGCAATTGCTGAGTTCCTGGGATTACGAGAAGGCATACCAAACAGTGATCATAAGGCTGGTTTTACCATTGAATTGGACAACAAGGCATATTTTGGGGAATCTGTTCAACCCTCTAGTCGCAAAAATGAGAAAAAGAATAAACAAAATAAAAAGGATGAGTCTCTAGGTGAAAACCGAAAGGCACCTTTAGACAATGAAAAAGTAAAAAGAAAGGACTCATCTGAAGGTGAAAACCTCTTTGAGGCACCTAAGGATGGAGGTTTGAAAATTCTCCTCATTGCACAGGAAAAGTCACCCATGCTCATTGAAGAATCAGTAGAAGTCAACATAGGTACCAAAGAGAATCCTCGAATGGTTTATTTTGTAGTGTCATTGACAACTGAAGAGCAGCCAGAATTCCATAACTTCTTTGCACAGAGACAGATAAATTTTGCTTAGTCATATGCCAACATGCCAGGGTTAGATCCTGAACTTGTTCTACATCATTTACCCTTACAACCAGGTGCCAAACCAGTGAAACAAAAGTTGAGAAAAATGCATCCACAAATTGCTTTGTTAGTCAAGGCAGAACTCAAGAAACTTTTAGATGTTGGTTTCATCAGGTCTATCGACTATGCAGATTGGATTTTCAATCTTGTACTGGTCACTAAACCAACTGGGGGCATCCGCATCTACACTGATTTTAAAGATATCAATAAAGCTTGTCCTAAGGATGACTTCCCTTTGCCTAATATAGACATGATAGTTGACATGACATCAGGATATGAGATGTTGTCCCTTATGGATGGATTTTCAGGATATAACCAGATTAGAATTACAACTGAAGACCAACCTAAGATGGCTTTCACTTGTCCTTGGGGAACATATTGCTGGAATGTTATGCCCTTTGGACTCAAAAATGCAAGAGCAACCTACCAATGTGCCATGACTACTATCTTTCATGATCTAGTACACACTCTAATGGAGGATTATGTCGATGACCTTATTGTAAAATCCAAGACAAGGGCAGAACATTTATAGGTGTTAGACATGATATTTCAGAGGATGGAAAAGTATAAAGTAAGACTCAATCCAAAGAAATGTGTGTTTGGAGTCAAGTCAAGAAAGTTGTTAGGTTATATCATTTCTAGACGGGGCATTGAAGTGGATCTTGCTAAGGTGAAAGCAATCATGGACATGCCACCACCCACTAATCTCAGTCAACTAAGGACATTACAGGGAAGGTTGCAATCTATCCGAAGATTTATAGTGTAGTTAGTAGATAAGACACATCCTTTTCAACATTTACTTAAGAAAGGAGTACCCTTTGCATGGACAGCTAGGTGTGGAGAGGCTTTTCAACTGATTAAAGAATATTTACTCACACCACCAGTCTTAATGCCACCTGTTGAAGCAAGACCTTTAATTCTTTATATTACAACAACCCATTCATCACTCGGAGCATTGCTTGCACAAAATGATGATGAAGGTCATGAAAGGGCAGTCTATTATATCAGTTGGACTTTGGTAGGTTATGAGCTCAACTATAGTACCATTGAATGTGCTTGTCTTGAAGTAGTATTTGCTACTCAAAAATTGAGGCATTATATGCTAAACCATCAAACAATGTTGATTGCCAAAATAGACCCTTTGAAATATCTCCTTAGCAAGGTAGCATTAACAGGATGACTAGCCAAATGGGTTATGATACTTAGTGAGTATGATATCCAGTATGTAGAAAGAAAGGCTATTAAAGGACAGGTAATTGCTGATCAGTTAGCTGACGCACCCATACAGGAAGATCACCCATTAGTTGTAGAATTTCCTGATGAGTTCATATTCACAATTGACATGAACATAAAATGGAAACTGTACTTTGATGGCTCACATACAAATCATGGCTCAGGGGTTGGTATACTATTTATTACACCACAGGGTGATTCTATCCCTAAGTCATTCAGGATTACATTCCCATGCACTAACAATATAGCAGAGTATGAAGCTTTAGTGACAGGGTTATGCATGGCAGTCAAGTGGAAAATTAAGATTTTACAAGTATATGGGGATTCTCAACTAGTAATCTGATAGGTAAATGATGATTATGAGACTAAGGATGAGAAGCTTGCTCCATACAAGTGCATGGTTGATAGCTTTAAAGAGTACTTTGACAAAGTCAAATTTCATCAGATACCTCGTGTTTTAAACAGGGCAGCAGATGCTATGGCTACAATTGCATCACTCCTTGACATTCCTAACAACGTGCCTAAGTTTGAGTTCTTGGTAGAACAGCTTTTGGTCCCAGCCTATGATATGCCAGATTTTGAAATGGTGTGTGACATTGTTGGTCCTGATTCCCCATGGTACAAAGAAATCTATGATTACCTTCATGCCGAAGTCATACCCACTGGCCTATCAAATAACCAATGTAGGACATTCCTCTGCAAGTCAGCTAAATACACCATCGTTGGAGACACCCTATATCGACGTGCCTTAGATAATACCTTACTGAGATGTCTTGATTCTACTGAAGCACAAGCAAATTTGCGTGGGGTGCATGAGGGTATATGTGGTTCCCATTCTAGCGGTCCTACCTTAGCCAAAAAGATTATGAGACTGGGTTATTACTGGCCTACTATGGAAAAAGACTCATATGTCTTTGTAACAAAATTCCGCCAATGTCAAGTTCATGGAGACTTAATACATGCACCAGCACAGGAGCTCCGTCCTATAATGTCACCATGGCCCTTTTCCCAATGGGGACTCGACCTTATAGGTAAGATCCACCCACATCATCTAATGGACACAAATTCATTATCACTGCCACTGAGTATTTTACGAAGTGGATTGAAGCTATTCCTATGACATACATTACTGACACACAAATTTCTAGATTTATCCTGAACTATATCATTTGTCGGTATGGTGTCCCTCAGTCCATAATCACTGATAATGGCCGCCCATTTAAGAACCAAGAAGTCTTCCATCTGTGTGATGAATTTCATATCCAACATTATTTTTCCACTCCATACTACCCCAAAGGTAACGGCCAAGTGGAGGCATCTAACAAGACCATCATTAGAATCCTCAAGAAAACTGTCAATGATGTTGGTCGTGACTGGCATTTACAGCTTAACCCTGCCTTATGGGCTTATCGCACAAGTATCCGTAATCCAACTGGTGCTACTCCATATTCACTTGTATTTAGTTTTGAAGTTATTCTGCCTATTGGGGTCGAGATTCCTTCCCTAAGGGTATCCCTAAAAGGCCACATTGATGATGAAGAGTATCGAGTATCGAGACTCCATGAGCTAGAATTCCTGGATGAGCGTAGACAGAAGGCACTAGAACATCTTCAAGCATATCAAAATCACCTTCGTCGTAGCTATAATAGGAAGGTATTGAACAAAAAATTTGACATTGGTGACTTGGTTTTAATGGAGAACCCAAAGAATCAAGCAGAAAGAGACAAACCAGGAAAGGTTGAACCAAATTGGTTAGGACCTTATGTTGTTACAAAAGCTTTTGGATCAGGAGCATATCAACTCTCTACTCCTAAAGGGGAACCATTGTCCTCACCAATCAATAGTATGCATCTGAAGAAGTTCTACGCATAGCTTCTGGAAGCCTTTGTTTAAATTAGCAAAAATACAAAAAAATCAGAAAATCGCAAAAAATCGTTATCAAGGTGAAAACTTGGCAAACAAGCATCTTGGTAACACCAAAAAAATTAGATAATCTAGAAAATAGTAAAGAAAAATCATTTGTCCAATAGTGAAAACCACTTCGGTGGTGCTTTGGATAAGTACCATGGTGAAAACCTGGCAAACAGGCACCATGTGTAGTTAACTCCACTCCTTTGTCTACTATTATTTTGTACATAGTCCTTATCATTGTATATATTCCACTACCCTATACATAGTCCTTATCCCTGTCCATACTACCTATCTTTGTAGATATCCCTTACCTTTCATATCCATCGCTTGTATATATACCATTCATAATAAGTGGTAGTCTTTCCCATAACTTGGAACAATTGACATTGAGTGCAGTTCATATCCCCCATTTTACCCTATTCATAGTCAATTGGTCTTATAATCGACTGGGGGAAAACAATTGACATATGTCCTATTGCTTCTTGCATTGGTTGTGTTGAAGACGTAAAACCATGGAAAATCCATGAACATCGCAAAATGACCTGAGAAAACACAAAAACATCAGAAAACTTCAAAAAGACAAAAAAATCAAAACATTTCAAAAATCCAAAAACAGAGTCAAAGTCAGTCACACTTGTTAGTTTTTGTCATTTGTCGAACTACGTTGCCTTTGCGACTAGACGTAGGCAAGGCCATCTACCGATGTGCCCCCAAGGCATTAGGTCAGTCCGTCTAGGTTTGTCTATATAAATTCATGATTTAATCCATGTCTATATGACAAGGTTGTTGGTCGTGTCGAACTACGAGGTCTCTGCATGTATAACATAGGCAAGGCCATCAATCGATGAGCCCCCAAGGCCACACTAGGTCATTCTATTAGGGTTCATCATATTCATTTTCACACATGTCTTTTGTTTGTAGTCAGTCATGTCAGTCAATTCAAGTCAAACTATGAGGTCTCTGCATGTATAACGTAGGCAAGGCCATCAATTAATGAGCCCCCGAGGCCACACTAGGTCAGTCCTTTAGGGTTTTGTTGTCACACACAGTCAATTGTCAACGCATCATCTCAAGTCATGCATTAATCTAGTGAACAAGTCAGCAATGTCTCTAAGTCAAATCAAACAACTTGCCAAACAAAACAATCAAAACATATCAACAAATGTCTACTACAGGATGTGTCCTTCCTGGAAATAGACATCATCATCATGGAAATCAACTTGTCTTTTGTTCAGGATGAGTCCTTCCTGAATACTGATATCAGCAAAACAATCTATGTCTTATATAGGATGAGTCCTTCCTGCATAATCGACAAGATCAAACAATCAAACATAGCCTTATACAGGTTATCACATCAACGACATCTGACTCAACGTCTTATACGATACATGTCTTTCTGAAACCAGGCTTTGTCATGCCTTATATAGATAGTCATAACATTGAAACCAAACTCACAGTCTTATCCGGTATGTGTATCTCTTGAAATCAGGCTCAGTCAATTAATCCTTTTATCAATCAAAACAAATCAAACAAACAAATCAAGTTTTGGCAAATATTTTACTGGTTTTCTTGACTTTATGGCTTATTTATCTTATCTTTTCACTTGGCTTTATGATGGGAATTATGTTACTAGCTTTCTCAAGGATGTCCCATGAGGGATTTAGAGAAGCAACAATGTATCACAATTTTGTTTTCTTTGACTATTGTCTGTTGACTGTCTTTTACATCTGATTTTGAGTCATGTTACTAGTTTCCTCAAGGATGTCCCATGAAGGATTTAGAGGAGCAATGACATCTCATGACCCATCTTTTATTTTGTTTGTTGTCTATGGTTTGTCCTGACAAAAAGACTGGGGCAACTTGTGCCCTTAGTATGAGTTAATGACACTCCTTGTCTGCGACTGTCTATTGTTAGCAAATGGATGACCTTGCACAACTTGATTTATGTGATATCCTAGTGTTTGTCCCCATTTGTATTAGTCCTGCCCAATGATGATAAAGTGCAATACCTTTAGTGATACAACGAAATATCGAAGATTGCTAATACTAACACCTATCTCCTGTCTTTCGTTCTTTCTCGATCTTTCTTTCCGTGCTAACAGTTCTTCTTTCTTGCATTATGACGGAGCCCTGTGACACAACATATCATACATCATCCTGCATCAACGTACATGTTAGAAAACTACATACATATAGGTATATTTCATATCTAGATCATCATGACATAATAGGCATTTCTCATCAAATAATACATTTTATAAGTATTTCATTTACAAGGTAACTGTAAATACATGCATCACATTACATTTGTATAGCATCACATATAGTCAGCATTGTACATAACTATAAATTGCATACATCACATAGAATCAACATTATCTCATTAGCGGCATAAACTTCATAAAATACATATACTCATCCATCACATAGGCATATCATCTAAACATCACATATATAAATAAAGACTGCATAATCAATACATAGCAATGCATATCATGAGAATAACTACCAAAATCATATATATATATATATATATATATATATCTCACTCAACTATGTCACATCACAATGTCATAATGTACCAATAATACATAGAAGCCCGTAGGCTATAAAATCATAATACAATGTCTCGATGCATCTCAAAAAGTATCCCTATCCTGAACTGCCACTGCTATCATGCCTAAAGCGTGTGGAGGAATGATGCTGGGAACCCAATGGCCAGTGAGCTATGGGAGGTCTATCATATGGACCTACTCTACGTGGCTGCTCCACCCCCTCTGTGCTAATTGTCCTAGTGTGGGTCCTAGTCTGGGACCTACTACTGTGTGCTGCTGAGAAACTGGGAGCCCGTCTCTCTGGTGGAATCTCTATCTCATATAGATCCCAATAGTATCTCTCCCTCTCCCCAGCTCTAACTAGCTCTTTGGTGAATGCAGCTGATGGTCCTGTGCACAATGCCCTGAGCTCTGTAAATCTCTGCTCCGTCTCCTGTCTCTGAGCTATGGCCTGATCCTTATCCATCACTGCTCTGTCTCTCTCCATCCGATATGCATCCCTCTCGGCCATCAAAACTCTCATCTACTCCTCCAAGGATGCAACCTGAACACGCAGTGTATCTGTATCTGGATCCTCTCCCCCTGTATCATCCTGTTTGTCCCTGACTCTCCCATCCTCCTCCTCATCCAACTCCTCTAGGATCTGATCCTGAATCTCTCTCTTGTGATCGTCATCCTCATCATCATCCTCCTGATAAGCACCCAACAAACCTAGGGCATCAATCTCTGCCTCCTCTCTGCTTGCCTCCTCGGCACCTATCTCCTCCTCTACCAGGATATCTGGAATATCTGCCTCTACTGGATGCACCTCCTCTCCACCTCGATATCTTCCTCCCCTCCTCTCCCAATGTCTAACATGGCCACATCCTCCTCTCCTCGCCCCTCCTCCTGGATTGGTGACAATGGTGGCCCTCATCCCCTTCGACCATGTCTCCCTCTCCTGCCTCCATGCCATCCACCTCTGCCATCATCTCCTCCATCACCACGGCCTCCTCTACCTCCCGAACCTCTACCTCTGTCGCGCCTGCCTCGTGGACCTGTCCCTTGTCGCTCTACTGGCCCTAGCTGCTCTGGATCTGTCAAGGGGATCGACCTGTGAACTGCCCACCATTGATCGTACTCTGCTATGGTCCCTAGGTTTGCTGGTCCATCTCTCCATCCCCATGGAAGTGCATGTAATCCATCAATATCTACCTCTGTCATAGCCACTAGAATCTCGGGACCCCATAGCGGGACCTCTCATGATGATCTGGCAAACTCTGCCCATCCTCTAGGTACATCCTGCACCTCTCCAAACTACCGTAGGACATAATCTGGCAGCTGACGCTATGGACATGTGACACTGTCCGCCCAACTAAGTACTGTGCCTATCTGCAAAATGGAAAGTTCTCATCCTCATCTGACCAATCCTCACAGCCCAAGTATGGCCTCCATGTGAACTGTTGTATGGTTTCTATGGCGTGTCTGAAGTAACCGGTATCTCCAATGTGATGCTGCGTGGTTGCCCCCGCATAACAGAAGGCGTAGGGAGCTCCATGTGGAAGGTCCACTATCATAGGTGGTCAAAAAATGGCAATATGCTCCCATGCCCATACCATCAGGAGCGTGGTGCCACAACTCATCAACTGTGCCTCTCGATAGGCAATATCATGCAGATGGAAGTATAATATCCCAAGCACATAGGAACCCCAAGCATATACAACTTGACGCTCGAGCATGCCCACTAACATCTCCCCCCACCCCACAGGAAAGCCATGACCTCGGCGGTTAGGAAGTACTATCCTGCCTATCAAAGTAGCCAATAGACAGTCTAGTTGTCTATATCTCTGGGCCAATACCTGCCATCTAATCTCATAATCATCGAAACCTAACTACCTAATGTCAGCATGGGGGTAATATCTACACATCTCAGCGGCACCCCTTTGGGTATCATATGTCACCCGTGTCCCTCTAATCGGAAGTCTTAGTATCCTATATACATCCTCTAATGTAATTGTGGCCTCTCTGGTCGGTAGGTGGAAGGACGATGTCTCCGAGTGCCACCGCTCACACAAAGCTGTTAGTAGTCCCCGATTCGCCTGAATCTAGGGCATGTCTGTCACGTGCAAAAAACCAAGGTGCCATAGGACCCATCACTTTGCTGGTCGTAAGCTATCTCTAAATCAAAATGTAGTAGGTCTCGATTCCCGTGTATAAATTGTGTCTAATACAACCTGCAATGGCATTATACATGCCTCATGTCAGCTTCAATCATTTATTCTACTGCAAATAGACCATTCTACATAAAATTCAAATGCGTCACTTTTTTGCAAATGCGTCGTTATTTTGCACATGCGTCATTCTTTTTCACATGCGTCGCTTTTTATCAAATGCGGTTCATAAACTTCAAATGCGTTGTTATTCAACAAATGTGGCTAATAACATCACATGCATTTGACTAAATTCATATGCATTGAAAAATAAAACTTGCGGTGCATGAAATTCAAATGCGTTTCTAAATATACATATGCGGCTAATATAAATGCAAATGCGATTCAAAAAGTCAAATGCGTTTAACTGCTAATAACTATTCAAAATCTCCAACGTAAAAATAAAAATGCGGTTTTCCGTAGGTAGATGCTTCATTCGCGCAAGCAAATGCGGTTTTCTAGAAAAGTGACGCATGACTAAAAATTAAATTAAATGCATCAAATTACGCGCAAATCAAAATTTTCAAAAGCCAAGTTTTAGGTACATACCGGGGGGTCGGCACCGGCTGGTCTCTAGAATGTCCGGATCCTGTAGGCTCGGTGATGGGTGGTCGGAACAGGAGACATCGTCGCTAGCAGTCCAGAGCAATTTTCAAATTTCTAAGCTAGGTGGGTGCAAATGAATAGGTTTTCACCCCTATTCCTATATATACCTAGGGCTTAGGTGGCCTTTCGGTCCTACTGGCCATGTTAATTTTCAATCAACCCGTACCCATTCATCGCATTTCCAAACTCAATTCTGCAAACTCCATTGCATTTCTGCCTATCCTTTGGACTAATCAGGATCATTTCCAAATTTTTTTGAACTTTTCGGAAATTTGTCAATTTTCCCAAGGGGGCATACCTTCACCTATTTTAATTTGGGGCATTACTGGGGCATATTTCTTATTGATTTTCTTTGACACAACGCCAAAATTACATTGTATCAAAGAGGGGCAAATGTAGACACCGAAATCTGATTTTTGGCCTGCGACTTCAATATTCTTCATAATTCCTATTCTTCATGGTCATGAATTAATAATCTTAATTATTTAATTAATTCATCTTAACATTAATTCTTCTATTGATTAAATAATCTTAATTATTTAATTAATTCATCTTCTATTGATTAAATAATCTTAATTATTTAATTAATTCATCTTCTGTTAATTCTCCATAGTCAATTATTTAATTATTCTCTATAGTCTTAATTCTTCTATTAATTAAATAATCTTAATTATTTAATTAATTCACATTTTCTTTATTCTATCTGATTAATTAAATAAACGTTTTTTATTTAATTATGTTACTAATTAATCTTTTTCTTCTTGTTAAATTAAATAAATTCTTATTTAGTTTACTCTTTATCATATTTAAACTATAATTAAATAAATTCTTTATTTATTTAATTATTCATTTAAAATCCCTTCATCACTTAATTAAATAAATACTATTTATTTAATTATTCTCTAAATATCAAGTCTTGAATTAAATGAATTATTTAATTCATTAAATTCTATTTTAACGCATTCTTCTATATTTTAGATAATTATGTGAGTTATCTAAGTATTCACGTCTACTCGACTCAACATCTATTTTAATCGCTCAGTTAACTCTTGATTTGATGTTTGAGTGGAGTTCTCGAGTAATCTCTTCGTTAGACCAGTCATCGTCTAGTTCTAACTCAATTGCGAGTACATGCAGATTAATTAAATATTCTTATTTAATTAATTAAACCTCGTGTGTGCATTCGAACATGAGTTGCTTTAATCAGTCTTTATTTTTGTCATGCAAAGATATTTCTTCTGTTTTCGAATACCGAACTGAAGATTAAATCATTTATTTAATCTTTAATCCTATTTCTAGTTTGTATCACTCATGTCACTACTAACAGTTATCAAAATGCATGACTAATCAGTGAATCTCAACCGTTCGTTGATCTTTCAATCTTGACCTGTCATTCGAATAATCAATTTTCTATAAATTGATTTGTCATTCTTCATTCCAATCTCTCGCAAAATCTTATGACTTTTGAGAGCACTTAATCTTGAATATTCGATATTTTACTAATCTTTATCTTAGGCTATACTTGCACGAACTTACAAAAAATTTGAGGGCAATTATACTACACAAGCAAAATGGAGAAGGGCAATCGAGATGAATCATGGAAATACGTTTGAAATTGGTGAGATTGTTTCAGTTTGTTTACATTTTACTTTCCTTTGTTCTTTGTTGCTTAACATTAGATTTGCATTTTTAGATTTTAGTATTGCATGTTTGCTTCTAATCTTGTTTCTTGTGCACTTTCTATGGCGTTACATAATCAACCTAGATAATAGAGTTGTGATAGATAATAGATTCAAAATAAATGTGATAATAAAATAAGAGGATAGGTGTGCTTAGCTCTAGGATTGATGATGAATAAATGAAGTTGATATTGTTTTAAAATGACAAGTCATTGAAAAACTAATTGCCACAATGTGATGAATTTCCTGAAGTTTTAACTAGCACAAAAGAAATATGGAATAATGACACCCTACACAATCAATCCCAATTGTGACAAACTTGATTTGGCTCACCAACTTGATTTAGGACATAAGGGAATGATTTGATAGAAGACAATTCTCTTCTAGAATATATTTTCCTTCACCTTTTGGATATCTAAGAAGTCAAGGTGGTGTCAATAGACAATATTGACGAGCTTGCTAACTCAATAGGTGAAAACATTCTCCTAGGTCAAATCCTTTTGGGTCAAATCCCTTTGTGGACGAAATTAATATCCATGAAAAAAACTAAAGACAATATTTATAGACATGTAGATGGCCTACATGATGACACAAATTCAAATTTTTATTTCCTTTTAGAACTTAAGTGTGTCAAAAATAATAATTTTTATAATAATTTGTGCACAATGAATGTCTTTAAATACTATGACATAACAACATGTCATATGAAATGTATACCATGTCAACTTATAACAATTATAAAAGAAAGTAGAAATTTTCAAATCTAAATTTGACGACTTAGATTTCAAAGATCACTTTTATATTGCTCTGATTGAACCATATAAATCTTATATCCTTTTGAAATGATATAAAAGAATAAAACATTGATTTTGCTCTAGACAATGAACATAAACACATCATACCTCAAAATGAGATTCTAAAGACAAAAGAGTAAGATAAAAAAGACAAAATTCATTACCATGTTAAAAAGGGCAAGTTATTGTTGGAGAGGAAGGCTACGAAAACAAAAAAAAAAGAAAAAAAGTTATGATTGAAACCATAAAATAGGGTCATATGGGCATCAAATTTTAGCCATGCTAGGAGTTCATTGGAGCGTGAGGCAGGGACAGCCTGAGCCTCCAGCAGCAGACATAACTGAATTAAGAAACAAAATTAAGAACCAGAGCAGAGTATTTAATAAACCACCGGCTCACCGACAACTGTCAGCCTTGTCTACCTTGCCCGCCAACTGATGCTTACTGCTCTGCCGGTCAGCCATTGTTCCTCCCTTTTCGTAAGGGAGAAATTTGGCATTTTGTTAGGGCTTTACGACCGAGTGCTGTGCGCACCCTGCCGTTAGGCAGACGAACGGTGATCCTGGAGCAATTGCCCATGGATAACTTCAGAAAGTGAGAGATCCCATGACATATATATAATATATATATATATATCCCCCATAAAATCTGAAGACTGTTAGAATGTTTTGAAAATCAGGTAGCAAGTTAAGTGGTTTTGGTTTTGGGGGAAATTTTATGGTTAGTGTGTTTGTGTGGAAGTAGTATTAGAATGGGTATTCTTTTAGGAAGTTCCAATATTTCATACTTATGAGCATTTCCAATGAAGTCTCGATGCTTCACTTGTGTGCAGTATCACCTAGATGCAATGAGTGTTTAAGTGGACCATTCTTATTTATGAGAGATGGGTTGTCATCAGTGATTACTCATGAAACTAGGCCAATGAGATTGACTCAAAAAAACTAAACAATTGAATCTTGATAAAACATTGCATAAATAAAAGTGGTTCGATAAGTCAACATATCTAAGTGAGTTTTAAAATAAACATAAATACAATAATAATCATTTGCCTTGGTGTTGATGAAGAGAAGATACAAAAAAATAGACTAAGACAACTAATATATGTGAAAATTGGAATTGGGTGTGACCCTAATTAGTTCATCGTTAATCAAAGAATAATCGATCATATCAAGAAAGAAAAAATCATCAACATGTAAATGAATATCACTTGTGGTAGAAGAAATGCAAGCATTATAAAGCTTCCCACTAGGATAATCATCATAAGGAGATAGCTCACACTGACAAGTATATTTTTGGTTTCCTCAAAAAAGGATGTAGCAAGACAATCATATATCTAAGAGAGAGTCCATAAATACAAGGGGAGACCCATCATGAGATGTAAAAGTAATAGGCTCACTACATAAACAACATCACATGAAACAAAATCCCTAGAATCCTTACAATACGTACCATCAAAGGAGCATGAATCTAAGGGTATAAAATAGGGATATAATGAAATGTAGGAATAATATCGTAACAAGGATCAACAACATCATGAATAGCTAAAGGTGTGATGTCATCTCACAAAGAAGCATCCCATACATCATTACCATGCAATGAAAGAAAAGTTTTGAAAGTTAAACAAACATGGTATGTATGAGAACCATTATCACTAATCATGTAACAAAGGTAGAATCAAGATGAATCTAATAGAAATAGTTGAGTAAGTGCGTCTAATAGGTAAGAAAAAACTATAACCAACTCTATGAAGGAAGGAAAATCATATAAATGATAAAATAACCCCTCCATAAAAAAAAATTCCACATCCATGGGATAGAAGGACATGACCAAGGATTATTTTAGTGGTAAATCTTCAAAAATTAATGAATATTTCAAACCAATGCCCTATTTTTTGGTAAATGGTATGGACCATATGGGTGTCAAATTATCACAATTTTGTCAAAATTTAGTCTATTAGAAGTTAAATTTCCCTGCCATTATCTATTAAACTTTTACATCAAATCATTTCATAACAATAATTTATATATGATTATCTCCCAATCACCTAAAATTTATAATAAAATTTTTAACTTGAGATCATACTCAAAATTACCATCTAATATTCATGCCATATTCACTTTGAAATCACAACCCATACATTAGTTCCTAGTCCCAATCAACTAGCATTTATGTCTACTATTTTCAAATTTGAATGAATTTAGCCCTTTGGATTCATATAAATAGCATGTAAATTATAATTATGATAGTAACGATAGAGCTAATAACATTAGCAATATGATTTATAGTATCACTTGTCTCGTCAATTTTGATCTTGTAAATTTGAAGTATAAGTTGATAAAGCAATAGACGATGTAGATGAACACTCAAGAACTCACATAAGGATGTTCAAATAAGAAACATGAAGGATGGACGATTTTTACTTTCATTATTGTAGACTTATTTAACTTGAAATAATTTATGATTATTGTTTTTTAATTGTAGAAAATAAGCTATGCTCTACAACAACAATCACAAGCATAGTTGCAAACATGACTGCGTATTTACTCATAGTTCAACATAAAAAGAATTAAAGTTGTGCATATCATTAATATATCTAATGGAGGGAATGATCTTTCTCCCAATTGATCAAGGGATTTCTTGCAAATGTATATCTTTTTGATACAAAGGATTAGATATCTACCTCCCCATAGTCTCTTTCCAAGTCATGAAGTGATTTAAAAGGTTTTATCAAGGATCTATCAATCTATTGGAGTCAATCAATTACACTCATGATTAATCATGCCACATGATATGGTTATATGATTTCAATTTCTTTTCAATTGATATTTGAGAGGCCCTAAACTTTTCTATTCTATAATAGGAGAAATCAAAATTAATCATCCATCTAATCTTATTCATCTTATACCATATATTTCCTATTTAATAAAATAGTTCATTTTTTGGAATAAATAATCATACACTCTTTAAATCACTTACCAAGCTTGAAATCCATTTTTTTCATTTGATTTTTATCAATCAACAATTAGTATTAAAATTTTATTTTGTTGGTACAACATTTTTGAAATCAAGACATATTCTTAAAGCTGCTTCTTACTCATCTCCCACCATGCATTTCCTATCTAATTGGATGGTTCAAATTTATTTTTGGTAGAAATAAGCATGCACCCTTTAAATCACTTATCAAGAATTGATTTTTTTATCATTCACTTTTATCAATCAATGTTCAATTTTATAGGATCATCCTATTGCTACAACACTTTTGGAATCATGAAGCATTCTAATAGCTCTTTCTTCTTAATCTCCCACAGTTTATTTTCTCCTTGATCTAATGGTTCAATGATTATTTTTGGGAATAAATAAGCATGTACCCTTAAAACCATTTACCAATCCTAAAACCTCTTTTCATTATTTTGATCTTTTATCGATCAATGATTGACATGTCATTTGGATTCTTTATTGGGTAGATGAAAATTTATTTGTCCAAAAAATAATAGCCTTCAACTACACTATTCTCCATTAACCCTTCTCTCCACAAAAATGGTCAATTTACATTTCTTTCCTTTGCAGTGATACAAAATACTTATGTGGGATGTAATAGTACTAAAAAAATTCCAGTCCTTTAACTTGATAATATTGGTATGTGCAATGTCTTATCAATTCTTTGTCTAAATTTATAATTTGAGTTGTCATCCTATCTCATACTTTCAAGACACCCCACATCAGCATGCTTAATGATACAAACTTCACTCTAAAGATTATGTTTCAAATTATCATTGATCAATGAGTATCCAAATTAGTCCAACTTAGTAATAATTGGTTCACTTCAGTGGAAATCATGGATAATTGATTTATATAAATTGAGAATAAATTCATTAGTATGAATGCACGCTTGGTTAGTCTAGACATGCTCATTGAAATAAATTGAGTAATTATATCCAATTAGGTCATAGTAAGGATTAGCAAACTCCCACAACATATATTCAAATATAACTTGGTGCATAATGGAGCTTAGTTAACCCCAATTGTGTCCCTAATCACATAATTTGAGTAATCCATATAATTAAGTGTAAGTAAGGATAATAAATGCCCACAAATATAATTACAAACATTTTGTAAATTGAATGTCTATTAACACCAACATATGGTTTCTTGACTTAAACAAGTAGCTGGTTTAGTTAAATGCATAATAGGGGATAATTACACACCATGAATTTAATTGCAATAGGAGTTGTTGATGTTAACAAATCTAACAACTAGTAACCTATTTCATAACTTTTTACTAAATGTATGATAGATTTACCTTGTGGAATAGAACTTCAACCAATGATCATTTTTATTTAGATGATTTATAATGTATATATATCATTCAAAAACAAATACTTTTTACTTCATTCAATAATTCACCAAAAAACAACTTTTTTCATAGGAAGAACTTTTCCAAATAAGTTGGTCTAAGAGATCTTTTTCTTCAAAACAAGGCTCTTGGTGCTAAATTTGTGTAGAAAATCTATTGCAAACTGGATACAAAATGGTGTTAGATTATGAGATATAAATATTTGGATTTCTTTGACAGAGAAATAATTTTTACTTAGAGATCTCTTCCTTCTAGGTCTAAGTTATGAAATTTCTTATCTTCTTGTCAACCTGTGCTCCTTCCACATCTATCTTGGGTAATCAATAAAGGGGAAAAAGCTTTGTTTTGGGAAGATTCTTGGAATGGGCACTTGAGCCTCTTAGGACTCTTGGTAATTGGGAACAAATTGAGATTCCTTTGAAGGCTCTTTGGGGGAGTAAGGTAAAAGACTACTTGGTAGTTGACTCAGAAAAATCCTATTTAGCTGTGAAATGGAAGGATTTTGGTTTTCTCCCAATCCCCCATACATCTGAAAGAAGCCGTAATGCTGGAGCTTGGTAAAAGACATGTCTTCTTTTCAAATAAATAAAATGAGATAGTATGGCTAAAAGAAAAATTAGACAACTACAATGTGAAAGATGGTTACAACTCTTTAATGGCTTCAAATCAAAAGGACTTGTGGCCTTTTACCCTCTACTAGGGATCTGAAGTTCTACCAAAAACTGGTGCTTTTGCCTGGATTGCTCTAAAAATAATTTTAACTGGAATGAGACTTTATAGGTTGGGAATTTTTCCTCTATTCCCATGTGTAATGTGTGGCAAGGCATATGAAACCACTGATCACCTTCTCCTTGGTTGTAATTTTGCTTCTTACTGTTGGTCTTGGTTAAGAATCATGCTTGGTTGGTCGGGTCCATTTCAAAAGTCTATCTTCAATCACTTCCTCAATTGGCCTTGTTTTTTTTTCAAAATCTACTTTCTCTTGCATTTGGGTGTTAAGTCCACTTATAGTTATATGGAAAATTTGGCTTGAGAGGAATAATAGAATCTTCCAGAAAAAAAGCTTTAGATTTAAATCAAGTAATCCAAAAATAGAACTTTCTATTTCTGAAGTCACAATGGCAAAAGTATTCAAAAATTCAAATAATAAAAAGGTGTTCTCTTCTTGGGATGCTTCAATTTTAAATAAATGGTCTTTATGAAAACCCCCTTTGAAGGGGTCTGTGCAGAATCCTGGCCCAATTTTGAATAGATAACTTGTCAAATGGGTTCCTCCTCCTGTAGGTTTCATTAAGTTGAATTTTGATGGGGCTTCTAGGGGTAATCCTGGAAAATCAGGCTTTGGTGTGGTTTTAAGGGATTGTCATGGTAAAATTATTGGTGATGCTTGTGAAATGTTAAAGGATGGGACTAATAATGTGACATAGTTTAATGCTTTATTGATCGGGTTGGAATTGGATTTGAAATTGAACCTTTCACACATTGTCATTAAGGGTGATTCAATGGTGGTGATTTTTGCTTTGTCAAATAGAATTTTAGAAGCTTAACACTTGAATTATTTTGTATCAAACATTCAACTCCTTCTACAAAAGTCACATATTGTCATTAAGGGTGATTCAATGGTGGTGATTTTTACTTTGTCAAATAGAATTTCAGAAGCTTAACACTTGAATTATTTTGTATCAAACATTTGGCTCCTTCTACAAAAGTTTGTTTCTTTTGAAATTATGCACTGCTACAGGGAAGCTAACTCTATTATAGATTCTTTGGCTAATAAGGCTATTGATTTTTCTCTGGGTTATAAGGAGCTTTCTTAGATGGAATGTGATATGTTGTCATCTCACTAACATTTGTGCTTCAAAAATCATAGTTTTCTCTGGTGGAGGTTTCTTTGCATTCTTATATCTTGTTCACTTCAAATTATCATTTATGATATCTGGTTTGCTAGTAGTTTCTAAGGCGGTCCCTTCAATGCCATTCATATGGTCCTAATTTTTCCTCCTCATGTTGATCTTGCATCTTCCTTAGAGAGTGGAACTTAAATTTGTTTCTTTGGGCTTGCCTATTTTTTTCCCTCTTCGGTTTCCTTGCTTCTCAGCTTTGAATTGTAATTATGACTTTATTTTTTTGGCTTTTCCTCTACGACATCTCTGGGAGACCTTTCCTCTCCTCGCTAATTGAACTTGATGTATCTTTTTGGTGGTTCTCTTGTATAGGGACAATTTTTTTCCATTTCTACTTGTCCATTCTTTATAATTTTGGCTTTTGATCAATAAAATATTTTTAGTGGCACCACCATTGTTATTTTTTTTAAAATATTTTCCAAATAATCCTTTTTTATTATCAATAGATAATTCACCAAATAAGTTATCTTATTTTTAGTGTTAATATATAATTTGACGGTGGGGATTTTTTTTAATAATATACATAAATCCACCTCAAAAATTGTTCATTTTTTCAAACAAGGGCAAGATTCACCATGGAAATTAATATACTCAACCAAGTTTTAATGTGGTTTTATAAAAAAATAGGTCATTTTCTTAACTTTATCATTGGAGAGGAGAGCATTAGTATGGAAGGATTGGATAAAAAAATGTAGGAACAAATAAAAAATAATGTGTGATATGCATGGATAAATTCCAAAGGTAGATGTTTATGAAAATCCATATGAAAATCCATACTAAATGATCTTGATCTTGAAATAACACACAAAGCACATAGGAATGTGAGGGTAGGTATAAAATATATATTAAGAAATGAAGATCCAAACCCTTGATAAAAATAGAATAAGGATGCACAAGGAAGTGAGGATCCAAAACCTAATATTCTTTATTATAAAGGTAATTAAAGGTAAACAATTAGAAATATCAAAAAAAAAAAATTTAAAAGAAAGAAAGTAAAAAACAACTTTCACACTATCAAGCCAATTTTTTTACTTTTTAATATTTTTTTATATTTAAATTGTTATTTCCTAATATTTAAATAAAATAAATATTATATATTAATAAATAAAATTAAATGCATGATTGGAAGGAGTTCACTTTAATTAGTTAAGTCATTGGGATCTCATTTTGGAGTCTTAGGTTTGAATCATCTACACACATGGGCATGCATGCAATGGCAATAATATGAATTCTAGAGGAAAACAACTCACATAAATGATTTAGGCTAACGATTAATCAAAGAATTTTCATAAAATATTAAATTACATTTAAGAGTTGAGACCAATGTTAATATCGTAATTAATATGATAAAAATATATAAATTAAATAAATCAATAGCTCTTGATTTAATAAAGATCATTATATTAATGTTAGAAATAGGCACTCATCATAATATTGGGATTCTAAGGTCAGTTAGGTGAAGATTGTTGAGATAGAAATTTTACCTCAACATGCATTGTCCTTGTTCACTTTCATAGGTGAAGAAATGTTCTCTATCTATACATGATTTGAATTTGTATTCAAAATTGAACCTTTGATAATTGAATCTAAGATAATTAAAATTTTATGAATACAAATTGTTTATATTTACTCATGTGCTTTAGATTTGGTAAGAAACATACAATTTTTAGAATATACTTGGGAAATCTATTAAATTGTGAGACTATGTTTTCCTTAGTTAGAACTCTAGATAGACTAATTCAACAATGGTGAATAAAGGTCAAGAATAGTGGGAAAGCATGGAATATTCTCTTAAGATGATAATTTAATGCTGATGTAATCATTTTTATCTTTTTACAATTAAATTCTAATATATGTGCTCAATAAATTCTTCTTTAAATCTTAGATTATACTCTTTTGAATTAGGATTCTAGGTCTTTAAATACACTTCCTTAGCATGAAATTCAAAAGAAGTTATGCTTTGGTTAGCTCATAATGGCTAATAAGGTAGGAAAAAATGAGACCAATTTCAAGATTTATGGTTCAAATTCGTGACTATGAAAATGATCTCTAATCAATTCTATACCCATATATTTGAACAAAGATGATAAATGATTAGATTCAAAGATTGGATCTAGATATTGACAATGAGTGATAATGGAGACAAATTATAATAAATTTATTCACCAACCTCCATGTAAAATATGTCATCTTACACATTAGTTAATACATAAATGGTAGCCTAATTATCATAGAGCCAAAACATAAGGTAAAATGACATGAGTATGTAATTATCACAATTACAACTATATATTTTTTAATAATTTTAGTGATATTAGTAGTAAATAAAATTACATAAAATTTAATGTGATTTATGTTGGAGTGTATATATGTATAATATGCATATACTTTTCTTATAGTCAATCTTTTAAAATATTATTTTCTTTTTTGTTGCTGTTATGTTTCAAGTTTGTGTTTTTTGGTAAGACAAATTAGTACCAACACCTAAAGTTGCTAACACATGGTTAATAGGAACAAATATTTATCATCTTATATAATCCAATGACTTCATATTTATGTTTTTTGTTATAGTCATTCTAGGTAGTAGTTGGTCAACATGACAATAAAAATTTGCATTTAGATCATCCATTCAATAGTTCACCTTTAGGTGATGTTACTAGTTTTTTTAAAAATTATAAGTGAGATAATTCAAGAGATTTTCAATGATTCTATTAGAAGAAGTGACTTCATAATAAGATAGACTAGTACCAACATCTAAAGTTACTAACAAATGGCTAATAGGCTTAAATATTTATTAGTGTATATAAGTCAAACACTTCAGAGTTATATTTTTTAGTAGTCATTCGATGTAGTAGTTGGTCAACGTGGCTATAAATATTTGTCCCTATTATCCATCCAACAACACCTTTAGATGATGTTACTAGTTTTTAAAAAGATAATAGATGTGATAATTTAAGAGATCTTCAATCATTCTATTTGAAGAAATGGCTTCAAAAGTATCATAACTTTTAAATGCTTATGACCATTTTCAAAGATGTACTCAAGAGTGATACAATGAATATTAGTTAGAAGAAAGAAAAAATCATAATTTTTTTGAAGCATATATCTTTCCAATAACACTATTTTTTTTTTTGTGACTCAAGGGTATCCCCGCGACCAACCCAGTGTCTAATCCACCTTATCTTGGTTTTACATTTTTTGTCAAGTTGGGGTTCAGGAAAGGGCGAGTTGAGGTGAGACTAATCCCTGGGGATACACACAATCACCCACAAATCACATTATTTCAAGAAACAGTATGCAATAAACCCACATTAAAAATACATTCTTGTAACTTCACATTTGAATGTTTAATACTTATTTATCATCAAACATAAGATCTATATAAACTCTTCCATTTATTGACTTGCCAGAAATGAATTTGGCTATACGACCATTAAACTTAATCCTTGCCCATAGGATGCTTACTGTTCATTATGGTGTATAGTTTGATTGGGCTTAAACATCACACACTAAGCGTTGACTGCTTAGGTGGATGTTTCCTTTAACTCAACCCTTTACTCAGTTGAGTTATGTTTTTTGTTGTTAAACTTTTTAGTTATGTTGCTAGTTGTTTAAATGTTTTGATAGTTGTTTGAATGTTTTGACGATGTCAATAGATTTTAGTATAGTATGACAGTTTTGTAGTGGGCTGCACTAATTTTCATCTTGTGGGCACTACATTTACTTACTTTCGTGCCAAAAACTATGCAATATGTGAATGTGGGAACAATATTTTTAAAACTTTTGAAATATATATTTATTATTTTATTTTTATTTTATTTTATTTAATATATATTTATTTTTAATTTTTAGAATATTATTAGAATTTAATAAAAAATGGAGTATTTTATTTTAATGTAAAAATTAATATAAAAATATTGATATTTTTTGACACTTTCTTTATATTAAATTAATTTAAATATTAAAATTTTAATATTTTTAATATAAATTAATATTTTAAATTTTGATAAAGTTTTTTTATTTATAATTTTATAATTTCATTACCGATATACATATAATTTTTAAATTTTTAAAATAAAATTTTAAATCTTATGTATAATCTAATTATTTTGAATAAAATGTAAGTTTAGTTTTTATAAAATTTCATATTTAAAAAGTTGAATATATTTATTTTTTATGAACTTTGGTATTTTCATAATTGAATATATTCAAAATATTTTATATATTTAAAAAAAAAATTAAATATGTCATGATAACAAATTATTATATATAAAATTATGTGTTACACATAATTCATGTTTTTCAAATTGTATTCATGATTATTTGATTTTGTTTTCTAGTGAATATATTAATAATGTTAGAAACTAATATTTAGTTTTAATTAAAAAAATGTCCTTTAATGATGTTAGTCATATATTAGACTTTTGTTTATGTTATTTAGACCTTGGAAATTTATTTTAATACTAAATATTTTAAAAATTGAGTTGATGATAGTTGGGTATGATAAGATTTGATGTAACAATGATTCCACTTAGTAATTTGGATATATTGAATTGTCTAGAATTTTTTGTCGAATTATAATTACCTTAGTATTGATTCCAAAATTATGTATCAATTATATGCTATGATAATCTTACCTTAATGTGTAGTCTAATCTCACAAATTGTGCACTTCTACTATTTGATTCACTAAATTCTCTACTCCTTATCCATTATTAAGGATTGACAATATTTAAAAAGAACTTAGAGAGAACACTTAATCAAAAGGTTCAAGTTCTCATGAGTCAACCCTTTTAATTAAATTGATATTATAATCATAAAAAACATTGATAGATAATAGGAAAGTTATTAAATGTTGATTATGATGCAATGTATTGGTCTTTTAAATCTTCAATTCCATGTATTCCTAAAACAATTTTTTTCTTAAAATGTGAATGATTGATTAAAGAATGATTATTTGTAGATGACATTTCAATGCTCAAATGAATGTCTTTAAATACCAAGGCATGTAATAACTCATTTCACAAGTGTCTATCATGTAAGTTCCCAACAACTATGAAAATGCATGTATCAATCATCTGATTTTTTAATTTTTGGCTAATATCTATGTCATGCAAGATATATCTTGTGTGCCACATAAATGAATATCTTGAAACAAAGGATGAATGTTGAAAATATAAGCTATTAATAAGGTATGCATGTGAATAAGTGTAAATATGGCAAGGATACAATCAAAGGTGTTGAAATGCGTGTAAGAAGGAGTGAATAAAGATGGATCATAGCAATCATGGAAGTAGATAAAATTGAAATGTAAGTGTGTCACATGTCACTACATAATTATACAAATGTGATTTCTCAAAATGAACCTACAACTAAAAGAAATTTTGTATAGGAACTAGCTAATTTCGCCAATATATTTTTTCGTCCATTTTAAGTTACATTAAAATCCTCATGATTGTGTATCTAAAGAGAATGCATAAACATGCATTAAGTTGCAAATGTACTTAGTCATAAAAAATATACTATGGTCCATATAAAGAAATTGGCCCAACTATATATCTTCACGATTGTTCATAATTGGCATGCTTGCTCCTTAGAACCCGACAAAAGAAAAAAATATGCAATGAGTTGTTTGTTTCTCACAAGTAGAATACAAGGGTCATAAAATTTCTTGAATGTGTTAGAAAATTACAAAAATTACAAAAAGTAGGAATAAGTTTAGGAAAATTTTATTGTATAAAGAGTAGTGTGACATATTGGGTGCTACCACATTATGTGATCAAAATATAACATATTCTAGGTATTTTCATGTCATGTTCTAAAGCTCTATTTAGAGATAGTAATGAATATTTGTATTTTAGTAACTATATCTATTTGCAAGCTTGATAAGGAGAGTTAAAGATAGCATGCACCCCCTTAAATTGTTCACATTTGTTGAATACAAGGAATTAAAGAAGAGAGGAAAATAACACATAAAAATTTAAATGTATGCTAATCATATTTAGCGTGTAAAGTAAATCACTATCATAGATACATCATGTAACAAGTCAATACTTGACATATATAAAGATAGGTGTTGAAGCACATGGACTATAGATAAAAATCTAGGCATATAAGATTAACCCTAGTATGAAATTTAATGGTAAGGTGAAAATGGCCCTGGAGGTGCAGTATAAGTGGTATGAGGAGGCATGGTTTCTCCAATGTGGCTCTTACAACATGGTAGTTATGTGATAACATATGATAGGATAATAAATATATGATGCATCCAATGTGGTAAAGGGAGCTCTAGTAACATAATCAAGCATGTAAGCATAAGATGATATGGAGAAATTCAAATTGCATTCAATGTAATATGATAGTGTGTTATAAGAAAAGGACAACATGATGGATAAAATAAGATGGTCCCAATCTAAAAGGGTGTCTCTAGAAGCGTGATAGAATAATATGAGTGAATATGGAGTAAGAATAATGCCTCACAAAATAATAGGATGATATGGCACTAGAGACACAATATGGCTACATAAGTTATAAAAGTAGGCATGAGCACATAAGAGTAATCTAGGAATTCAAGGTAAATTGATAAGGCACATAAATAGAATACAATGATATGACATGGACATGAGATCTAAGCATGGTAAAAGGTCATAAGTATAAGCATCAAGTAATCAAAGTAGAATATAGGTATTACAAGGGATGGGATCATGAATATATAGACATTAAAGAATAAGAAAACTATCATGATAAAATCAAGCATAGATAAATAAAAATTAGTAAAGTAAGGAGTAAGGAAAAAATAGAAAACAAATGACAAAGATGAAAAAATATGGATAAGGTGTGCAAGGTAATAAAAAACAACATAAAGACTTAGAAAAAAAATCAAGTAAAAAGAAATGTGTACGTTTGATTTAATCAACCTAAATAACATAACGAAAAGTCTTTAGCATATGATTAACATCATAAAATGTAAATTTTTACTAAAACCACATATCAGTTTCTTAAGATTATTAAAATAACTAATATATTAAGAAGAAAAATTATTCAAAATATAATGAATAGAATTTGAAAAAATTGAATTATTTGTTATGTGATTTTTTATATATAATATATTTAAAAGAATCATTTTAAAATATTTTGAATGTAAAATATTAAATACATTCAATTGTCAAAAAAAAACTTAAATACATTCAATTGCTAAAATGTAAGTTTAATTTTTAGAAAATTTGATATTTAACAATTGAATGTATGCAATTTTTTACATTCAAATTTTTTAAAAATATATAAAATATTTTGAATCTATTCAATTATGAAAATACCAAACTTTATAAAAATTAAATACATTCAATTTTTAACATATGAAATTTAATAAAAAAAAACTAAACTTACATTTTATTCAAAATAATTATATTCTTTTCTATTAATTTTCTTTAATTTAAAGAATTACATAAGATTTAAAATTTTATTTTATAAATTTATAAATTATATATCTATCAATAATCAAATTATAAAATTACAAATAAAAATACTTTTATCAAAATTAAAAATACTAATTTATATTAGAAATATTAAAATTTTGATATTAAAATTAATTTAATATAAACAAAGTGTCAAAAAATATCAATATTTTTATATTAATTTTTTTCTTACATTAAAATAAAATACTTTATTTTTATTATATTCTAATAATATTCTAAATATTAAAAAAATTACAAAATAATATATATTAAATAAAATCAAATAAAAAAAAAAAAAATATATACATATATTGCATAGTTTGTGGCACGGAAGTCAGGAAATGCAACGCCCATGAAAATCAGCACAGTCCACTCTCCCAAACTGGCGTACAGCGGCTAAAATTTGCTGACATTCCACTCTCCCAAACTGTTGTACAGCGGCTAAAATCTGCTGACGTTGTCAGAACATTTAAACAACCGGCAATATAGCTGAAAAATTTAACAGCCGAAAACATAACTCAACTGGGGGTAAAGGATTGAGTTAAAGAGACATCCAGTAATCAGTCAGCGCTTAGTGTGTGATGGGCTTAGTGTGTGATGTTTAAGCCCAGCCGTACACTTCTTTGAGATAGTCTGCAACTCACTTTCACAGGTACCCATTAATACATAACTACCAGCTCAGTCTTGTTGAATAGTTTCCTTACAAGGCCTCTGTAACGTACTCCATTATTACCCAATTGGAAGGTTTGTTGAAAACATAAGGTTGGCAACTATTGAATTTCAGAAAGTGCAGCTTGCAAGTCTGAAACCTCACTGGTGGGTTTGTTGTAAATGATGTCAATATCTGAGCATGTTTATTCAAAGTACACAGGTGATGATTTTTCATGATAATGTGGGCAGAAACTTGTCTGTGGATGCACATGCTGGTAGCATGATTTACAAGACTAACTACGCCCATCTCTTCATTGTTTCAACGTGCTCCCATCAAGATGATGTACTACGGCTACCATTACTTCCACTTTTAGTTTTCGACTGTTGTTACAATGTACTGTATTTGATGAGAAAAGCATCAAGCCTCCAATGAAATTGATTTTGCAAAAACAGATCTGAAGATGAAGGTTGAGAGTCAATGACCAATTCTATGTTGGGTTATCTTTAGAGAGCCTTGACGTCTGCCCCAAACGTCACGTTTCATCACCCAAAAAGAAATGAAAAATGTTACGATAAGGTCATATGGCCAACCTCCTATTCCATGCAAGAGGAACCTAATTGTTGTTTTTGGATATAGATGGCTTATAGCATATGGGACAACCTCCTATTCCATGCAAGAGGGACCTAATTGCTAACCGTGCTACGAATATGAGGCGTAGATAACCTACCCTTTGTAGGATTTGAACTTGTGACCTCTCTTTCAAGAATACAAGTTCTCCATCATTATGTCAACTTGGGTATACTATATATGGGTTTTGTAAATGGGGTAGTAAGTTAAGTGAGTTTGATTTTGGTGAAAATTTTATAGTGAGTGCATTTGTGTTGAAACAGAACGGGTGGTATCACAAGAAGATTCATAGCTTCACCTTGTAAACATTTCCTCGAATTATTGATGCTTTGTCCATAAGTACCACCTAGATGCAACGAGTGCTAAGTTGATCATTCATGCTCATGATGATGGGTTATTGTCTTAAATTTTAAAAACTATGTAATTGAATCTTTATAAAACATTACATAAATAAAAATAGTTCAATAAATTAACATATCTAAGTGACTTTAAATATAAATATAAATATAATAATAATTGAGTACGTTGGTTTTGATAAAAAGGAGATAAAAAAAAAAATTGTGACAAATGATTGATTCTTGATTTTGGATTTTGGATTTATGATGAGCATACTAAGACGATTGATACCTATGAAGATTGGAATTGTGTGACCTAGGGTCGATTCTACACCTATGTATTATTAGCATTCCACATTCAAATGAATATTTCACATGCCACATTGAGATTTGTGAAGATTGGAATTGAGTTCTATTTCCATGTGGCATGTGAAAATGAGTTGATTATGAAAATTAACATATGGATTATAGACCTCCTTTACCTCCAAATAAAGATTCACCTTAATGTTTAAGCCTACACAAGCAAATTAGTAGTATTAGAAAATTATTTTGAAAAGTTGCTAAACAATGTTTTTTCATATGGCAAGCCCCTACATTTAATTTAACTATTTTTTTATAAAAGAGGGGAAGACAACATAAAATGAATGCATTGAGAACTAATCTAAACTAGGGTAATTAGGAAATTGGATCTTATAATTTTAAAATTGGAACAAAATGCTAAAGGGTGATGTAAAGGCTCAGTACAAGAACTAGGTTTTTAGACTGATAGACAAAGAGGCAATGTAAAAAGAATATGTTGGTGTAGTTGTGGTTGAAGGGTCTAATAAATGACTATCCAATCGTGTTTCATTATTACAATCACTCACAACAAATGCATACTAAACCTAAAATATCAACACAATCATATGAAATTAACTAGTACTAATATATTAATGCTCCACAATGGAAATTATCTCTATAGTTTCTTCCCCTTGGTCTTACAATTGACACAAACCCTAACCTTAGGTTAAAATACAAATCAAGCACTAAATATGAGTGTAGCTCCAAATGATACCTATAATGAGCCATCCAAAATAATAATAAATATAATCAACTAACACAATTTTTTCGTCTTTTTTTTTTAATTTCTTTTTCAACACATAAATCTATAAACATATAGATTATCATTTCATTATAAAGATACAAGTATTACATCATTTAATGAATTTCCCTACTACAAGCTTACAAATAAAAGGTTTTAATAAGATGCACATTTAGATTATGACTGTTTTCCTACTAATCCACTAGTATACAATAATTATACATAACTTTGATATTTTATAACAACTAGGTTAACCATTAGTCATAAATAATCAATAATATTTTCCAACTGTAAGCAATATGGTTGTCATGTTGTAGGAGGGAGAGCATCATCTAAATGATTTACCTCCAACCATAGACTAGGTGGTCCCCCACTCATCTTCTCACTAGAAGTGACTTGACTCTTCAATGAAGGTGTTAAATAGGTTTGTCTATAGTATCTAACCAAATCTAAGAACCAAGTGAAAATATGAAAATGTACACACCCATCACATGCATCTCATCATTAAATATCCAAGATCCCTTCTAGCTAACATGATTCTTGACTAACATGGACCATGTGGTACATTGGGCTAATGATCTATATAGTTATAAAAAACTTTGGTCGAAGCATTCAATTATCAATCACATAAATATGAGTCATTTTCTCATAGAAGAAATGTCTCTTATTTGAGTCATTTTTATGCATAATTAATTGGTAAGATAAGTATAGACCAAAATTATATATATATATGTATGTATGTATGTATGTATGTATGTATGTACACACACATAAGCACATTACCAAACAATCAACATAGATAATAGAGGTGTGATAGATAATAGACCAAGATAAATGTGATAATTAAATAAAAGGATAAATGTGTGTAACTCTAAGAGTAATGACGAATAAATGATGGTGTTGTTTTAGAATGATTAGTCACAAAGAAAACTAATTGCCTCAATGTGATGAACAATCCAAAGTTTGAACTAGCACAAAAAAGTTATGGAACAATGATGCCCTACATGACCAATCTGAATTGTTACAAACCTAATTTGACTCATGCACTTGATTTAGGACACTACCTGAAATAATTTGATAGAAGATATTCTTCTAAAATCTATTTGTCTTTACCTAATGGATATTTGACAAGTCAATCTAGTGTCTAAAGACACAATTGAGGAGCTTGTCGACCCAATAGATGAGCATGTTCCTCTATATCAAACCCTTTGGTGGACCAAATTAGTAGCTATGAAAAAGATTGAAGACAACATTCATAGACATGTAGATGGTTTATATGATGACACAATTTTGATTCTTTTATTGTCTTTTATAATTGAAATGTGTCAAAATGATTTTCCATATGAAATTAATTGTACAATGAATGTCTTTAAATAGTATGATATGATAACATGTCACATGAATTATATGCTATATAAACTCATAACAATTCATAAAAAAAGAAAAAAAGATTTAAATTTGATGACTTGGATTTCAAGAATCATTTATGTACTCCAAATATTTAATTGAAAGAATTAGAATATTGATTTTGATGTAGATAATAAATGCAAACACATTTACACCTAAAAATGAGATTCCAATGATAAAACATTTAAGACAAAAAAATTGTCCTAACCATGTTAAAAAGGGCAAGTCAATGTTTATGTTTTTTAGTAAAAGGTTGGTAAGCCGACTATTTATATTATATAATAGTAAAGGTTACACAATGTTTTCCATAGTAGTATCTAGATAAGATTGTAATAGAAAATGCCAACTATTGCATTTGAGTACAACAAACAATTTATCAATACCTGATCGATCCTTCCTATTGGATGACTAACTTCATTCCAAAAGTGAAGTATTTTGAAAATGTCAACTGTGCAAAATAAAAAACCAGTTGACTTTACAAAAAGCAGTATGTAGTTATCATTTTTCTTCATGCTTTCTATACAGAGAAACTATCTTCTTTGCCATATTTTCTCATAATTTGATTCAATGCAGGGGATGTTTCTGAGTTTGCAGTAATGTTCATGTCAGGAAGGATTGGTTGGCGACCATTTGAACATTTGAAGGCCCTGGTCCTTCATTTCCTAGAGCTGCATTTTATTCTTCAGTGTCGACCTCTCTTTGTTGTGGCGGAATAGGATGACTCAGTAAAGATACATGGTGGCAGTGACATGTAAGAAGGAACGAGATTGCATGATATTTGGTCTTGAAGCTCCTTATCGTATCTTTTCCCAATTCAACCTGTCACCTGTTCAAATCTTTGTATAGATAAATTAAGGAGTTAAATTCAAGTGCCAACCACATACCAATATAAATTTCCTGAAGCTCACTCTATGGTGCAAGTAGTTTCTAGGAAAGATACCCCCAATGTATGCTTCTCCATGCTAGAAGTCATACTTTTGAATACTTGCGAGAACAACATTTTGTTGCAGAAAAACTTCTTTAATAATACCATATGGATACCAAATGTGATGGAAAAATGATTCTCTATGCTGATGGCTGCAAAATATTCTCTCCAATTATATCATTGACACATTTGAAAATAGGGATACAATCTATCTTAAAAACATATGGCAATTGTTCTTTATCTAGTCCTTTGGAGAAGGGAACTTCCCATTGTTGCACTTGGAAGGGTGCCCTATGATTTCTTGGTAGAAATTCCATTAACAAAGTTTGCTTGGCAAACAAAAACACCTAGAAAGTACCCATAAAACAGCTACAATAAACCCCTAGATAATACCCAAAAAACAATAACAATACTAACTCAGAACTTATTTGGATATTGTTTTGTAGGGAATCTTTTAGTCTTCTTTGTTACAGCTTAACACAAAGAGTATGGAATGAAAAAACATAATACCCATAAAGCAAAATCTCATCCATTCAACATAGATATCTTTCATGAAAATGAGACCTTGAATTTCTTCATGAAGAGCAATTTCCACATTGAAATGAAAGCAAGATGAAATTTCACTTTACCTAGTAACTAGAACCTTCAAATTAGAACTGCTATGATGCTTCTGCAATGCTTAGGTGCATGAATGAAGGAGTGCACCAAATTTCCAACTTAACAAAGACCACTTAACCATGGATGCTTCGCCTTTCTGGAAAGCATTTTGTCGCTACAGCAGTTGCAAGATGTTAAAAACACTTCTAACCGGGTCCTCATATAGCTATGGAATTTTTTGTGCTATCTAATTTCAAAAAAATTCTATGAAATCCGCATGTCCTTGACAATGTTAAGGCACACTTGTAATTACATCAAGGTATGCTTTTTTGAACAGTTTCCTACAAAATACCATCAATTGTTAGCAGTCATCATAATATATCCTTACGACATAAGATATGTGAGAAGTATTTAAGCACGATGATGTCAATGGAAGGAGATCATATCACACTTGTAATTATAGGTGTTAGATTTGACATAGTTTCAAACTTGAAAAATATTTTGCATCAGACAATTGGCTTCCTGCAAAGATAAATTTCTACATCTCACCTATGATGAAACAAGAATGATTTGATAGCCACTAACTAAAATGCTAACATCAGTCTTTCTTATTTTAGAATTAAAATTCCATCTTGGCATCCCCATCTTATTTGGTATAGCCTCTACTTTTATATTTTCTTTGGTTAGGACAATATCAAAACAATCAACCATATTCTTGCAAAACAAAAAACTCGTTAATATAAATAGATATACCTTACGTCATATCACAAAAAGTACATACCAACCCATTGATGATGTTGCACAATTGATCCATTCATGTAGATTTAACCACAACTGGCATATTGTAATTCCCAACAAGATTTTCTTTTGCTAAGTTTTGTAGCTTACATGTACAGAACAAATTACCGATGTGCGAAGGTATCTTATTTTATATTCAATGTACTTTTCATAACTTTACACCAAATCAATTTATAAGTTGCCCACCTATCAATATTACAATAAACCTCAAGTTTGTAAGTCATTGCTATATGCTAATTAATGCAATCCGCCACATTCCCTATAATTAGCACTGATGCTAAAACTCACTGTAATGTCCTACCAAAACTCCCTTTTATGATGTAAGATAGAACAAAGTTTAAACTTCATACTATATCGAATTTTCTCTTCATTAAACCCACTTCATTTTCTTGTACGACACCTCTTTCTTGTTTAATAGCTTCATCCAATTCCTGAGTGATATTTTGCATATTACATCCATATATCTGCACATTCTGAGTTTGTTCACACCCAATGGTTGCAAATTTATCTACAAGCTGGTTTCCTTCCCTATAAGTATGTTTAATTTGTACATATTTGAAACTAGGCAACAACTTCCATACCTGCTGCATCACATATCTAATTTTCCAACAAAAAACATTGCTTTCTTTACAAGCATTCACAATAATTAATGGGTCACCTTCAATTTCTAGATCTGTAATTTTCATTTCATATGCTAATTACAACCCATGAAGCAAAGCTTGTTCTTCTGCCATATTATTTGTACCTCTTGGAAGTTTTATTGACTTAGTTGATATTAGGTGCCCTTCATGATCTCTTATTACAATCCCCACCCCTGAAATACCTGGGTTTCCACATGATGCACCATCAAAATTCAACTTGGAGAATCCTTTTGAAGGTGGAGTCCAAGAAATTTTGCTTCTATCTAATTTGTGTCTTGAATTCCGGTGCAAGCTTCCTTTGAATGGTAGAACTATATTGTTCCACTTATGCATTACCTTAGAATCCCAATCCGTGAACAAAGACCCAATACTTTTGACCTTCTGTACATGTGCACATTTGTTATCTCTATTATTGATGATTCTAACTTATCTAGTACTTGCTTAATCTTCATTTTTTCCTTCCTAAAGATCTTTTTGTTACATTCCCACCAAATAGTTCACAACACAATAGATGGTATCACTTTCCAAATGCATGAGAACAATGCAGATTTATATAACATTGGCCAACTTGAAAATAGATCCCACAAATTATTTGGCAATGAAGCATACCAACTTAATTTTTCTTTAATAAAAAGACAACAACGAGATGCAAAGGGACAATGAATAAACAAATGATTCACCTCTTCCATCTCATTTTTTCATAAGACACATGCAAATTGAATTGTTATCCCAAGTTTGGCAAGTCGATCACTTGTCAAAATTCTTCTCTTAATAGCCAACCATGAAAAACATCTTACCTTTGGTAGCACAGTTGAGTCCCAACAAAAGGACAAAGCTCTTTGAGGTTTGACCCTCTCCCCTTTACTCATTATTTCCTTATATCCCATTTTGACTAAATAATTTCCATTTTTTGATGGTGCCCATAATAGCTTATCCTCCCCTCCTGAAACATATACAATTCTCTCATTTAGTATGCTCTTAAGTTCCTCTTTCTGAACAACTGGACAATCTACAACAGTGACATCTTTCCACCTTACTTTCCTAGTGCATTCTTCAATGCTCTCAAAATAATCACTTACTTTTTCCCCCTAGCTTGTAGTAAGAAGATTTTGAATACATTGCAGATTAGTAGATACATTTAGAGGAGCATATCCACCCCAAGAATCTTCCCAAAACTTTGCTTGTAAACCATCTTGAACTTCCCAAGTAAGATACGGGAGGATTACCTTTCTGCACTCTACCAAGAAATTCCACACTGTAGCTCCTAGTGGTGGATTTGAAGCTGTAAAAATTCTCTTTGGATCTGTGTTATCTAAATACTTAGCTTGCATGACTTTACACCATTTTTCTTGTGGTTTAATGCACATGTACCAAACTAGTTTTGCTCCTAATGCCTAATTTCTAGCCGGTATATTGTGTATTCCATCTCCCCCTTTTAGTTTATCTTCACATAGATTTTCCAATGAAATAAGTGGAATCTTCTTTTTACTGTCCATGTTCCCTTTCCATAAAAATACTTGATTAGCTTTTCAATTATCAATATCACAGATTTTGGTGCTTTTAATACTGCCATATAATAATTAGGGATGGAAAAATGAATTGATTTGATCAATAATATCCTTCTTGAAAGTGAAAACCACCTCCCCGTCCATGTGGATATCCTTAATTGAATACTTTGAATGATCTTGTCCCAGCAAGAAGTTTTGTTTGAACCATTAAAAAATAGGATCCCAAGATACTTACATGGTAATTCAGTTGTTTGAAAACCTAGAAGGTTAACACTTTTCTTTTCTAAGCTTGATTTGATATTAAAAGTGTATATCTTTGATTTTTCTACATTGATTTTCTACCCTGAAGCTAGTGAATAATTTTTGTAACACAGACTTGATATGTTTGGCCTCTTGAAGTTGAGCTGCATCAAATAATAATGTGTCATCCACAAACAAAGAATGTGTGACTGATACATCAGTGAAAGGTATTGAAATCCTTCTCCAAAATCCCTATAAATGAGATTGTTTAACTAATCTGCTAAGAGCCTCTGCTAATATTATGAATAAAAAAGGTGATAATGGGTCACCTTGTCTCACTCCTTGAGTGGAGCTAAAAAAACCTGACGAAGTACCATTGGTTAGCACTAAGAATTTTGCACCTTTTAAACAAGATAAGACCCATTTGCACCATTTGTTGCTAAAACCAAATTTCTTTAACACTTGCATCAAAAATACCCAATCCACTCTATCATAAGCTTTCATCATGTCAAGCTTAATGATGAATGAAGGGATTTTATGCAAAGAAATAGAATGCAGAACTTCATGTGCCACCACAACACCCTCCATGGTTTCCCTACCTGGAACAAATCCACCTTGTTCTTCGAAGATTAGTTTAGGTATGATGGGCAACAAACGAAGATAAATTGCTTTGTTAAAAATCTTGTAAACTATGTTACAAAGAGATATAGGACAAAATTCTGAAAAATACTTTGGGTCCTTCACCTTTGGAATTAATGCAATGTGTGTTACATTAAATTGTTTGAGCATGGAACAAGAGGTTTGAGATTCCTCCAAAGCCTTAAGTAGATCATTACCTATAAAGTCCCAACATTTTTGGAAGAATATTGTTGTAAATCCATCTGGCCTTGGGGCCTTATCTGGCTTGAGTGAGAAAACAACTAATTTCACTTCATCCAGAGTAAAAGGCTTATTAAGTTGCACATTATCTTGTTTAGTGACTAATGTAGGAATTGCTTGTAGCATGTTTTCTCTTTCAACTCCAATATGATCTGATTGTTGTAATGGTGTGGATAATAAATTAGAGAAGAATTTTATCCCTTCATTTTGTATATCCACCTCATTAGTTAGCCAATTTCCCGAGGCACTTTCCTGAATGCGAAATACTACATTCTTAGCTTTCTTTACCTGAGCTGACATATGAAATTTTTTAGTAATCTTGTCGCCTTCTTTAAGCCATAGGTCATGAGATTTCTAATGCTGATATAATTCCTCACGAAACACTAATTCTTCCCATTCTAATTGTAAACTTTTCTAATGCTCAAAAGACTGTGGCATTAACCCCTGACTTATAATCTATTCATTAACTTCTGCCAGCTATTTTGAAATTAGATCCTTTTGATGGAAAATGTTTTTAAACACACATGTATATTCCATTGTTTTATTTTTCCTTTTACAAACTACATTTTCTTGCAAAATCTATACATAATGGATCCTAACTCATATGGTGCTTTCTCCCACTAATTTCTCAATAAAGGAAAGAAATCATTATGCCTAAACCACATTGATTCAAACTTAAATGATGCTTTTCACTTTTGAGGGGAATTAGTGGATTCAATACTTAAAGAAGTAGGAAAGTGATTAGACTTCGTCCAAGGTAAAATTTTTGACATTTGCACATACTTATCTACCACCCAATTGGATGACGTTAGAAAATTTGTCTAACCGTACAACTATTTGTAGAAAGTCTCATCTTTTATTTTTCCACATGTACATACCTTTCTTTGGTTGCACATCTGCAAGTGCATTAGTATGTACAAACTTTCTAAAATCTTCCACTATCTTGTGAGGAGGTATAATCCCTCCTTTCTTTTCATGCAGAGATAATATTGCATTAAAATATCCTGCAAGTACAACTTTCTCTATGCTTGATTGTTCAAAAATTAACTCAAGTTTCTTCCAAAGCTCTTGTTTACCTACTGTTGAATTTGGAGCATAAACATTGACCAGCAAAAAAGATAACTCAAAATGTGTAACACGTGACAATTGTCAATGAGAAGTATTTGAAATGGGTTCCAACTGTACTGTTCTAACATTCCATAATGTTAGCAAACCCCCAGATGCTCCATGAACAACACATTGACATGATTTCCATAAAGTCCACTTGGAAATTATACTATCATAACTTTCCTTAGATAATTTAGTTTCTTGTATTAATACTATATCAGCCTCTAAAGAATTAATTTGGTGCTTGATTTGGGCTCTTTTGTTAGGGGCATTAATACCCCTAACATTCCAAGAGATTATTTTCATATCGATCAAGGAGATCTCTCCTCAATCTTTTCTTTATGTTGTAATCTAAAGTCAACTGAATCCCTAAAGCAATCTCCTCCTGCATCTTTGTTGCATTGGATTTCCTACCTCTCTTCCTAGGTGATTTAATTGTAGGAGTCACGATAGGTGTTTGGCTGACAGATAAATGATTTGAAAAATCAAAATAATTACCATTCACTTCAGTGGAATCCATAGCCTCTGCAGCTTGCTTTATTTGTAACTGCTCATCAGTTTCTTGTGTATCAACATCAGCATATGATTGAGATCCTATCAATGAACTATCACATGTACCTTTCAACACCTCCCCTTCTTCCTTATCAACTTTCTCTACAATTTCATAAATTATGTTTGATCCCACTCTATTCACCATATTGTCAACCCAACTTTCCAAACTGAAGTGCTCACCCAGCTCATGTATATCATATGATTTCTTCCCAATTTCCTTAGGATTTGTACAAAAAAAATCCTATTTATCATGAGGCAACAAAAGTGGAAGGCATGATTTTGAGAATTCTCTTTGATCAAAAGGGTTAGATATTAGAGGTTTCTCCCACATAAGCTATGTGATTATTCCATCTAACTGCTACTCATTTTCTATAGAAAAATTTGGTGTATACAAAAAATAAAGATTTACCCATGGGTGAAATCCCTATTATAGTTTTCCATCCCTAGGGTAAATTCACTTTAAACCTTAGTGCCCTACCCTTTTTTGAAATCTTATGAGGCACAACCACAAGCTTCTAATGTAAAATAGTATTCAACCTCCCCAAATCTTGTACCAATAAAAGAGGATTGATGGCATTAGATGAACATGACAACAAACCCATTTCAGATGGGATGTCCACAAGGATGCTATTATTCATCTTTTCAGCATATGACGTTAGATCTGATCCTACATTCAACAATATTGATGAAAGAGAATAAGATGATTTTTTCTCTATTTGACAATTTGTAAGAATTAAATCACCTATGATAGAAGCATTTTATTTCTCAACTATCCCCACGACATTTGTAACTACTTTTTTTTGATTTACAGTAATAGGTGAATCTCCCAGATCCTCATTACATTGAACTTGCACACACTCTTTAGTAGAATGTCCCAGTAGATGATAGAAAATACAAACATTTATTGGATTCTCAGTTAAGATTTATTTCATCCAAGTTCCAAACTTGGAGTGTATCCTTATTGAAGAAGGAAATTCCTTTAATACATTTAGCAATACACAAACCCTAATCGCTTTATCTAGATTTCTGAATAAATCCATATCATGGCAAAGAAAAGTTCCCAAATTATTTGTGATGGTTTCCACAATACCCATTTCCCTATACTCTAACAGTAGCATGGGCAACTAAATCCAAAAAGGAACAAAATCCACTACAGCCAAATGGGGATCAAAATTTGGAACCCATGCCTATGTGTACAACCTAGAGCCCTCAAAGAACCACGATTTAACCTTAAGAATCAAATCCCTTTGCGGTTTTTTTTCAAAAAAGACAATAAAAAAACATTACCCTAATTGATATAAAATAGCTTATTAGCCCCAACCCATTAAGAATAAAGTAAATCTTTTAAAGTTTCAACAGAAGGTAAAAAATTCCAAAATTTACATATTAAGGCATGATCTTTAAGATCCCGAATTTGTGCACCCAGTATTTCCTCAGGAAAAGTGAGTTGAACTAAATCATTAAACCCATGCTCATTGCATGAGATTTGAGAGGGGCACTCTTTGCGGATCCATTTCTTTTCTACTTTTGATTTCTTATTTTTCTTGAAAAGAGAATTGCTAGATAGGGTTTTAACATAAGCAATCAAAGGCAAAGGATTTACCTTATCGCGTTGTGCATTCCTCAACTGTAAATGCAGAACCCGATAACAATCTTCATGCTTTTGAGTTATGTTATTTGAAAAAGAAGCAAGTGTATCTTCCATAGAGCTATACTCTTCAGACGTAGGCTTATACCCAATGTAACCCTCATTGGTAAGTAGATGAATCTCTAACTTTGGATTGAAGGGAGCTCCATATTTGATTAGGATATTATTAGGAAAATTTGTTGGAATATTCTGATTAGAAACCACATCCGCGCAAGAGCGACAATCACCACTAGACCGAGAATTCGAAGCACAAATATCAAAAGGAATTTGCTTTTCCTGATTTAGGGTTCTCCTAGTTTGGAAAATAGGATAGGTCTCCCCATTAGGACACTGGGAACCTTGATATAGATCAACTCGACTAGGAAATTGCGTGAAATCCTTCAAGCGACCAAAAAACCCCCTTTTTCCAAATAAAAAGAAGTTCCCAATACCCTAGATGTCGATCCATGTGATGGTGTAACAGATGGAATGAAAGGAGCACCCCTGCTACGTTGATCTGCTCCATGAAAAGCCAAAGACGTTCTAAAATGGTAAGATTTTTTTGAAAAATTACTGTTATCAAAAACTCCATTGCTCCATTTCGTGCAATCCCCAATTGCACCCATTTTTCCCTACTTGTTCAAAAAAGGGCAAGTCAATGTTGCAAGGAGGAATGCTATGAATAAATTAGTTATAGAATTTTAGAGTTAATTGGAGTGTGGGGCAAGGACAGTTTGATTGTCCAGTAGCAGACATAAGTAGATTAAGAGATTAAGAACCTGAATATTTATAAACCACTCACAGACAACTGTCAGTCTTGTCTACCTTGCCTGCCAACGAACACTTACTTCTCTGCTAGTCAACCATTGTTCCTTCCTTCCATAGAGGGGAATTTTGGCTTTTTATTATGGCTTAATGACATGGGTTGTTAATATAAGAAAGCTAGAGATCCCATGACAATCATAAAAGGTTTTGTAAATGGGAAAGATTCGTCAAAATTTTATGGTTAGCATATTTGTGTTGAAATATAGTATTAGAATGGGTGATCTCGTAAGAAGTTTCGATGCATTATTCTTATAGACATGATATTTTCTAGGAAGTTTTGATGCCTCATTTGTATGAACATAACTTAGATGCAATGAGTGTTGAATGGACCATTCATGTTCATGATAGATGGGTTGTTGTCTTGGCTTTAAAAAACTACATAGTTGAATTTCCTAATAGAACATCACATAAGTGAAAATAGTTCAATAAATGAACATATCTAGGTGACTTTAAAAATAAACATAAATACAATAATTATTATGTACCTTGGTGTTGATTTAGAGGAGATCAATTTCGTTTTGTGACAAATGATTGATACTTGGTTTCTGATTTTGGATTTTGGATGAGCATACTAAGACATTTGAGATATGTGAAGATTGGAGTTGTGTGTGACCTAGGGTCAATTCTACACCTATGGATTTGATATTCATTATTGTAGATATGAACATGGTGTGTGAAAGTGAACCATGACTGTGGAAATTTAACCTATGGACTACAAACCTCCTTTATCTCCAAATCGAGATTCACCTTATTGTTTGGCCTACAAATTTTTTTTTGCGGCATTGGCAAATACCTTTGAGAACTTAATAAGTCGATATTTTTCATATTGCAATCCTTAAAATCTGATTCAACTATTTTTGATAAAAGAGGGGAAGGTCCAACATATTATGAAACACTAAGCACTATTCTAAATGAGTGTAATTAGGAAATTGGATCTTGGAAATTTGTAATTGGGAACAAAATACAAAAGGGTGATGTAAAGGCTTAGTGCAAGAAACAAGGGTTCAAACTTATAGACAAAGAGGCAATGTGATCCACATATGTTGATGTAGTAATGAATCTAGAGGGTCTAATGAAAGGCTATCCAACAATTTTCCTTATTGCAATTACTCACAAACAATGCATAGTGAAACTAAAATATCAATACAATCATATAAAATTAACTCTAGAATTAATATATTATTACTCCACGGTGGAAGTTATCTCAATAGTTTCTTCCACAAGGGATTACAACAAAAAAAATCTTAGCTTACAATACAAATCAAGCACTAAATATTTGTGCAACTCCAAATGCTACCTTCTTCGATTTGATCTTGCTATCATAACTCTATTATGCTTCTACATCAAACAAATCAAAATCATAAGTGATTTGTGAGTTCAATGCTCTTAATAAGGGTTGAATGGTAAAATAATTCTTTTAGGTTTGTGAATCAACCATAATATGCCTTCAACATGTATAAGTAGGCTTTTAAAATAAAATCTATATTTCTCCTTCCACCTTTTGCAATTCCAAAAACTAAGAACCAAGACACACACTATCATTATCTTTTCTACACTTATCTTCTATCTATATTTGCATCTCTCTCTATAGCTTCATCACTTCTGCCATCATTTGTACTTGTTTGTTCATACCATACTAAACTTGGTTCTAGCTTTGAAATTCAACCATTACCATCCAATTTCTTATCATTGCTATCTCACTATCAAATTCTAGTGTTGCATATATATCAAGTACCATCCATCTTATTGAAGCTTCCTACTCATCTTTCATCTTACCTTCTTATAACATAAATTTCTCAACTAATATAAAATTATTTCTTCATAAATTATAATTCTTGCTTCATTCAACATATATTATTTTGTTTTATTTTAAATTTTGTTCTCTGTTCTTTAGCCTTCTTCAAATTCACTAACACATTCTATGTCCTTTATTCATTCCATTTTCTCCAACATTATATATTCAACTAACTCACTCTTCTCAATCATCCTTTCATATATCATACTCTACCATAATAGTTTCAACTTCTTCCAATATTCCTCCTTCTTCCAACTCCTCTTTGTGTTCACCATTCCTCCTTTTTTTCATTTTTTTCCTTTTCTAGCATTCACTTCGTTACACTGAACCCAAATTCTTATCTTGAGTGCTACTTGATAAAACATTTCCAATTATCATGCTTCTAATTTTGTAACAAAATACTATACTACACACCTATGGCACATTTAGTTTTTTTGTTTTTAGTCCTTGTATGAATAAAAATCCTCTCGATCCTATATATTTGGATTGGTGGTTGAGGAGCAAATCTAGTGAGAAAATACATAGTTCATAGTTCCAATTTTTGTTTCATAAACAATAGTTCATTGTTAATTTTTTGTTATTTAGTTTTCATAGATATGCACTCATGAATGAGAGATCTGTAGAGATTCTTGTCATATTGTAAGAGTTTAGTTCTATGTAATAAAGACATTTCAGTTTACCATTATGATTGGTTGATTCAAGTAGCGAACATTTGATTTTCCCCTGTGGGTACAACAAATTGAGCAAAGGCCACTTGAGATATTGTTCACCCACCTTAATTTTTGTCATTAGATTAGATGATTATAATGTTACATTCATTTCAAGTAAACTCTTAATTACATGCACATGAATGATATCTTGTATCATGAATTATGCTTTTTAATGTATCTTTGAGTCATTCTTAGGAGCATTCAAGTAGTTAGAAGTAAGATCCAGTAGTGTTAGTGGATTTTAGAGTTCAAGTTTATTAGTTAATAGTAACAGTGTTAAGCCGAAGGTACCCGTAGTATCAATAGTAGATTAAGTTATTTCCTTTGTTTTGCAAGTTAATGCTTTATTTCCTTTTCCAACCTTTACTATTTTCCTATACATGTGTAAACCACCTATAATCACTGATATAGGCAATGTAGAGTTCGTGAATGCACATATAGTGCCAGCATCATCAAAAGCTTATGAAGCCCTGGTTGATAATTAAATGAAGGCTTTGTAAGGGTTTAGTGAAATGTTCAACTTGAAACTCCTCTGAATTGTGTTTCTAACACCAAGTTGACTGAGCATTAGAAAGGCCTTACACCAACCAAAATAACTACATAACTCATAGATCATAAAATAATGCAACATTCAAACTAAGATACCAAAGACGATAACTATTATATCTTAAGACTAAAACATTAAGTCAACTCCAAATTTAATTTTCCAAATGAGTCCATAAATGAGTAACCATAGCTAGGGAATAACCAAGCATCTAAGAGATAAAAAAACCTCCTAAAACAAAACCACACCACTACCTATAATTATGAGCCAATCCAATACCAACACCCACTCCGAATAATCATAATAATTTTCACTAGAGAGGATGGTGTGTGCGGGTGCGGGTATGAGAGCGGGAGTGAGCAAGAAAACCAGAGGGGGAGGAATTTTGAAATCCTTTGATGCTGATGTTTATGTAGAGGACGACTCAGATGAAGATTGGTGGGCTTTGGAGGCTTCTCAGTCACATGTGGCTATGTCAGTTTTCTACCTGGCACTTGTGTTTTTCCAGCTCTCTAGAGACATGCAGGTGGTGTTTGGAGTGGCTCCTTTGGAGTTGTATGAATCCTTGGAGCTTCGTCCTTGGCTTTCTGTGACTCCCTTGGTCCTTGAGGTGGAATTTTTTGGTACCTTGAAGGATGGTCGGTGGGTTTTTTCTGTTGGCTTTGTTGTGAATGGATCTTCAGTTAGGGCATCTACTCTTTCCCTGGCTCTAGATTATGTTCTGGGTCTCACTCAATGAGATGGTTTGTCTATGGATGGGTGGTGTGAGTAGAATTTTTGGCTTATCTTTGACCTTGGATGGCACACTGGGCCTGTTGGTGCACTTAAATGTTTTTCCTTCTCTCTTCTCCCATGTTGTGTGGGCTCTCCTATTCTTGTTGATGTGCATGGTCATGATTTTGGAGCTTTGGGAGGTTTTCATCCCTCTAACTGTGGGGTTGCTTGCCGGTGTTGTGGCTTTGGTGCGTTTTTGCCCAGTGGTGTTTTCTTTGGCCCTCCCTTGTTTTTGGTGTGGTGTTGGGGGGTAAAAGCACAAAGTTGTGTCACACTTTATAAAGGAAATGACCAACACTGATCCAACTTTTAAACTTGAATCACTAAAAAGTGGCATATATGTTTTGAATTTTGAAATGATGTAAACTAGTAAAATATGTATTTCTTAGTATATTTTATGTTTCTATTTAAAAAATAAATAAATTATTTTAGACTATTTTAGACTAGTTTCTAATAAATTAACTTCTAATAAATTTTTTATGTGTATTTATAACTTGAAACTTTAGTGCATGGATATATTTTTTTCCAATTTTGATAAATTTATATTTTTAAATAAATATTAAAATGCGTGTGAATCAAAAAATAGTTGTTTCTATTGGACGTCAACTTTCATATTAAATATTTATCTAAAATGGAAAAAAAATTATACCATCTTGAAATAGATTTTTTTATCTAGTGCATCATATTTTTTTTATTTTTTTAATAAGTTTTAGTATTTTTCCTTAGCATGGTAATCGACCTAATATTTTGTACTAATAACCTACTTTTAGTAAAAATTAAAAATTAAAAAAAATAATAATTAAACTATTAAAATAAATATATTTTTGAAAACTACACTTATGGATCTACAAAAGAGTATTTTTTTTATATTTTTTAAAATGTTATTTACATTAGCATGAGTTATTGAAACTTCAAGTTTTTCAAATAATTTTATTTTTTTGGTAAATTGGACTTAAAGTGGTGCTCCATATATTTTTAGCCAACAATTTTAGTTGAAAAAGTTGTGGAAGTATCTAACTTAGCTAGAATGAATCTTACTAGATCATATGTTTGACCAAAATTGATTTTTAGTTAGAAATACTTAAATTTAGTTGTGCTGATAAGTTGGCTGAAAGTGTGACACAAATTTGTGTTTTTACCTTGGGCTTTCTTCCTTACTGATGGGTCGTTTAAGGGTTTTAGATTATGTGGAATCTAGTTGGTGTTTTGTTTTTCCTCTGAGGCAGAGGATGTTGGTGTTACTAGTTAAGGATATGAGCTTCATCTTGTTCTATAGGCTGGGCTTTCTTCGATTCTCCAAGTTGTGGTGTTTGTTTGTCATTGAGATCTCCTTTTGCTTCCGGGTGCTTTTCTTGAGTTTGGGATCTTCTTTTCTCTGCATATAGATTTGACTTTGTATGATCTTTCTTATGGATCTCTTCTTTCTAGATGGGTTGTTTGTCCAGTTGGAGTTCTACAGTTGGAGGGGTTGTCTTGCTCTTCTTTTAGCTCTTGGGTGGTTTGTTGGGTTATTATTCATGCCTTTTCTTCAGACCCAGTTGATTTTGTTGTTATTGTTCCTCTTTTTCCTGATTTCAGGTATGCGAAAGGATGGTGTGTTTATTTTTTCTACTGGTTTGGTGGCTTTCTCCTTGGTTCCTCAGCTTGTTTCTTCTATAGAGGTGAAGATTGATCCTATGGAGGTGGATTCCTCTTCTATCGAGGTGAAGATGGGTGTGTGCATTTGGTTGGAAGCTCCTTGCTCTATTTTTTTCAGTTGTTGTCCCTTTTGAGGTGGAGTTTGTGGTTGTTGGTGAGCCTTGGGTTTGGTGGAAAAGGTGTTCATGCGATCCTCTCCAATAGAGGGGAGCTCTTTCCTTCAGTCATGGAGATTAAGTTGGCTTCTTGGTTTGTTAGGTATTCTAAGGGGATTTCTTCCTTAGTGATGCCTAGTTTTTCTTGTATTGAGGTAAAGAATCTGGTTGGTTTGATTGTTTTGATTGGGAACTTGTGTTTCCCTCTTCTTCAAGGCTTAGTGTTGTTACTAAGTAGATGGTTTGCTACAACTTGGCTACATTGTTGCCTAACTGTTTTGAAGGTGGTTTCTATTAGTTTCTTGGGTTCTAGGCCCTAGTTAAAACCTGGTTGTAGAGGGTTTTAGGCTCCCTTCAAATCCTATTTTTTGCAACATGAGTAGTCCTATGTAGTCTTGTTTCTTCTTGGTGCTGCTATTGTTGGGCTACTGTTGGTATGTGGCTTATCTTTTTGCAACATGATTCACTTTGATATGGTTTTAGGTCCCTTCAAAACTAACATGTAATGGGTTTCGGGTCCCATCAAAACATGCTTTCCCCATCAAAAACACCCACTCCTAATAACCACATACCTGATAATGTCATAAATTTGTTCAAATGAACATGAATATTCATGATACTATAATGATGACCATCATTGTACTTGCACCCAAATCTCATTGAACTAAGACTCGTAGTCTCACACATGTATCGACCATGTCTTCAAACCAAAATACAATATATGTACCTATCTCTATCAAATTCAACACTTTGAAAATACCTATGAATTTGTATATGAAAAGTGGTAAATATAATAACCTATTATACCATTTGAAGGCAAGGAAGAAATAGCATAAAACACAAATATTTTAAATTTAATAATAGAACTTTTTACCTTGTTTTTTTTTTATCCTCCAATTGAGTGGAATTGGAGTGCACCGTTAAGATCCATTTGATGTGCTCTTTGTAATGGATTGATTGGTGGAATATGATTTCTCAATATATCAACAACATGATAGTAAGGTTGAATGATGAGAGATCAAATGTATAGCATAATGATAGCATAAGATTGGGTGATGAAAATGGGATGAGAGGCCTCCAATTTATAATGGAGGGATATGAATTGAGGAGGATGAAGGAAATGATTAAAGGCTTATCCTAGTAATAAGTGTCACAAGAATAAAAAAATAGGATTAATGAGGTATAAGAGCTAGGAACACTCACACATGTGAGAAAGATGACATGTTTGGGCTCAATGTTCTCACACATGTGTGAGAAAAGGAGTGGGGATTGGTGTCAGATGAAAAGGATGTTACATGTTTGAGAAATATAGGTGTAAGAGATATGGAGATTACACATGTGTCAATAGCATTCTCACACATGTGTGAGCAAGGATTAGGGTAAGTAGGCATGCTCACACATGTGTAAGTATGAGGGGGGTAGGGACACTTGTCAAGTGATGGAAAGTTTGAACGTTGATCTATGTAGATGGATTTAATGGATATGAATAAATAAAAAAGGATTAAAGGTGATGTGGATATAAATATAAGAGGAAATGACAATAGGGATTAATTAATTAAGTTGGAGGAGTTAGGGACTAAGGTTAATTGACTTAATTTAATTAGCTTGTCATTCTAGATTTGACCTTGTAAAATAAACATTTATGAACATTTCAAATCATACTCCATGATCCATCATTAGGATGAGTTAGCTAGAGAAGTGAATTGATGATGGATCATTGAGTGTGATCCAACACATTGATAAAAACAATGGTCAAATATAAAAATAACAAGATAATTTATAATTGACTATAGAAATTTTATGTCTTTAATTTAATTAATCAATCTTAGGAATAATTAATTAATGATGAATGGTGAAGACAAGTAATTAAATAATGATTTATTTAATTAATTTATGGTAAATTTAGTATGGTGAATTGGTGATAAATTTGGGGTATCTACACCATTATATTAGTCTCATAAAAACATTCCCACAAGTCTTTACCCTCAAATTTACTTAGATGCTCATAGAATCACACCTGGTATCTTAGGCTCTTATATGAACTCAAATAAGTGAAAAAAAAATCATACCCACTATGTAGTACACTATAAATTATCTTCATCATATTCTTGACATCCAAAATTTGGTGATGTATGTGAAAGATATGACATGTTAACCATTCTAGATAAATGTTGATTTCTAACGCCTAATTTTGACACAAATAAAAAAATTAATAACAAAACTTGTACCTCTATGTAGTTCTCAAAGAGAGCTTTCCAATGCCTATAATAAGTAAAAAATATAATACTATTGGTGAAAATTATGCCTCTCAAAAAATAATACTCCATTATGACTCAAAATCTAAACCTAGTTGAGATAAGTTGGTTGGCCAATGACCCTTAGGAAACACCATCAATGGTGGTGATGGATAGGTTGTTCTTGGGTGGTTTTTCAATTGGTACTTGACTGAGAAACATGCAAGTAGTGTAACCATTATATAGACATAAGGGAATACAACCCTTGTGGGCAAGAAATGACTAACAACTAGGTGGATGACATCCAAGAGCTTCATCTCTTATGCTATCAATTAAAATTTTCCTTTTTAATAATCCATAGACTTTATAATATTTTACTATAATTTCTATACAATCATGCATGTAAAGAAATTGGTGGTTTGTGATACAACACCTATACAACCATACAAACCATACAAACTATTACATTTAGATTACTTCATGTACTCATAAATAGAAAAAATATTAACCCCAAATATAGTCATTTTTTCTATGGATTCAAATATTTTTGGGCCTTCTATCTCTAATGGCGAGGTCCATGTTCATCCAAGATATCTCCAATGAAATTTCACCTTAAAAAACCACCATAGAAAGAACCCTAACACAAAACCCACTTGCCAAATCTTCATCAAACCCCATATTTGTAACAACCCAAGTCTAGAAACACACCTATGACCTTGAAAATACCTTCTTTCTTTCCCTAAAAGACCATAGATTAAATTATGCACAAGAACCTACTCATACCAAGGTTTACAACTAGGGATATTTCCTCCCACAACCTAACAACCAAGCTCTAATACCATTTGAAAGGAAAAATATTTCTAGCAATATAAAATATTTCCCACATAACCCCAAGAGAGAAAAATATGAAAACAAATATTCATAATCCACCATAAAAATGAATAGAAAAATATATTATCAAGATGATACAAGATATACCTTGGAAATCCCTCATGAGGGAAAATCCCAACCTCCAAAAGTATCCCCACTCAATGTATTACTCAATAATGAAAAATTAAAATACATTTATAGGGTCTCAATGAATACTTTTGAAATATCAAGCTCCTGCAATGTATCCTTCATGTGTCCAAGCATAAGGGCTAACCACACAATCATGCATCCCATGTCATTCTTCACATATGTACTCTACAAGAAATATCAATACAAATGATAGCCAACCTAACCACTAAGCATGTGCTTTCTTTTGTAGATTAAATCTCACACAAATAAAATTATGGTATTGACAAAACCATGTCTCTTAAAACCATGAGAGAAAAACATTGACCCAACATTTACTTTTTATTACAAAGATTGATTAATATTAACTATTTTTTAATGTGTAACCCATACAAAATATCTAATAAATATTAGAACATTTTTGTAAGTGAACCCAAATAAATATTTAATATGGCTAAATAGATCTCATAAGATGCACCACAAATAAATATTTATATTACATAATTAAAAATGATTTATTTTTCTTGTGCAAGGTGTACAACACCCTTTCTCCTAACAATACTAAGGTGAAGGAATGATATGTGGAGATTTCCAATCTACAAGTGGAGATTGGGATATTGAGAGGCATGATGATAGAATCTAAGAGTTGAGAGATATATACATATCATATTCATACTAGGACTAGTGGTTGGAGGAGGTAGGGGGAATCATTCAAGCCATTATCACTATATAATTATGTATTGGACTTTATTATTATGTTTATATTTTTTATATAAAATTTGGCTATATATGATATTCTTTTTTTATATTAAGTCATTTTATAATGGAAATGGTTTATGACCTATTTTAGACTACCTTATGACATGTGACATGTATGCGAAATGTAGATGTGGTTTGAGGATTTAATTTCATGTCTTTTTGTAAGTTATAATATAATAGTGATCATAATAATTATACACCAATGAAAATAGGAAAACACATAATAAATTGATATTAAATACATCTCCTAGCATCTATATTAATAATATTATCTCCATAATCTATAGCATTTGTATGAATGAATGAGAAAAGATGCATTGTGAAATCTCAAATTAGTAGAAACCATAGAAATTGCATGTTGTTGTCCTTTTGTTTTGATTTTTATAACTATTGTATCATATAATCATGTTGATAACCAATACAACAATTTTATTGTTTTCTTTTAATATATTATTGGTTTATGTCTACTTTGCTCATATATTCCAAGTGTTTTTCCATTAAGACCATTTTTTGTATAAGTTTGTATCTAGGACCATCAATTATCATATTTTATGGGAGAATAGTCACTGTAAGATGTAGCATCGTGACCAATATCAATCAGATTAGCAAATTTATCATTCATATTTTCATTGTATGCCTTGAGTGATATTCCATAATAGGATGAAACCATGTAAAGATGGGGAATTTATAAGCTTTAGGATGAATCCATCATGCCTACAATCTAGCTCTTAGATCTCATCCAAAAGAGCTCAAAAAGGTTGAAAAAGTCAAGATTGACCATGTCAAACCATGAAAACACTTTAAAGATGCTCCAAAAGCTCCCAAAAGAAATTAAAATCTCCTAAATCCTTGGCATGTGTTGAAAATTAATTCTCAACCTCCCTAGATGTTCTCCACATTTTCTTAAATTGAAAAAATAACCTCTCTTCATTTGTGACATGCCATCAGTGCAAACACATCTCCATTTCATGACTTGGTCATATCTTCTTCATACGTTGCAAACCTCCATAAGACATTACTATTTGCATAAAAATAATATTCATACTTTAAGTGATTTATAAATATCACTAAAGTAAAAATATTTTACATTTCAAGGAATGTAAAATAATCAATGATAATACAAGGAGAATAAAAAGTCACAAAGACTTTTACAAAGCAAATGCAAGTTAATCTAGCCTAAGGCATAAAGAGAAAATATAACCCACGGGGAAATTAATTTGCATTGCATTTCATAAAAGAAAAGGCAAAAATCCTTTTATCAGTCTCTATCCAACTTAGGGTAACAACCCTAAAGTAAAAGCAAGAAGAAATGAAAAACATTTCATTTGATATTAGAAGCTTCAAGAAGAAGCTGAGCGCCACCAGGGATGAAGGTTTTTGGAGTCCTATCTACCTTTTTCAACCTTTTCTGAGTGTTTCAACAATATATTTTGTACAGAAACACATCTCCTCTGTAGATTCTATCAATTTCTTTCATTGACATTGTTGGTAAGCATGTTTTTAGAAGAAAAATATGAGAAAATATCACCATTTTTGCTCATATTGGCCCTCCTTGACCACGTCCCCTATAGATTTCTTCACTCATTCTAATTACTATTGTTTTCTACTTGATATGGTCGCACCACAAGCTTTGCTTGTTTAGGTTCAGTTTTATCTTCCTTTATTTCTAAACTTTTGTGCTCGGTCATCTGGGTATCTCTCAATTTGGAGATTATGAAATAATTCCTTTCAAATAGTTGTTTTACTAGAGTATCTTGCTTTCATGGATTCTTTTAACGATCTCATAATTATCCAGTTCCACTATATAACTTGATCCCTTTGCTCATTTTGACTATAGCTTGAATCTCTTTACTTTTTTATGGCTGAAGGTTTCATTTGGGTACGGATTTTATTCTGTAGAAATCCATGAATACCTTGCATCATTTTCTGTCATATTAGTGAAAGATGATTGTTCTCTTGAAAAATGCTTAACCCATCGGGGTTTGTATCTACACCTCTCAAATTTCAGTCTAGCTTAAAAAATGGTTGTCAAAATTTTCCACAGGCCGTGGCTTCATTTGATATTCTCCTATAGCTTATAGACCATTGTTTCTAGATTTTGATAACAAACATTCAATTTTAAAGAACTTTTAGACCCAATTTTTTTTTAGAGCATCCCAGCAAAGATTAAACTTTAGACATTTATTCACTGTCATTGTTCAGTCACCTCTCTTAAATTTTACTCTGTCAAACTGAGATTTATATAGGAACATCAATTCTATAATGAAAATATTGTTCTTTAAAACTTGGATGCACTTTGTTTTTGTGAATTTCTTGAACATA
>VDFB02000003.1:371287770-371392102 GCA_007258455.2 Sequoia sempervirens | reverse complement strand
AGAAAAATTAGTTATGAATCACCTTAGAATTACCCTTACTTTTGCACACTTCTTTATGAAATTATTAATTACAACACATTGAGTAAATGTACACCCTTACGAGAAGCTTCATCTGACTAAGTTGCCACAACTCAAACAAATCACTTCATTTTTTTAAAATGTGTATCCATAATTCTAGGAAATGGAAACCTAACTAATTAATTATTACAACATGTTGAGAAAATATACACCTATACCAATAGTCTCCCTCAACCAAGTTGTCATGACATACAAATCATCTTTATTTGCTAAATATATGTATTCATAACTCTAGTAGACTATAACCTAAGCAACTTATTACAACACATTAAGTACACATTATATACCTAAAGTCTCCCTTGACTATGCTATCACAACTTAGAAAACTAGGAGAGAAACTAAGTAATTGATTACACCATATTGAATAAATGTACACCTCTACCAAAAGTCTCCTTCAACTAAGCTCCAATTAAGTCACTTGACTAAGCTTCCATGACTCAAACAAATCATGTTATTTTTCAAAGATGTGTGCATTCACAACTCTCATTAACTATAATCTAGCAACTTATTACAACACATTAAGTACACATTATACCAAAAGTCTCCCTTGACTATGTTGTCACAACTCAACAAATCATTTTCATTTATTTTAGATGCATGCATTGATAACTCTAGGAAACCAAAATCTAAGTAATTGATTACACCACATTGAATAAATGTACACCTCTACCAGATCTTAGATTTCTATTTCTATTATACTTATAATATATTTCTTAGAGACATTTGGGCACACATTTACGTCTATTTAATTTACTTTACTTCACTATAAAATTGGACTTGCATTTTGGCTATATATCTATAATAGGAAAGATGAAGAATTGCACCCTACACTTAAGAATTTTAAGTTAGTCACTACCTTTTTGTATTTGTGTTATGATCTCCTTAGATAATGACTCGAACTAAATTCTTGAGGCAAGGGAACTAAGTTGCATGATCATGTCATAAACCTCCTTCATTTGTAGGTTGATATATGACATGATAAATTAAGAACTTAAAAGTGTATAGAAATGTTGGACTAAGTAGCTACTTTGATTTCATCTATATATAATTTGCAATCTCATTTCATTTTGAAAAGACCTTTAATTTGTTTTGAATTATAATAAATATAAATTGTTAATAGATGGTATTAGACATATTATGGTTTTAAATTATGAATAATAATTAGTTAAGGGATATTTGGAGGAAAATCTAAATTTGCTAAATAAGAATTTCAAGATTATGTGTAGTGATAGAAAATTGAGCCTTCTTGACAAGTTTATTGTAAGGAAACTAAGGTAGCAGAACAACTTCCTACAGTAATCTTGAGAGGAGAATAATGTAAAACTTTACAGATCTTTGACAATTATAGAAACTTAAACAAAAATAAACATAAATATCATGCATACCACAACATATTGATTTATGTGGGGAAAACTCTTTCAGGAGAAAAACCCCACACTCCAAAAGCCACCCAATATATTATAAAAAATCATAAAGATTACAATATACTTGCAAAGCTAGCTTCTCACAAGAGTATCACCAACCAGAGATTCAGAGGCAACATGACTACTATCAGACACTCAAAATACATCACAATATATAGTCGTAATGCAACACCCTCATAAAATATGGTTGCCTTCTAGGGCAAGTCAAGCTAATAAAATATTGGTCATTAGATCTAAGATCTAATGACGAACGGTCCAATTTTACAATAATAAAATATGAATAAAAATTTCCTCTAGGGAAGTTTTTCGCCTCTAGACCCAGTGGGCAAAGCCCCCCCCCGTTTATATTTACACTAACAGTACATTATATAATTTCAAGGTTGAGACACATTTTCCCAACATTTATAACCTCAATTTTATTTAATTGTGATATCAAGATGATAGTGAGATGAATGACCCATATATGAATGTAAGTTATATTTAGGATAAAAAAAATATTCAAAGTAATTACTATGAATGAAAGGTGTTGGTGATTGTTCTTTTAGTATTGTATCTTTTCAAAAGATTTTAGCTAAGAAGGATATATTTTATTCTATAGGAACCAACTAAATTAAGTTCCAATTCCTTATTGCAATCAAATTATCATAGAGTTAATATTGTAAATGTTCTTAGGAAGGAAAGTTATTAGATGTGTTCTAGGTTTTGTCCTAGAATAGTAATATGCATACCTTATCCTCTAAATTGACCGACCTTGGTTTCTATTTAATATGAGTGGAATAAAATTCTTTTTATTTAAGGTAATTATGAGAAAATTTAGTTATGAATCACCTTAAAATTCCATTACTTTTGTACACTTCTTTATGAAATTATTAATTACAACACATTGAGTAAATGTACACTCTTACTAGAAGCTTCCTTTGACTAAGTTGTCACAAGTCAAACAAATCATCTTCATTTTTTAAAGATGTGTGTACCCATAATTCTACGAAATTGAAATATAAGTAATTAATGATTACAACATGCTGAGTAAATGTGCACCTATACCAAAAGTCTCCCTCAACTAAGTTGTCATGACAAACAAATGATCTTCATTTGTTGAAGATGCATGCATTGAAAACTCTCGTAGAATATAACCTAAGAAAATTATTAAAACACATTAAGTACACATTATACCAAAAGTTTCCCTTGACTATGTTGTCACAACTCAAACAAACTAGGATACCGGAATCTAAGTAATTGATTACTAAACATTGAATAAATGTACACCTCTACAAAAAATCTCCTTTAGCTAAGCTTTAATTAAATCTCCCTTGACTAAGCTACAATGACTCAAACAAATCATATTCATTTGTTAAAGATGTGTGCATTTGCAACTCTCGTTACTATAACATAAGCAACTTATTACAACACATTAAGTACACATTATACCAAAAGTCTCCCTTGACTAGGTTGTCACAACTCAAACAAATCATCTTCATTTGTCTTAGATGCAGGTATCCACAACTCTAGGAGACCAAAATCTAAGCAATTGATTACACCACGTTGAATAAATGTACACCTCTTCTAAAAGTCTCCTTCAAAGAAGCTTCCACAACTCAAACAAACCATCTTCATTTGTTAAATCTATGCATGCATCCATCATTCTAAAAATCTAGAACTCAAGTAATCAATTACAACACATTCACTAAATGTATGCCTCTACCAAAAATCTCCCTCAACCAAACTACCATACCTCAAAAGAACCACCATCTTCAAACTAATGTGTAATTGATTACAACATGTTCACCCACAAATGTCCCTCAACCAAACTACCACAACTCAAAAGAACCACTTCTTCAAACTTATGTAATAGATTACAACATGTTCACCACAAGTCTCCCAACCAAACTACCATAACCCAAAAGAACCATCATCTTCAAACTCATGTAATTGATTACAACATGTTCACCTCAAGTCTTCCTTAGCCAAACTACCATAATAACCCAAAAGAACCATCTTCTTCAAACCTATGTAATCGATCACAACATGTTCACCCACAACTCTCCCTCAACCAAACTACCATAACCCAAAAGAACCATCTTCTTCAAACTTATGTAATCAATCACATGATGTTCATCCACAAGTCTTCTTCAACCCAACTGTCATGACCCAAAAAAACCATCTTCTTCAAACTCACATACTCGATTACAACATGTTCACCCACAAGTCTCCTTCAACCAAACTACCATGGCCCAACCAACCATCTTCATTTGTTGGAGACAGGGTCCATGCACAACTCCAGCAGACCAGAACCCACCGGCGTCCGGGCTTACGGATCCCAGAGTCTTTTAGGCTAGGCCTTTACTATCATTGTACCCTCCTGTCTAGACTAGGACGTGAAGGAGACGATCCCGATTTGTTCGGCTGCTGGTAAGGGGACAGCCTGACTCCATTGGGATAAGACCAACTTGCCCCGATGATCACAGTGGCTTTGGAGCCCCGACCGGGTCAGTGGCACGCCGACAGATAGCGAGGGATCCCAGACGGACGCCACTTCGGCCCTTTTGAATGCTCTTGACCGCCTTTTTCCTCCCTGGCCCATACCCAATTCATTAAATAAACATGGGCATCACAGATTAACTTAGAGAAGGTCGCCATTGGCGTTTCTGTAAGGTTTTTGTGGGCACTGTCATTATAATCTATCTTGAAAACGGAAAGTGGGTCATAATTGTTTGGTTCAGTGAAAAAGCGAGCTGGAAGGCTTAAAGCTCACGGGTCCTGTCCAAAGTGAAAATTCCTTCTGTCATATGATTTCCATTTTGGAACCATATATCCTTTGGCAGCTGGCTGGCATGAATGGGGAATGATTTTGTTTTTTCTATTGGGTTTGGAAATGTGTGGACTGAGAACATGTTCTTATTGTCCTTTCATCTTGTTGAAGTCCTTTGGACATTGCACCAATGGAGTTGTTCCTCTTGGGGTCTGAGATTTCTGATGTGTACGGTGCAGATTCATTCCGGGAAGTTTGGAGTGGATTCCTTAGGACAAAAGAACTGACAGGGCACATATGAAAAGATAAAAACACTATCATTATGCTTTGTTCACAGCATTGTGTTGATGATTGCGACTTTTAGGGTTTTGTTTAGTGTTTAGTAAATGCATCATTAGGTTATACAACTTAACATGAATTTTTGAGGTGGTCTTATACAAAATATGATTTGACCTCTTTTCTTGTTTATCAAGTTTGCTATATGTATCATTACACAACTTAACAAAATATGATTTGATGTCTTGTTTTTTAATCATATTAGTTTTTTTTAGTGTTTGTTATATGTATCATTATACAACTGAGCATAAATTTTTGAAGTCGTCTTATACAAAATATGATTTGACCTTTGATCATGATGGGGTAAGGAGAGGTTGAGCAAGAGGGAGAGCGAGAGGGAGACAAACAGGGAGGGAGGAGTGGGAGAGAGGGAGAGAGGTGTGTGTGTTTTAATAACATAGATTCAAAATTATATCAGAGTATTATTAGCTATGGAAAGACATTTTAATAAAAAAAGTATATGTATTTGAAAGAATTCAAATATGCAGTTGTATTATGCACAGCCTTATACAAAATCTGAGAGGCCAAATGTGTCAATGTCCGTTATCCCCATGCTCATCCCCTGCTGGTCAATACAGCTCAATTGATTGCAGTTCCCACAAAGAATGGCGGTGCACTGTCAGCGAGAGCATTGAATGGTCTTCAAACAAGACCATCTATCACCGTATGAAGTGATGCCAGATTCTTTTATGGTCGCCGCCCGTGAATGGTATTGCAACCATATATATTCACCAAGCTTTGTCGGGCAATGAGTGCTTTTGGATAAAGCAAAACAAGAAGGGAGAGGAGTTTATGAACTTATTGTGTCATCACCACATATTTCCATTCTGGTGATGACTAGCTGCTATTAAACTTACTGTAAGTGCTTGTCAGTTAGGGTTCTGTGCCTCAAACCCTCTTAAATGAATTAATTAGTAATACATAATGATGTAATAATAATAAATTAATAAAGAGTTAATTTATTGGCTAAAATAGATGTTACTAGTAAGAATGCATTAAGAAAGATTATTGTAATGTTAGTTAGGTGAAGCTGGAAGGGGTACATCATAGCCATTGAATTTGTACAGTTTTATCATGAAGTTTACGGATTGATTGATTAATACGAAATCTAATAATGAATGTTTGATGTTATTTTGACTATTTATTGTGTTAAGCCTTTGCCTTTTTCGTTGCTCTGGTATCGCGGTACACTTTTTTGACCTCTATCACCCTCCATTTGATTGGTACCCCTCCTCAAAGTGAATTGATTATACCAGATGCAAAGGAGACTGCAAAAAAATAATCATTATTTTGCTCATCCATTATTCTTGTATTTTGTCAACAATTTTGTAGTGTAGACCACATGAAAATTTACTTACATTCATCATTCGTTTGTATTTGGTTTCTATTCTCTTTCCATATCATTCTCTCTTTTCATTATTTTCACTCCATTTTATTATTTTCATATCTAAAATTAAAAAATTAAAAAATATATAGTGATATCTACATTTTAGTTTTAGAAATCTAAGGTGTTGCAAAAAAAGTGAAAATTAGGTATATTTGAGGTAGTTTTTACTCACTAATATCTTGACAGTAAGTGCGGTAAGTGCATCCATATTCTTCCCATCAATGATACCATTGAGAGTTTTATTAGAAATATTGTGTATAAGTTATGAAAATGTGCAATAGTTTTCAGTAGGAATAAAGGATAATGTGGCTATAAAAAGTGACCTCCATGACATTGTTGAAGGAGCTCTTTGCAAAGGGAAAGAGTGGTAGAGAAAGCACAAGGAAACTAGGGTCCTACTTAAAGATCATTATAAAAGTGTCATCCAAAGTATTAGCACAAAAATACATCTTGTAGGTTGAAAAAAGCCCCCATTTCAACCAATTCTCAACATATTAGGTATGATATCATTTAGATGTACAAAACTTGTTGGATTTTAAAATTTGGTTACTATAACATCAAGCATATCATATTAGTAAGTAGTATGGTGAACAAGTGAGTTAATTGCCATCTTAATATGTCAAGGATAATGAAGAAAAAAAAGTTTGAGAGGGAAAAGTATTGTAAGTCATTGGAGGACCTATTTGGTAGCCTTAGATCTCTTTTCCAACTCGCAGAGAAAGAAAGGAATAATTCCTTTTAGAGACTAGTGAAAATTATTAAAATGTTTGAGGATAAAAGTTGTTAAATCAATTTTATTGCAAAAGTAGTAGACCATGTGGAATGATAAGGTTAGCATATCATTTTTATAATTAGAGATATTTTGGTCTTCTATGGAAGAATCAGCAGAGGATATTTTGTAAGGATGCATTATTGGTGGAAATTGACATCCAGGGATATTTGTAGTTCTTTTATTGAAGGAGGAAAATTGAAATAGGCGATCTCACTAGCAACACAAAATATGAAGGTGAAAACCAACCAAATCTAACCATTAATGCAACTCTAGAATAAAGTCCATATGTCAACACTAAAGGGGGTACTAGGAATTAATTAGTGTATGAAATTTAAAATAATATAATGAATAATAAATTAACTTGTTAGTGTTAATTTATTAATTAGATGATAGTTATTAGTTAATTTATTTAATAGAGATAAGTTATTAGTTAGTTGATAGGTAGTTTAGGTAGTTGGAAATCAAAAGGATTTATAAATCCAGGGAAATGTAACAATTAATACTGAAGTTGATGGATTTTTTATTGCGTTGGTTCATCTACCTCTTGTTTGTGTCTAATTTCAATACAACTACCCCTCCTAGAGAAGTATTGGTCCCCATTACATGCAATTGTAGGATGATATGTGAAATTTTTTGAGTATCTTGTATTCATATTTACCCTTTGAAAGGAACATGGCACACTTTCACAACCTAGAAGAGAGAGATCTCTTTTTGGCATATCTATTGGACTTTTGTATTAATGATATTATCAATTTGTATAGGTGGGACATAATTTGGATCAACTTAAGCAATTATAGTCTTTACAATGTTAGGAAAGTCTAACAAAGTTGGATAATAATGTTGTAAGAAAACTTTGTTAAAAATTGTAAGAGCTAAAGATTAGCTATACCCAAGACCACCTACAAAAACAATGGATTCCTTCCACAAGAGAGTATGCAAGAATATGAGCTCTTGCTTGATATTAAGACCTATCAAAATGATGATAAGGTATGAAGTATATTACAAAGTGTACAATGACCTTGCTTATATAGGCAAGGTAAGGAATAGGATTAAACATGATTGTGACATGTGTCTTAATCATATGACATGAGATAACTAACAACTTAACAACCTAGGAATCAAGCATTAAAAGCCGGAAAGATAAGATCTAGACATGTCAACTAAGACTTCTAGAAAGAATCTTATATCCTAAGTAAACTTAACATGTGAATAAGTCCCCTAAGTCCCTAGCAAGGTAAATTACTAGGTACAAGACATATATTCACACATCTCCCTTAAGTGCAACTTAGGGAGAAGATTATTATGCAAATGATGCAAAAAGATGCAAAGATGGGTCTTGACTACAAGGCTATTTTAGGTACCCATGTACAAATACAAATGCAATCTCTCACAAATGGAGAAAAGAAAAAAACCTAGTGGGACAAAACTCCTCTCCAAAAGAGAGAAAAAAACAATCAAGTGATGAAAGATGGAGGCCAAAATGATACCCCCTAAGCACACCATCCATCACATATATACATTGCAAATGCCCCCCATAAGAGGGAAAGAAAGAGACCACATAGCCCCCCATAATGAATTAGCTCCAAAACCAATGAAGACTGCCAAAAGATAAAAGAGAATCCAATGCCTACAAACAATATATCTCCCCTTGGGAAGAAAAGGATCCAATGGTTAATGTTGAAGAAACCTTCTCTCCATGAAGAAGCAAGAGGAAAAGAAATCTTTGAAGATGTAGCAAGTGTCTCCAAATATTTCTCAACAAAATCAAGTGTGAACCCAATCAAGGAAGAAGACAAAGTATGCAAAGAATCAAGAGAAACCTTCAAAGATGAATGATCAAAGAGGAGAGAAACCCCCTCAAACATGTCCTCCAAATATATAGAAGAGGAATGACAAACCAAATTTGATATATAACTATCATGAAACCATCCCGCAAAGACACATCTATAAAAAAAAATTATCTTGCTCATCTAAAGTCCTGGAAACCAAGTCAACACTCAAATATGAAGAAGCAAGAGGTGATGGAACCTCATCACATGGATAAGGAAGAAGAGAAAGGTTCAACTAGCCACCACAACTATCACTTGAACAACTATCCACACTAGAACTAGGAGAGTGGTTCTTAAAACATTCACCATTAGGAACAAAATGGGAAAAGTTATAAAAATTTGCATTATGATCAACCCTGCCAAATACAACAAGTTGCACGATATGCAGACCCCAAATGAACACTAAATCTGGAGTGAACTCAATGGAATTACCACCTTGTGCTATTTGATATACAGAAAGAATATTATGCCTAATGTCAAGTATATAAAGTACATCATGAAAGCTACCATTAGGCACATCAATAAACCCTTTACCAAATATATCCAAATAAACACCATTGGCCATCAAGATCTTCATGATTAAAGTATGCCTCAAGGAGGAAAACCTATCAAGTTGGCTTGATATATGGCATGAAGCTCTAGAGTCAATAATCCAATTTCTAGACTATTCCACATGTATTACAACAAGAGCACAACCTTTCATTTTATGATCATCTATCTTATCACTCTCATTAGAAATTCTTGCAATACCTATGTGTGTGGAAGATGATGATTGAGAAGAAGAAGATGATGATGAACTAGTAGATTTAGAAGGAAAAGAAATGTTATGTTCCTTTAGAAGTTTCCTCATTTCATCTAACTCTTTCATGTAAAAAGTTTGTTCACCATGCCCTAGTTGTTTGCAATAACCACACTTAGCTTTCTCCCTCTTAGGTTTATCCTCTCTAGGAGATGTGGCAGTATCATTAGATTCTATCTTAGGTTTTGACAACTTTCCTTTACCTTTAGGTGATGATGCAATCAAAGCACGACTCTTAGAATGTGAATCAAGTCAACTAAGTTTAGCTTCTTCCCTAGTCAACCTATCACAAAATGTCTCAAAAGAAGGCATGACAAAAGAATCACCTAATCCATCCATTGTAGCATAAAAGGAAGTAGAGACATATGCAAATTAAACTTTTAAATTACACAAAATAAGAATATGCATTCCTTATTAGTTTTATTTTTACCACAACCAACCAATTGTGACCTTAATGATTTAAATTTTACCAAGTAGTCTTCAATGGTAGGAAATTAATTTGTCGATAATGATGCCAATTCTGCCTCTAATTGCATAGAATGAATTTCACTAACTAAACCAAATAATTCCTTTTACTTATCACATACTTATTTATTATTAGTACACTCCTCAATATGGAAGAAAAATCTATTAGAAACATGCATAGCAATCAAACCCATAGCCACATGGCATTTGTTCTTGTGAGAAAATATTTCATATTCTATAGAAAAATTAGGTTGTTCATCATCCAATGTGGACCACAAACCCTAGACCAAAGAAATTTTCTCATTCTTTCCTTCCATTTGTGATACTTATGAGGAGTTAGAACCTCAAAATCAAGTTTAGCTGGCTAGGGGCTTCAATAAGAAACCAATAGTTCAAATAAATAAATATCTAAAGCAAAACTGATAATTCCTCCTAAATTTGGCATTAAATTGAAAACAGGGGCCCCACAAATCTTCCAGAGACAAGATGTCCAATTTATTAACCAAAAAGAAAATATGCAAAAAAATTGAGTAAATTAGACTTGGAGTTGAATTTAAAAAAAGTGCATGAACCAAGTGAAAGAGCTCTTGAATACCTTCCAATTTCCATTGAAATCACCAAAATTGGATAAAATCATGAAAATTTGTGAGCTCAGAGGTCCAAAGGGGTAAACACACTTTAGTTTCCAATAAAATGTACCCACATCACTATGAAGTACACAAAACTAGCTTTCTGTCGATATAATAAAGTGCAGCCCTTGATACCTGCAAAAAGTTGTGTTCTATTAAAGAAAAATTTTATTAGGGTTGGTGAGACCACTGGGGTGGGAAAAAATAGTCATTGGTGGTTTGGCCTCGGTAACCAAATTAGACCGTGGTTGCTTAGAGGCAAAATAAAACCGAAGTTGTCGCGAGTGGTGGCAAGTGGTTAAGAACCAAGCAAGGTACCATGTCTTTAAGAACACTTGAAGCTGCCGCGAAGGATCAAGGGCAAGTAAAGAGCCTAGTAGGTAGTGACTCCATATAAGGTGATATGACAGGCCCCAAAATGAAGAACTCATAAGGTTGTAATGAGTGTTTGTGTGTATGGTTTTAGACAATAAATAAAAAATATTTTCCCCAATTTTTTTTTATAGCAAACCCCACAAAATTAAATATTTTTCTCTAAAATATTATATCTTAGAAAAACAGCCCATAACTTACAGAATATCAAAATATTTTATTTTATTTTTGCATAAAACATTTGTATCGCTTTGTATTGAGGCAGTCGTGACACCAAGTGAAAAATATTTCCTCAAACATAAGTGAGATTCAAATATAGCTGCACTAGGTCAAACTTCACTCCTTGGGCCTCTCAACACGATGTCAAGGTCAATTTGGGCTCAAAGTGTGTCAAAATCTCAGCTACCTCCAAATCTTGAAACCTTTAAACCCTTATAACTTTGGCAAAAAAATGTCAGATTTAGGTGAAACAAAAGCCGATCTTGACTTTATCAGTTACCCTAGACTAAAAAATGAGCTCATATTTCCTCCAAAATGAGCCAAAAGTAACTTGAAATGAAAACCCACATAGAGAAACCCTCCAAATTTGGTATTATTTTCAAGTTTTTATAATTCTCAGGTTCACCATATGGTGCAAGGGAAGAGCATACTCAACCTTACTAAAAATAACCAAGATCTCTCACTAGCAATAGCTCAACCCTTATATATGAGAAGGGTTTTGCAAGGCTTGGCTCTAATACCATGTAAGAGCTGAAGATTGGTTCTATACCCAAGACCAGTGCAAAAAATAATAGATTCCTTCCATAAGAGAGTATGCAAGAATATGAGCTTGCTTGATATTAAGACCTATCAAAATGATGATGAGGTATGAATTATATTATAAAGTGTACAATGACCTTGCTTATGTAGGAAGGGTAAGGAATGGGATTAAACATGATTGTGACATGTGTCTTAATCCTATGACATGAGATAACTAACAACCTAAAAACCTGGGAATCAAGCGTTAAAAGCTAGAAAGATAAGATCTAGACATGTCAACTAAGAATTCTAGAAGGAATCTTATATCCTAAGTAAACTTAACATGTGAATAGGTCCCCTAAGTCCCTAGCAAGGTAAATTACTAGCTAGTACAAGCCATATATTCACACCAACAACAATAAGGTGCAAACCAAGGTGGGAAAGAAGATTGAGCTCAAATGGAATTTCTCCTACTTGCATGGTAATTATGTAGGGATCATATCAAGAAGTGGATGAAGCTTGTGATAGGGTTGTGAGTCATTCCTTTCGCAAATACAATACCCAATCACCAACCTAAAAGGTGTATGGTTTTTGTCATGGAATTTCTTGTACTTAGCATTTACATTTTAAAGAATGGTTTACACATGATATTGGATATATTAAATGCATTCAATAAAATTTGTAGATTTTTCAATATCCTTTTGAGATGAAGGAGCTTCCAATGAGGATGATGGCATGGGATGAGTTGCATAAATGAATGCTAGAGTTGTGCATTGTACTTTTCTATAGTTGCTTTGAATTAAGGAAATAATTCATCCCATGTTTTTTAATCTATGGTGTAGTATACTTTAAAAATTTATATTATCATCATATTCACTACTTATGTATGTCCACAAATCTATAGGTGGAAGTAAGTAGATTTGTTCAACTTTTTTTCTATTAGTGACCATTGTATTTTTCAAAAATGGCTTGGGAATTTTATTTCCTAATAAAAAATGATGGTGAATGGTAACCTAAAATTAATCCACACACTCTAAAATATAATTATTTCACTTTCAAAGGTAAAAATTTATTTTTGATAAGGCATGAGAATTACCATCTTAGAGAATATATCTACCACTACATGCACACAATTTAATTAAACCCCTTTTGGTGGTGGGATAACTAAAAATAAATTCCATGGAAATAGATTATATATAGCATTATTTAAATTAGAAAATTCATGTAAATGCTTTGTTTCTTGTTTACCAACTTTATTGTGATACATATGATACAATATTCGATGTACTTGTCTATATTTGATCAAATGTATGACTAGTATAAATGTTTATGTAGTACCATGGAGGTTTTTTGAACTCTAACTTGTCATGCAATCTTGATGAAATGAGACTTCTACATGAGTTTACATTGTTCTTCCTTCTATGGTACACACAAGTGCCTAAGGTAATATAGGATTACATCTTGCAAGTAGACATTTGGAATTGTCTTATCACTTTGTAATGTCTAATAGATACCTAAGAAGTCTATAATGTATGTGTATAATTCTACCCAAGTGTTGGCATCATATCCATATGCATTAAAAATATAGTGAAGATAACCTAAACTAAAGAACAACCTATATAGTCTAATAATAGATCAAAAAATTCCTTTTGTGCTTGATGTTGAGATGTAATGATTGAACATAAAATTACCAATTATAATAGCATTCTAGTTATAGATTTTTTTTGTCTATACAAACATAAGTATCTTGTGGTTTGTTTCAATAACTATTTTATTTCCTATTATTTAATGTTTCTATTACTTATATTCATGGAATATGGTATAAATATGTGTATCATATGAAGGGTAGCATTGCAATATTATGTTGAACGTCTAGTTGATAAAAGTGTTCGGATGACCATATTGAGTGAGGAGTTCCTTGCATCATATTCAAAGGTAATGAACTATAAATTTAATGTTTTTAAAATATCTAGAAGCATGATCACTACTACAAAATAAAATATACATTTAGGGTAAATACATGGAAATGGGGGACCAAAAGATGGTCTTAAGTGGCCACGTTTTCTTAAAATTAAGAAAACCTAATCTTGAATGAAAATTTGAAGATGTGATGAGAACAATATTTCTAGTGCTTTGAATCTACTTTCTAAACTACTAATTCATTTTTGAAAATTATTGAGATTAAGGGGTTCAAATAGGGGGAGAACACAAAGTGCTCCCATTTTGGTCAAAAAAATATATCATAATGTTTGGTGTGGTCCCCCTAAAATGTTTATTTTTAAGTATTTCAAAAATCAATTCAGCAAAAAATTAGCTCACACCATGTAGTTTATACCTATTTTTTTGCTAATTTTTAATGAATATATGATTTTTTACTAATTTTAAAAGTGGACACATCCTAAAAATGAAAAATTGAGCATGATCCCCCCTAATTATTTTGGAAACTAATTGAAATTCAATTTTTTAATGTGTACATAATAGATTTTGAATGTAAAAATGTAATATGTTTCAAATTTTGATGAATGATAAAAAAATAAAACTAAAAGTACTATACATATATTTTTCACAAAAAGGGAATATACTAACAAAATAAATTAAAGATGAAAAACCTTAACATATTTAAAATATAGAAAAAAATACATGGTTAGAAAGGTAAGAGAGAGCCTGACATTATTGCGATATTTTTCTATCTCAACATTTGAAGACATGCAAACTTGATGGGAAGCACGCTCAAGATTTAGTCACCTTTTTTACAATTTACCAAAAATATGCCTTTGGGTGTTGGATTCCCAAGGAAAATACAACTCCAAGGGTTGGAAATACCAAAACTAGATAGGAACATGAGTGCATTATAGTGCATGCTTGTTATGGTGTGCACACATTATAACATACCCATGTTATAATAGACTTGTATTATAGCACACTCACTTTACAACATACTAATGTTGTAATGTTCTCATGTTATAATGTACTAGCATTATAAAATGATCAATTACCTCACATTATAATGCGCATACTCATGTTATAATATGCTCATGTTTCTATGAATAAAAAGAAAAAAACCAAGAGAGTGTGAGAGATAAATATGAATATTTAGAAAGGAAGAGTAAGATATAGAGATATAAAGATATATAGAGAGGGAGACATAAACGGATACCTCTCTCCCTCTATCTCTATCTCTCCCTCTCTTTATTACTTGTCTCTATCACCTCCTTTCACTCTCACTCTTTCCCCCTCTATCTTCTCTTTATCTCTCCCTCTTCTTTTCTATCTATATTTCATTATCTATATCTCTCTACCTCCATCTATCTATCCATATATATCTCCTTATATCTCCCTCTATCTGTACTTATCCCTCTCCTCCCCCCCTTAATATCTCCCTCATTATCTCCTAAGCTATCACTCCCTCTTCCATGCCCCTCTTTCCTTATGTCTCTCTCTTTATCACTCTATCTCACCCCCTATATCTCTCTACCTCTCCCTCTATCTTGCTCTATATCTATCTTTCTCTTCCTCTCTATCTCCCTCTCTCTATTCCTACCTCCCTATCTCTCTTTATATTTATCTCTCCCTCCACTTGTCTCTATCACCTCATTTCTCACTCTTGTCCCATCTATCTCCATTTCCCTATCTTTTCCAATCCCTATTTATCTCTACCTTATTATCTCTATCTTCATCTCTCTATCTCTTTCTATCCATATATTTATCTACCTCTATCTCCTTATCTCTTTATCTCTCTCCCTATCTACTTTTATCTCTCTATCTCTCACTCCTCCCTCTCCCTCTCTATATATTGAGCTCTCTCTCCCTCTCTCCCTCTCTCTATCTCCTCTCTTTATCTATTTCTATCCATATCTTTCTCTACATATATCTCCATATCTCTCTATCTCTCTCCTATCCCTCTCTATCTTTTTATATCTCCTTCTATCTATACATCTCCATCTCTCCCCCTTCTTCTCTCTCTCCCTCTCTACATTTCCCTCTCCCTTTATCTGTATTCTAATCTATATCCCCCCCTCTCTATATATGTATCCATATGTCTTGTTATTTTATGTCTCTCTATCCCTCTCCATTTCCATTCCTATCTTCCTCCATTTCCTCCATATTTCCTCCTTATATCCTCCCCTCTATCCTCCTTATCCATCTTCCTTCCTTCCTCTCCCTCTCCCTCTCCCTCTCCTTCTCCCTCTCCCTCTCCCTCTCCTTCTCCCTTTCCATCTCCATCTCCCTCTCTTTCTCTATCTCCTTCTCCAATTCTATATTTATCTTATTATCCCCTCTATGGCATACATAAGATGAGCATGCTATAAGATGATCATGTTATAACACACTCATGTTATGGCTCAATAGTTATTGACATAGGCTCAATCACTATTAAGCCATAACGTGAGTGTGTTATCATGTGAGTGTGGTATAACATGCTTTCATTATGCCTTGGATGGACCAAAAAGTGGTTGTGGCCACTTTTTGGTCCCTCATCGCATGCCCTTTAAAAAATTTAAATACTTTCAATCATGCTAATCAAATGTATTTTTGTTTTGCATCACCTATGGTGATTTGATTCAATAGCCAATTGAATATAGACATACCAAGTACAAACCTCCTATAATTTACCAATCTTAAGAAATTATGGAGTTTTGTGATATTCTTTATGGTAGAACACTCTTGGATGACACATATTTTAACTAGGTCCTAATTTATTCCATGTGCATGGTCCATAATGTATCTTATATAGTATATATTTGGCATAGTGAATAAAATTTTCTCCAAATATTTAGAGCTTATATTACCATGAAGTGTGAAATAATTATTAGATGTATTAATATTTTCATCCCATTTTTTCTAAAACTATAATTTTATTAAGGTAGACAATAAAAAATGAGTTCCAATGTATGACTTGAAAATGTTTTTACTATCATATACATGAATGTCACTTGTGCATTGTTCAAACTAAAGAGAATAACCAACCATTCAAAAAAACCTTCATTGGATTTGAAGATTGTCTTTGAGATTTCTGAAGGTTCGATAAGAATATGTTGAAGACCTTGGTATCATGGAATTGGTCTAAAAAATCCTCTATTAGAAGAAGATGATAGTAGTTATTTATTGTGATCTTGTTGAGTACTTTATAGTTAATGGATAATTGAAATATATCATCCTTATTTGGTATGAACATGTAATTGGGTTTCTACAAGGTGAAGAACTAAGTTTGATGTGTAAATTATCCATGAGTTATTATATCTACTAGTTTATCACTTTGTGCTCAAGGAATGATCATAATGTAGAGATTTATTAAGTAAAGGTGGCCATAGTATTAATTAAATTATATGCTTTATGATGCAATATTAAGATGCTCTATTTTATTATTGAAAGAGATCCTTGTTCTCCTCCAATATTTCATTCAATCATTATAAATGTGCTAAGTGAGATGTGGAATGATTTTGAACTACAAGGATACTCTTACTCTTAGTTTTGACTATAAGAAGTATATTATATTCCTAGAAATAATAAATTTCTTACATTTCTTAGCACTAATGAGAGATAACCTAGGGATCAATTTTGGTATGTAATATCAATTCCCACCAACATCTCTAATATCATTCCTAAAATTTACCTCATTAGTTATAGCTCAATGAAACAAAAATGGTTTCCCAAGTAAAACATGACATATCTCTCATGGTAGTAAATCAAAAGTACCACACCTTGAAATGGATTGATTTTCTACACCAATGTCATTATTGAGTGCCATGTTTCGTTTTACCATTAATTTATGAAATAATTGAAGATAAATTAGGTTCTCATTATTAATTATAAATCTATTAGTTATCCATTGCCAAAAATTTAGGAGTAGAACAACCTCTCTGCTTCTTGTGAGTCATTTTTTTATCAAAAGGCAATGCTAGTTTTATCAATCATAGAGCTAGGCTCTACATCCAAAATTTAATTTCCTTTCTCATGTGCCTAAGTGGTAGTGTTAGTGAAATATAATTGAAAAAGAAGCTATTTTGTAGTAGTACTCTCTCTAGTTATGTGCCTTCAAGATTTGTGAACTAAGTACTAGTTACTACTCTTGGATCAATTCTCATTCTCATTAGATAATGTCTCTTTTTTTAGATAACCATATAAGTCCTTTTACTTTATTTCAAATCTATTGAGTTTCAACCTTGAAACTCTTTGAATACACTTTTCCTAAGGCTTGGATTCTTTATTCTAATTATTTTATTTGAATTTGGCTTTAAAATTGAATTTGAATCTAAAAAATACTTGAGAGTGAATATTTGGAGGAAATTTATGTTTAATTGGATGTATGGTCTCAATATTGATCTACAATATAAAATCATATTCTACCTTTTTTTTTCATCAAGTCTCTTGATTGTATAATTTAGAAACTATAGTATGAAAGTTATTCACATATTCTTGCATTAACTGATCTTGTGATTGGCACACTTGTGAAAACTTGATATATTGACTATCATAGTTTCCAACTAGATAGTAGGCTACTTTCAAGTATTTAATAAAGCTTCTCCAAGTGTTTAGATATTGATAAGTAAGCTCTTTTTCATGGGATGCATGGTATTTTTTATCCTCTTATGTAGTAGGCATGTAATATTTTAGAAGGGCCAAGAAAACCTTCTCTTTTAGATAAATGATTTACAATGAAGTATGAATATATGATATTAATCTATTTATCTAAATCATATGTTTCTATGTTACCTTTAAAAATAGATATGTAGGGATCGAATTTACCTTATATGTAGACCTATTTAAATATTTATTGCAAGAAGATATCTATAGAAGATTTTGTAGACAATCAAGAAGTTAGAAAAAGTGTTCAAAGATGATTTCTCTAGTGCATGCATAATTATCTTCTAGATCTTCCTACTAGCCTTCTCTAAAGCATATATATAGCTTTCATCTTTTAAGATTTGTTTGAAATCTTGGGTCACTAGATAGGAAGTGTTGGTGCACAAAGTTGTAGGTCCCAAATCCCTAAATTTAACCACTCTCTTAGCATCAAGGGATTCAAAGTTAGAGAAAAAATCTCTATCATGATTAGATACAGAAACACTAGATTAATTTACTAAGGATGGTAATACCTTATTTGAATTTGGTATTAGCTAGACCCAGGGGCTTAGCTAAGGGTATCACAAATATGACTAAACACAATTAAAGATAGACAAGTGGATAATTTGATGCAATAGTTCTTGTTGTATGCATGACCCCAAATTTTTCACTGTGCCAAGAACTTAACTATTATTATAACCTCTACTAAGCTAATAAGCACATCACTATGTATGGCAATAAGACATGGGTAAAAAAAAATGACTCTTTACGATAATAATTTCTATGGATCACTAAACATGTTTTCCCTAATTAAAATGTTAAATTATGAAGTGCATACAATCTACTTCCTACTCCTACTCTACTAGTGTAATGTTTTTAAGTTTGTGCATAGTGGATCATTTCTTTTGGGATCAATTCCTATTCAATGGATTGTTGAGTCCAAGAATACCATAAGGAATAAAATTAAAAATCACAAAGGAATATGAGCAATGCATAAAAATACATCACAATTATTGATATCAAGAAACTAAACATTCTTATGTATCCATATTAAATTGTAGAAATTCATATGCAATAAAGTAATGACCATTAAAAAGCTTGCAATGCATTATGATGTTGTTCCATTTATCAATTATTCATTATATTCATTCTAGTGAAGTGGAAAGAGGAAAACCTAAGCTAGAAATTCATAAAAATTCCACAAATGGAACCATAAAGATATTCATCTACAAGAATCATATACAAAATTAACCTCAAGATTTATAAAAAAATTCCACTGTAATGGTGATTGGATTTGCAAGATTTGAACCCTATAATACCCTTTGACTTGTAGTCATATGGAATGAAAATGATCAATATATATTTTGGAAAATGAATTGGAATATATGACACTCTAGATTAACTACTTTTTCACTTTAAGAATGATTCAGGAGCATCCAATGGTGTAGGGAAATCTTGTATCACCCAAAAAATAATTGTTTTCTTTATTTTCTTTAGTTTTTTTGAGTCCCATGGTGGCACTTAAGGGGTATAAGACTATTAGACATCAAAAATAGCGAAAAATGGGCACTTACTATTTTTAGTAAGTCGGCCTAAACAGGCTCGTATGAACATGAAAATTTACCCCAAGGAGCAGAGCTGAAAGACATTTCCAGTCGCAAAAGAATCACCTCAATACCCTACACAGTTTGGGAGATATTAAAGTTTTTGTCCCGAGAAATTTCTACAATGCAACTTCAATTTTAGATATAAAACTTTAGAGGCCCTGAAATAGCTCGAAAAGTGGCCAAACTGACCAACATTCAGTTTGCATGTTGTAGAGCTCGTCGAGAGCTTTCCAATGATATGCGATAATAGAAAATCGGACACTCGGATAAAAAGTTATGGCCCCACAAAGTTGATCCTCTAAAAAGTGAATTTCATTAAAATTTCTTCCTAGGCCAAAAATCAAAAGGCAGGAATTTTGGCACCAAAACAAAGGGGGAAATATGAACTTTCTAGAACATTCTAGGGTGGTTATTGGGGAAAATAAAAAGGGTTGAGTGGGGGTTGTAGAAGGCAGCCCTAATAGTGCAAATTGTGGCTCTGAATAGTAGATTTTCTTTTCAAAGTTGATTTTGTTGTAATGAATCCAGCCCATGAGGTTGTAGCATGTAAGCTTTGAATCTATAATTTCCTTTTCTAAAAATAATTGAAAGTGAGTCACTTTTTTGTCTCGCATCTTCTATGTTAGTATTTGTTGATGTGATTTCCATGGGTTTTGGGTAGTGTGGCCTTCATCAAGTGATATCAAAGCAAGAGTTCCTGAGCCTGAAATAGGGTGTCAAACGTGAGGCAGTTGCAGCAAGACCTATGAGTGTGGGTTGAGTTCAAGATGCCTCCAAGACTTTCCCAGTATGGCAGAGGTAGAGGTCATGGTGGAGGAAGAGATCCACCTAGAGATGAAATCAGATCCCTTAGAAGGCAATTAGAAACCTTGCAACAAGAGGTTCGAAGAAGAGATGTGCAATAAGAAAGAGATGACAGTGAAGATGAAACGAAAGAGGAAATGGAAGAGGAAGAGTAGGATCCAATGGATCCTAAAGAAAGAAGATTGTTGCAGGTGATCTCAAGCATTGAGAAGAGACCTAAAATGGAGGTTTCAACTTTTAGTGGAAATCTAAATCCTAAAGAATTGATTGATTGGATCAATGACATGGAGGAATTTTTGAGTTTGAGGAGATTGAAGATCCTCACAAAGTGAGGTTTGCAAAGACAAAATTGAAAGGTCACGCCAGTATATGGTGGAAAGAGGTCCAGTTAGAAAGAGGAATACAAGGGAAAGATAAAATTTCCAAATGGGAGAAAATGGTGTCAAAATTGAAGAAAAAATTTATTCCAATCAATTATGAATTGGAGCTAATCAAGAAGATGTAGATCTTGAGGAAAGGAACAAGGATGGTGAAAGAATACACAAAGGAATTTCACCAAGTCTTGATTTGGACAGGACATTTTGAGGTGAATAAAGATAAATTTTCTCATTATATTAATGGGTTGAAGCCAAGCATACAAGAAGAATTGGCACTAGTCAGAATGACCACCATTGAGGATGTTGAGATTATGGATGCACAGTCCCTGAAGCTCCAGAATCTTTAATGGAGGACCCTTTCCAGGAAAGATAATCAACCACACATAAAGTGTTTGAACTTAGGCATGCACAATGGAGATTCTATATTGATATGATATGATATGATATTGATATTATACAAATGAACAAGTTGCCTAATTATATATGCAAGAATGAAAACCTAAGATGCATGAGATGTTGCCATGTCCCATGATCTAACAACATGTGACAACATGTGAACCCTATCTAGGAAATTATTAAATGTTGAGATAAGTTCTAGAAGGACAACTCATCTTCTAGAAGGAATCTTATCCCTACAAACATGGAAGGGGACATTACCCCATTATTAAATGAATTATCTAATTAATGCAACCTAGGACTAAATTGATGCAAGACCTAAGTTAAATTATGCTAGTGTAATAATTAATTTAATTACACTAACACCCCCCATAAGTTCAACTTAGGGAGGAAATGCAATGATTATGCAAGAATATGATGATGATGGGTCCCAGCTATGAGGCCATGTTAGGTACCCATGTATATGATGAAGATGCAAAAAACTCTCCCACAACCGGAGAAAGGGGGAAAACCCAGTGGGAACAAAACCCCTCTCCAAAAAAGGAGATGAAAAAGAAAAAAATGTGAGATAGGATGGAAAGGATAGAGGACTCCCAAATACCCCCCAAGTACACCATCTGTTAAATGGATACAATACAATAGTCCCCCCATAGGGAGGAAAGAGAGACAATATATCCCCCCCCAAGAAGATGTGATCACCTCCAAAGATGGTAAGTGTTTGAAGACAAAACAAGATCCAATGTCGACAAACAACTTGTCTCCCTTTTAGAAGAAATAGAACCAACTGCAAGTGTAGGGATGCTTCCCACTCCGGATAGGAATTGAAGGAAGGATGAAGGTGGATGATGATGTCTCTGAACTTTGCTCATGTGTCTCCTTGCTTGGTTATGAAGATGCCATAGTCCCAAACAATGAAGAGGGTGACAAACCAGGATGATGTGGAAACTGATGTTGAACAATATCCAAAGACAGTGATGTGATGGAGACTTGATAGCCCCCCCTGAATGATGTGTCCTCAAAACCACTAAAAGAAGTCTAAAGAAAATCCAATGGTAGATGCTGAATAAAACCTCAAGTCCCGAATGGAATGATAGGGAAGAAGTCTCAAACATGAAATATCGAAAGAGAAACCACGTGCCTCCAAGATAGTCTCAGGATCCCCAAGCATGGTTGAGACAAAAGGATGAGGATACTCAAGAAAACTCTCCAAAGTGGGATTTGAATAGAGGAGTGATATCCCCTCAAGAATGTCCCCCAAACCTGTAGAAGTAGCCAAGTCAAAGATACCTGAAACAAAGCCATCATGTAATGTCAAGTCTAGAAAACTAAATGTGCCCTGATGAATGATGATGGTGGAAGCCTCAATCAATGAATCTAGACAAGGAATCACTGAATGTGAAGGAATACCAATAGTCTCTGATGGAGAAGAAGCACCTGAAGGAACCTGGTCAACCTCTTTGGAAGATTCAAGGAAATCAAATTCCTGCACAACAATATCATCATGGGGTACTTGATCTGAAGAATGATATTCTGAATCATGACCATCAGGGAAGGGTGGAGTATCTGATCCTCCATATATATCCCAAAGCTTAGTCCAAAGGATGTGAGGACAATCACAATGATCAATAGAACTCAAAACATCACAATCAACTTGCATAGAAATGATCTCCAAGACAGTGTATCTGCTGCAACTCCAAGCAAGTTCATGAATACCTTCACTTGGATGGGGAACTATACCATATAGATGAGGCAATAGATCAAGTGATTGGAGATGGTGATTGATCCCATCTTGCCATTGTGAATAGTTTCCCTTGTGCAACATAACCAAAGAAGGAGTATATGCAAACCCCATAATTAAATTTTCTCCAAAAACACAAAGACAAATGACCTTCAACAACAAAGAAAGACTTCTAAGGATGATGTGCAACTGAAGTGATGATACCTGGATCAAAAAATATTTTCCCAAGCTTTAGGATATCCAAGTTATTGAAAAAATGCACCAAGTTGAAAAAAATCAATGCAAGAGTACTTGGAGCTGAAACTGATCAAGGGGTTTGGACTAATGAAAAAATATCTGAAAATACTTCTTGATGCCACTGGAATCACTAAAATCCGATCAACGGTTGCGAAGATATGAGCCTCTAAGTCCAGATTAGGGTTTTGTCTTCAGTTGGCTATAGAAATTTCTATGAGCAAAATTTCATAGAACAGATGTCACCACTGGAAAGTAGACTAAATTACCTTTCTGATATTATCTCGTTTGTCGATTTTTGATACCGTGGGTGAAAGTTGTGATAAAACAAAAAAATGCCTTAAGTAGGCACTATGCAGGCTAATTAGGTGCAAAAATTAAGCACTCGGGCTTAAAAAAATTATGGCCCTTGGTTCTTGATGTCACCCAGGGTGTGATTGGAAGTTTAAAAAAATCCCCACCAGATGGGCGGAGTCGGAGTGGTGGCAAATGGTGGCAGTGCAGCTCCAAGTAACACCGTCGATAATAACACCACCTGGTAGTCGATCAAACACCGGTGGGGTGGTTGTACAATGGGAGCAACGACGAGAGTGCCAGGGGTCCAGAGGGAGGACAAATTTCAATAGGTGATGATAGTCGGTTGGGACAGATGTGACGGTGAACAGGCCCTGCAAACGTACAACAACCGCCAACATGTATGTACCCTTCCTTCCCTACAATAACTACCGCCAACCAAAATTCTACAGACTAAGAATACCGATAAAAAGAATTTGATTTTTTTTATTATTGCCAATGGAAAATAAAAAAATCAAAGTGAATATTTGAATATATGCAGATAAAAGATTATAATCTGCAAGAAGGATATATGTCGACGATTTTTCAAAAAAATCAAACCCTTCCAATGTCGATAGAAAGTTGATGTTGACCGATTAATTTAATAGGCAGTCACTCCATGAATAATTTTTTCTGCCAAACTATAGAGAAACATTTTTATTTATTTTTTTACCAAATAATGCAAAAAAAGCCCTAATTTTTTTCTAAAATGAAGAAGTGCCTACTGCTAAAAAAAAAATTCCTTAGAGGACAACTGACAGAGGTGGATTTTTTTTATTGCAAATTTGTACGGATCGTATCAGTTGATTTTGCAAACCCAAATACCTCTGATGGCTCCCAGGTTGATGAATCCAATTTTGATGATTGGGTAGGCAATCCTAGGGTTTCAAGGCCTTCTGAAGATAATGGCGAGCTCGGATTTGACTCTATCTACTTCAGAAATCAGCTTGGTCCCTGGGTGGAGTCAAGTAGCCTTCAATGGAAACCTTCAAGCCTACAAGAATCTCGCACATCAACTTTCTTGATCGAAGGTTGATGTTTCACTGAACTTGGCTCTAATACCATGTTGATATTATGGATGCATAGTCCCTGAAGCTCTAGAATCTTCAATGGAGGACCCTTTCTAGGAAAGATAATCAACCACACAGAAAGTGCTCGAACTTAGACATGCACAATGGAGATTCTATATTGATATGATATGATATTGATATTATACAAATGAACAAGTTGCCTGATTATATGGGCAAGAATGAAAACCTAAGATGCATGAGATGTTTCCATGTGTCATGATCTAACAACATGTGACAACATGTGAACCCTATCTAGGAAATTATTAAATGTTGAGATAAGTTCTAGAAGGACAACTCATCTTCTAGAAGGAATCTTATCCCTATAAACATGGAAGGGGACATTACCCCATTATTAAATGATTTATCTAATTAATGCAACCTAGGACTAAATTGATGCAAGACCTAAGTTAAATTATACTAGTGTAATAATTAATTTAATTACACTAACAAAGGACACTTATCATTTTTCACTAAAGGTTGAAGAATGACTAAACAAGAGGTTTGAGAGAAAACAACGAGGTGGAGGCCATGGAGGAAAGATAGGTGGATTATCATATGGAGGTCAAAATGAAGATCAAAAGAAGGGTAAAGGCTCTAGTAGCAGCCAAAACCCGAAAGGAGATAACACCTACTATCCTCATGATCAGAATAATGGAGACCAAAGAGGAAGGGGAAGATTTGGATGAGGACTAGGAAGAGGAGGCTTTCGTGGAACCTGTTTCTAGTGTGGAGAAGGACATAGAGCCTATGAGTGTCCTCAACATCAAGGAAGGACAAATAGAAAACCTAAGGGTAATGCATGAGTTGCACATGTTGATGAAGATGTTGAGTCTTCACATTTTGAGGATGCAGAAAGATGAGAGGTTCTTGTTACTAGAATAGCCTTGCTAAATGTGAAGGAGCCAACTCAAAGGAAGAATTTTTTTCGCACCAGATGTAAGTGTGAAGGTAAAGTTTGCAATGTTATTATTGATGGAGGTGGTATAGATAACCTTGTTTTAGAAGAAATGGTTAGTAAGTTGTGATTGGAGAGAAGAATGCATCTTAGCCCTTACTAGATTTCTTGGTTGTAGAAGGACCATAAATCCTTGGTAAATGAACAATTTTTGGTAAAGTTCAAGATTGGAAATTACCATGATGAGGTATTGTGTGATATTATGCCTATGGATGTTTGTCATATGTTGTTGGGCAGATAGTGGTAGTTTGATTGACAAGAAGTACATGATGGACATGTCAACACCTATTCTTTGACAAAGGATGGAGTTCGTCATAAGTTGAAGCCCTTGAAAGAGGCAGAGGAAAAGGTATGCAGTAATGCAAGAATTTATTTGGTTGATGGAAGAAAGTTCCTAGAAGGTATGAAGCATGAGCATATGTGTTTTGCATTGATCCCTAGAGTTGATAAAGAAGATACTACTAAGGTACCTGTAGAGGTTTCAAATTTGTTGAATGAGTTTCAAGCTATTATTTATGATAATGTACCTAAAGGTTTCCCTCATGTAAGAAAGATTAGTCATCAGATGGACCTGATTCTTGGAGCTAGTTTGTTGAATAAGGAAGCTCATTGTATGACTCTAGCAAAGAGTGAAGAGTTGTTGTGGAAAGGATTGATTCAAGAGATTTTGAGTCCATGTGCAGTACCTGTAATACTAGCACTAAAGAAGGATGGGGAATGGTGGATGTGTACTGATTCTAGAGCCACCAACAAGATCACCATCAAGTACAAATTCCCCTTGCCAAGGATGGATGACATTATGGATTGTTTGAGTGGAGTTGAGTACTTCATGAAGATAGATTTGAAGAGCGGATATCACCAGATCCGTATTAGAGAAGGAGATGAATGAAAGACAACCTTTAAAACTAAGGAGGGCTTGTACGAATGGTTAGTCACACCTTATGGGCCAACCAATGCACCGAGCACATTTATGCAACTTATGAATGAGGAATTGAAAGAATTTTTAGGAAAAATTGTTGTTGTTTATTTGGATGATATTTTGATTTTTAGTAAGACATTGGAAGAGCACTTGATGCATATCCGAAATTTTTTTGAGAAGCTAAGGGATGAGAAGTTGTTGATTAATTTAAATAAATGTAGTTTTGTGAAGAGAGATTTGGTGTATTTGGGATTTGTTGTCTCAGCAGAGGGTCTTAAAATGGATCCAAAGAAGGTGAAAGCTATCATTGAAAGGCCTACCCTGAGGAATGTTATAGAGGTAAGATCATTTCATGGTCTAGCAAGTTTTTATAGAAATTTTATTAAGAATTTTAGTAGTATTTGTGCACCCCTAACTGAAGCGATGAAAGGGGATAGAAAAGAGTTTAAGTGGACTACAGGAGCAGCCAAAAGTTTCGATATGTTGAAGAAGAAAGTTGCAGAGCAACCTATTTTGGAATTTCCAAATTTTAATAAGGTCTTTCAGGTAGATTGTGATGCTAGTGGTACTACCATAGGAGTTTTTTTGAGTCAAGCAGGTAAGCATGTTGCCTATTTTAGTGAGAAGTTAAATGACAGTAAGAAGAAATACTATGTCTATGATCAAGAGTTTTATGCTATACTTCAAGCTTTGAAGAAATGGAGACACTATTTGTTGCCAAAATAATTTGTTTTATATTCTGATCACTAGGCTTTACAGTATCTCAATAGTCAAGGAAAGTTGAATCAAAGGCACTTAAAATGGGTTGAGTTTTTGCAAAGTTATACCTTTGTTTTGAAGCATGGGAGTGGAAGATCAAAAAAAGTTGTAGATGCCTTGAGTAGAAGGAAAAATTTGTTGATAGAAATGAATATAGAGGTTGTTGGGTTCAATGAACTCAAGAGTTTGTATCTAGAAGACCCATACTTTGCAGAAGCTTGTAAGGCTTGTTTGAAACCTGTTACATTAGATAAGATGAGATGGTTTGATTTCTTAATCCAAGATGCAATGTTGTTTAGAGGAAGTCAATTGTGCATTCTAAGGAGTTCTATGAGAGAGAATCTAATCAAGGAGAACCATAGTGGAGGATTGGTTGGAAATTTTGGTCAAGATAAGACCATTGCTCTTATCAGTGAGAATTATTATTGGCCACAGTTACAACAAGATGTGAAGGAGTTTGTACAAAGTTGTAGAGTATGTCAAATGGTGAAAGGAACAAGTCAAAATACTAGATTGTATCTTCCATTACCTGTACTTGAGAGGCCATGGGAGGATATTAGTATGGATTTTGTTCTTGGATTACCAAGGACACAGAGAGGGCATGATTCCATATTTGTGGTGGTGGATAGATTTTCAAAGATGGCACATTTCATTCTATTTCATAAGACCAATGATGTTGTTTTTGTTGCAGAGTTGTTTTTTCAAAGAGGTGGTTAGACTACATGGTCTACCAAAGAGTATAGTTTTAGACAAAGATACTAAATTTGTTGGTTATTTCTGGAGAACATTATGGAAGAAGTTGAAGGCAGATTTGAAGTTTAGTTTTGTGCACCATCTACAAACTAATGGACAAATAGAGGTGGTGAATAGGATTTTGGGTAACCTGCTAAAATTCTTAGTAGGAGATAAGCCTAAGGGATGGGATTTGATTATACCACAAGAAAAATTTGCTTACAAATTTTTTTTCAATAGGAGCACTGGTAAATCACCATTCCAAATTGTATATGGGAGTAGTCCAAGAACTAATTTTGAACTTTAAGAAAGATGGATAAGGGGGAGAAGAGTAGTGCTGAGGCTGAATATTTTGTTGCGCACCTAAAGAATTTGCATGAAGAGGTGAAGAAACATATCAATAAGATGAACTCATTATATAAGGCTCAGGAAAATTAGAAAAGGAGCTATAAGGAGTTCCAGGTAGGAGATGAAGTCATGGTTCATTTGTGAAAGGAAAGGTTTCTAGTTGGTACATACAACAAGTTAAAGATGAAAAAGTTTGGACCATGCAAGATCCTAAAGAAGCATAATTCATGAAATGCTTATGAGGTAGAGTTGCCTAGTTGAATAAACATTTCTTCTGTGTTCAAAATTGTTGATTTGATAGAGTATCATGAAGGCGATATAGAGGAGGGTCAGCTAAAAGAACAGTGGAAAATTCCAACACCTACTTCAGAGAAGGAAGAGATAGAAAAAATCCCGGATAACCATGTGGGTAAAAGCACAAGAAACGAGCAATATGTAGAGTACTTGGTGAAATGGAGAGGAAGGCCTCCTAAAGATTCATCATGGTTATCTGAGGCTGAGGTTAACCATCTTGGTTTCCCTCTAACTCCTAAGAAGTGATAGGGTCACTTTAAAAATTACCCTAGGTGTCTAATGCAAGAGCATCCAGTAGTGTAGGGAAATCTTGCATCACCCAAAAAAAATGTTTTTTTAATTTTATTTAGTTGTTTTGAGTCCCATGATGACATTTGAGGGGTATAAGACTGTTAGGCGTCAAAAATAGAAAAAAATGGGAACTTACTATTTTTAGTAAATCAGCCTAAATGGGCTTGTATGAACATGAAAATTTACCCCAAGGGGCAGAGCAGAAAAACATTTCCAGTCATGAAAGAATCACCTCAATACCCTACACAGTTTGGGAAAAATTAAAGTTTTTGTCCTAGGAAATTTCTCCAATGCAGCTTCAAATTTAGATATAAAACTTTAGGGGCCCCAAAATAGCTCAAAAAGTGGTTGAACTGACCTACAGTGGGTTTGTACATTGTAGAGCTCGTCGAGAGCTTTCCAACGATATGTAATAATAGCAAATATGACACCCAGATCAAAAGTTATGGCCTGCGAAGTTGATCCTCTAAAAAGTGAATTTCATAAAAAAATTCTCCCTAGGCCAGAAATCAAACAGAGGGACTTTTGGCGCCAAAATAGAAAGGGGAAATTTGAAGTTTTAGAACATTCTAGGGCGGTTATTGGGGAAAATAAAAAGGGTTAAGTGGGGGTTGTAGAAGGTGGCCCTGATAGTGCAGATTATGGCTCCAAATAGTATATTTTCTTTTCATAGTTGATTTTGCTGTAATGAATCAAGCCCATGAAGCTGTAGCATGTAAGCTTTGAATCTGTAATTTCATTTTCTAAAAATAATTGAAAGTATGTCATTTTTTTGTCCTACATATTCTATGTTGGTACCTGTTGTGATTTTTGTGGGTTTTGGGCGGTGTCGCCTTCATCACTAAATATAAAAAGTGTATGAAGGGAAATGTTAGAAGTTCAAGGATCGGGGATACCATAGAACTCAAGCCACAAAGGATGCAAGTAAAGGGATGACCAAAACTAAAACTCTAAAATGAAATTTAATGTAAAGGATTGGGGGTTCAAAGTTTGGATGAAAGGAATTACAATAAGATAAAGTTTGAAACTTTGAAAAAAAGAAGGGAAAAGGTCAGGTTCGAAGGAAATAGATACTAGGAAGGAAAACTCAAAATATTTATTAGAAAAGGAGACAAGGGTAGGGGTCAAGGAAAAGGTATGTTAGGATGAGAAATTCCAATATCCTAATAGGGACAAAGGAAACAAAAATTTGGGAGGAAAGACATACTATAAAGGGGAACTCTGAAAATCTAACATAAGCATAGTCCTTTAAAATTTGAACATAAAACCTCCACACTTAGAATTGTTGGGAATTTTACAACTTCTAGCACATGACACGAATGTGGGGGATGATGGAGAACAACACATATATAAAATTTGACCAAGGGATACCCATTAGGAAATATCTTAAATTGGCTATCTATTTAAATGACATAATAATGCTAAAATACATAAAAGGGGTTAGGATTCAAGTGCAATTGTATAGTTAAATTGGCTATCAATAGGAAGAATGTACAAGGATCATGGGTTCTAAACCTAATTTCCCATAATATAAACTATTATAGATGGTAATACAAACTAAGACATGATATATATATATAATTTTATCATATTTGGACATGGAATGAAGTTTGTGGTATGTGATACTACTAATCTAGGGTCTAAGATAATACCTAAATGATAGTGACCCTTAGAAAATTAAATGTTCTATGGAAGAAGCATATTTTGAATAATAGAGGTTGAGAACTATATTAGAGTATATTAGGCTAAGGTAATGATGGATCACATATCAAATAGTCATTATGATAAGAACTATAATATGTATATTTGTATTAAATAATGGTCATCCAAAATATTGAATAATTTATGTGTTAAACACCTAAAAATTACCTTTTTGTTCTACCATTGAGCTAGTTAATTTACTAGTTAACTACATGCTCCACCATAACAAATAATGGTAGGTTGTAATAATATATGGTGAGGAGCGTGATGAGTCATTTAGGAATTATAAGACTATGCACAACTCTATTAGGTTCTTGAACGATTCCTCTATATTATCATTATCTAGGGATGACATTGTAAATTTATATGTGGATTAATTCAATTAGAGCATATACCACTAGATGGATATAGAAAGCCTAGATTAGATTTAGGTTGTCACAACCCTACCAAATGTTCTTTGGTGATAACTAGTATGCTGATGCAACCATACAAGACATGTGTAAGCGATGATAAAGTTATGAACTTTTGAGTATCCTAAATCCACCTATGTAAAATCATAAATATATTAAATAATCTTCAAGACATTCCTTATCTTTTATATATATGGTTTTCCATGAATACATGTCTATTTTTATTTTAGTTATTTTAAATATGGTCTAGATATCCTATACAATATTGTGTGCCACATAGGTAGCCAATATCCTACTTCCCAAGTCACTCATCATTTTATCACTTGCCACATAGAGTCATTAAATTTCTTGTCCTTTCATTGTTATTTCACAATAATGGTTATATAATATTTTTTTATAATGATAACCATAATTGAAATATCATTTTTCTTTGTGATAAATTAAAAATTATAATATTATAGTACAATAGTTGCTAATAACTAGGATATTTTTATGGGTTGATTTCTTTTACAAAGAAATTTTTAAAATTTCAATAAATTATAATTACCATAATTAAATTTAAAAATTATATTCACCAATATTTCCTTTCAATGTACATAAATGTCATATTTACCAAAAAATTCATACATTTGTAATAAATTTCATGATTTTTCTCAAAATTTACCTACACTACATGTATTTTATGTTTAAATAAACCATATTCAATTTCCTCCCATTTTATACTTATCAAAACATTGCATTCATCAATGTTGTCCTTGCCAACAACATGCATTCTTCTAAACTACCAACTAAATTGATGCTACAAACAAATAAGAATAATTTCATTAATTAAAGTCAAGATTTATTTTAGTTGAAGGCTTATTGTGAAATATTTGATTTCAATTTTTTAATTCCTATTATTGGATTTCATTAAATCTTTTATTGGATTCTATTAAGCTTTTTTGAATTATTATTAAATTTTATTAACACAATCATCGAATTCCCAATCAACTTTTTTGGTATTTTAACATTATAAATATTTGATTTTAATATTGATGAAAAACATTTTAATATTTTGATTCTAATACTACAAATATTGGATTTCAATATTGATACTCATGAAGTATCGAGATAAGGTATGTTTTATGATGAGGCAAAATCAAGAAGTTTGAGATGAATTATGGAAAGTTCATAAGGGATGTAATAGATCATGTACCAATGTAGATTTATTTGATTCTTAAAATCTATGGGGTAGTAACCAAGTGTAAGGCCCCTCCCTTTATATTAGTGTCATAGCCTTTTATTCTAAACTTATACTACGTTGTGTGAATTAAGGATGCATCATTTAGATGATACTGGATTCAACTGTGTTTAAGTTCCATTGCACTTTTAGTCATTTGACTCTAAGGGTAGATTAGTTAAACTCTCATGTGAATGATTCAATTAAGGTATATGACTGAATCTACATTGATAGAAATGATAATGAATTGTACTATAATGTGTTGCTAAGGTCCTCTTGTTATAGAAGTCTTTTCTTATCATTTGACTCATGTTGATTTAGAATTTCTCCCATAGTATTCACTCGAGGTTCCTCATATTAGGTATTATGACTAGAGTCACTAAAGGAGCCTTAGAGGTTCTAGTAAAAATAGCAGGTGCAAATTGGATCCCTATAGTATTGCTTAACTTAGAGAAAATAAGCTAGCAAGTGATTAAAGAAAGGTGAAGAGTGTTAGAGTCCATACTACCATTGAGGTTGAGACATATCATTGAATTATGATCTGCACTTAAATTAGATCATACCCATACTAATAGCTGGGAGATGTTAATAGTCAGTTAATATGATAAGGATATTTGAACCTAGCTTTTATTAGAGTAATAACATGTTGGAAATTTGATTGTCATTGAGGTGAAGGGTATCTTGTGGATGCCAAAGTAGAGGTTGTGGCAATGAGTTTGATTGATGTAAATAGGGGCACCTCATTTAGGTCAGTAGGAGATCTGAGCGATATTAGATGAAGAGATGTTGTTTGAGGTCAAGAGTGTTTCCTAAGGATGCTAGTAAAAATGTTTCATTGGCCTTAGGGTGTCATTACAACAAGCCTTAGAGAGTTCCAAAATTTCAGACTTCAAACCTCAAGCTTACCTATTATTGTTTGCTAAAGAGAAAAGAGTTAGTCATTTTTAGCTAAGTCCAAATAGGTATCAGACTTCGGGCTTTGGTCATACCATATACTGAATGCCTCAAAGAAATGAAGGATTGAGTTAAGTCTAAAATGGCTTGGGGCAGTAGGGTTAAGACTTAAGTATTACCTATTAGGTGTTAGAGATCAGCCCTAAGGCTTACGCCTTAACACAATGTTAAGTATGAAGTTACTTGGAGTAAATTCTGAAAGGGTGTCAGACTTTGGACTTCAGTGTTAAGGATTATGCCTTGAATTATGAATTAAGTAATAGGTAAAATGTATTAGTGGAGGCCAATACCCGAAAAGGTTTTAGGGATCAAAGGTCAGCCATAAGTATTAAGACTTATCAAAATGCTAAGTGATGAATGAGGTATGGGAGAACCCCGACCCCCAAATTTTTTTTCAAGAATCATAGGTCAAAGATGAGGCTTGCACCTTATCATAATGGCAAGGAAGTTTAAAATGGTAAATAGTAAAAAAGGAAGTTCCAATGCTAGCTCTTGAAGTGGGTATCAAAAATCAAAGAGATCAGCTCTAAGACTCAAACTGGGTGGGCTCTAGAGATTTCCCTTAAGGCTTATGCCTTAACATAAATTTATAAAGGAAGGATGAGGAAAATGTGAACCCCAAACCCAAAATGGTGTTAGAGTTTGTGGGTCGATGTTAAGTCCTTTGTCTTGACATGAAATAGATGAAGGGGTATAATGAAACCACGAACCCCGACACTTGAAATGGTCATGGTGTTCATGGGTTGGTGTTAAGGATTATGCCTTAACATGAAGCAAAGGAAGGAGTATTGGGTAACCCCAAACCCCAACACTTGAAAAGGCTTCAATATTCATGGATTCGGACGTAAGGCCTATACCTTACTAGTTGATTAGTATGTGGTAAAAAAGATGTCCAAAGGTTGACACCCAAAAGAGATAAGTTTGGTAATGCTTGAAAATGTTTGTTTTAAATTTCGCAGGTTGACCTGGTGACTTAACAGTTTGGCAAGGCAAGCAGTTAGTATGAAGAAAGCTCGAAGGCTGACACCCGAAAGGGGTATGATGAGAAAATACTTATGAAGGACCTTATTGGGCATTGTGAGTTAGAGGTATGGCTTATGCCTTACCAAAAGGCAAGTAAGCAGTATGAAGAAATGGTGAACCCTGACATTCGATGATCTAATGAGATATTTAAAAGTTTCAAGATCAGTGTTTTAGAGAGAGTTTTGGTTTGTGATGGGGTGGAGATTAAAAGGGTAAAGGGTAAGGTCGATGGTCAAACCTCAACACATGAGTAGAGAGCTTCATAATTAAGTGTTTGAGCTTTCTTGTTAAGTCTTATAATGCACTCCAAGCATAAGGTGAGGGAGATTAGAAACTCTCGACCCCCGATGGCAAGGAAGAATAAAGTCATCAAAATTGAAGGAGTATTTCTGCCATTACATGGAATGCTTGAGTTGACCAAAGTTGACCAAGGTGATTTTGTTGGAATAGTCACACATGGTAGAAATCAATGGTTTCAATTGATTCACATCACTATTGTGAATCACTTAAAGATTTGTGATCGCATTTATTACAGGTCAAATTGGTTGGTTGCTATTTAAAGCAAGGCAAGTAAGTGAGATGTGTTGGATCATGCTACGAATATCAAGGTCAATGGTATGCATTTCAAGGTGTGATTGTGTCAATGGTTGGGTGAATGAAGCTAGGGCATGAAAAATGATAAGTCAGTTCCAAGTAACATTCCTGGAAGAAATGAAGGAAAGATATGCCACCATTAATACACGTACAAAAAAGTAGGTGGGGTGATCGAGAAAACAAGGGATGGATAAAAATGCAAAAAAACCCCTAGATTATGTTATGCCATAAATGGAAGGGAAAGGAAATTGGTTAGGGGAGCTCAACTCAAAAAAAAAAGCTTTCCGATGAAGAAAAGAAAAAGGGTGTGGCAAGAAAGGACACTTCTCTCCAAGCGATAAAGAATGTGAAGGGAGTCAAATAGCCATTGGAGGGGGATGAAACAACTGAAATTGGGGAGGAGCATTTTCATGCAGGTAAAAAGAATCATGGAGCCAAAGAACAGCCTTGAGACACCATCTCAAGTAGTGGTTAATATTTACACAATTATGGGGGTCTATCTTGTAACTAGGTTTAAAGAATACCCACATATAATTTTTGTGCGTGTAAATGCATTCACATATTGGACCCTATCATGGGTATTGGGGGCATTGGCCGTGTTTTTCATCTATGGTTTTAGAGAGGATAATACCTAGGAGTTTCTATTATACCCGAATCGTATCTATGAGTACTTTGGGACTATGTGATTAAACTTATCCTCCATCAACCATTCCATTGGTATCAAGTGAAACCCTTATTTATGAGCCATCATATGACGATTTTAATGTTATCCCTAAGTGAATATAATTTGGAATTCTACATCCTTCTTGGTCTTCAAACACCTATAATAGTAAATTTATATAAATGTGATGATACATGATAGCCAATAAGAGAAATGGGTGTTGGAATGCCTTGTCTAGTGAAATTTGAGTATCGCACTCATGACATTGTTTGACAATTGCTTATACAAATTTTGTCTTGGAATATTAGTTTATATTAATTGAATAGAAGACCCCATTTCATCATCATGGGGTTAGAACATTTCTTGCTCGAGGGTTTGACTAGAGCTCGTGAAGCTTCATGATGTCAATATGGTAGGGTGGAGAGCATACTTGATTCTTTGAGTTATATCATTGTTGTTATTTATCTTGTGGTTAGAGATGGTCATTGGACATATCACTTCACTTGGATTCTTGCCTTGAAGTCAAACATATGTTAAATCTGACATTAAATTATCATGTAAACATGTACATTGTTTGGGGATAAACTATCTTTTCAAATTATGCATATTCGTATCGAGTTTTCCAATCCCCGAATTCACCTAAGTGGGTGGTAGTCGATGATGAAACTGTATGGGGTAAGAGAGCCCTAGAAAGGGTTGTATATCCACTCTTATAGTTTTTAATTAATGGAATAGAGGCATAAGATGAATTTGAGTAGAGAATTGAGTTTAGTGTATTTTAGTATTTTTGGGTTATGATTGTGACTGAGGAAAAGTCCTCTTGATCCTATGGATTATACCCCTTGTGTTAGTCAACCAAGTATATGATGGATGAATTATCTTGAAAGTTTCTAAATGTGGATTTCCTTGTTAACCTTTCACCCCATGGTCTTATGAATGTCATGTGGTGACCTTTGTATGGTTGGATTAAAACCACGACTTCAATTATAATTATCTATTCAAGATATGTTTTGGTTACCTTCATTCTAGACCAATTATTGATTATCTATGTTGGCAAGTGGCCCTTGAGGGGCGTTGTAATCTGGATTGTTAATCACTCCTTATAATAGAAGAAGCCCCTATAGATTCACCATTTTTTTTTATTCTTAGTATTTACTACTATTGCGAGTTAGTGGTGATTTAAACCTAGGTGTTATATGTGATTGTTGGTCAATCAAGTATGAGTTGTGTGAACTCAAGTTGTTGAAATACAGTTCCTATAAGAAATATATATGTAGGCAAGGCTGTCAGAGATGTGCCCCAGAGGAATTAGGTCTGGCCCCTAAGGTTTGTACTCTTTTCTTTACTTGAGTTAATATGGATATATTGTATTGACATAACTTGTGACTTGATGGTATCTTTTGAATTAAGTCGTGATGAATGATGAGTTATAGAGCTAATCAAGCCCACCTTGATTATATGAACCCCTTGTCTTCTCTTGAAGATCTACTAGAGTTTCCTAAGCAATTTAGTTACTTAGCTAAATATTATAATCTATAGTTGGTCAGATGCTATGCTTTTTTTAGAATTATGTGCTTTGGGACCAAAATTGTGTGAGTTATTCATGTGTTGTAATTGAAATTTGAATTTTTTTTGTCCTTAACTGTACTTTGGGTAAAAATGTCGGGCATTACACCAAACTCTACTTTATTAGTCTAGAAATCTAGTTGGATGGGTTTATTTATTCCTTGCTCATTATAGCCTAGACTTTGCCTATGAAAGATACTATGGTTGAGAAAATAAAAAAATTATTATAAATTTTGTCAAACTCTTGGGAATATATCTTATTATATTTAGATATGGAATCCATAGATTTAGCTACAGTTATGTGTTGGTAATGGTGGAGGAATATTAATTATGGAAGATGAAGGGGGATAGGAAGGGGATGGATGTGTGTGAGGGTTCATTAAATGTTTGGTGAAAAAGAGTATTGAGGAGATTTACCATAGTTATGAGTATCAATATGTGTTCATATAGGGAAATTAAAGTACTTGGGGTTTATTTATATTTAGTAGCATATGAAAGGGTAAAATTTAAGGATCCCTAATCATTATAAATAAATGGTTTGGAGGTTGGGGTAGATGGTTGAGTAGAAGGGAAATGATAGATAGGCGTGTCATTTGATAGGGATAGAGTAGATGTAGAAAGGATTCTATTTGAATGTGAAGAAGAAGAATCAAGGATTATTGCGGGATAGAAAATTTTAGAGGGATTAGGTGACCCTTTAATGAAATTTTGTAAGAGAATTGAAATATGTATGACTAGGTTAAATAGAACACATCACTTGATAATTTGGTAAATTTGAAAAGGAGTTTCATCAACATAAATTGTAAAATATTAATTTGTATACATGAATTGTAAGTAGTGAGGAAGTGTAGAGGGAATTACTTGGTCATGCTTTCCCAATTAGAATATTGTGAGCTAATTTACTAGGCATGACATGAAAGAGTGTTTTGAGGGTAAATATACCAACAATAATGGGTATAGTAATGGTTCCTAAGGATTCCCTAAATACATTATCAAAACCAAAAATAAAAAAATTAGATTTATTTAATAATAAATATTCTATATGAATACATCCAAGGAAATATATTATATGAATGTTTAACCTTGACCCATTGTCAATAAGAACATGGTTATCACTATTGGTTTTATATCTTGTAATTGTGTTCATTAGAAGTGATTCTTGAATAATTGAAGGGGATGGAATTTTAGATGATGAATATATATATATACATATATTATAAAGGAGAGGCTACCTTAGTGGGTTATATGAATGGTCAAAAAAAATATTTGTAAATCTTTTTGAAGACTATCTCAATGAGAAGGGGATATTTTAAGAAGATCCCAAACGGATATCTTAGCTTGTGTTGATTGCAGTTGTTCTATTGAGTAATAATCTTTGTGATTTTTGGTGAAAAATGGGATGGATTTTAAAAGGAGATAAAGGTTAATTTTTTAACCTAACATATTGAACCCTCATTAATCATTGGATAAGGCTAAGGTTTGAAAAATACTATTATTTATGATAGATAACCAATAATATACACAACTCTATCTAAATGTACTTTTTCTCAATTAAACTAGTTTTATACTTTAAATAAAACTACTAAGTTGGAAAATGAAATAGTTAAATACTAGAAATATAAATTTAAAATATGAAAATATGAAAATAAACTATAAAACAACAAACCTAGACTAGATAGAAACTCAATAAGGGAACTCAGGAGATACTCAATTCATACACTACCAGTCTAGTGTTGTAGTCCACCACTTGCACACTAATGTACTCTAGATTAATTATCATATAAAGGTAATAAAGGAATCAAGAAACTATAAAGATGTCAAATTTCTTGAACATAAGGAGCATGAACACACACAAAGTAGACAATAAGAGATCCTAAAAAATATAGAATAATGGTAATATGTTTTAAACTAGATTTAACTTGAATGAAGTACTAGGATAAAAAGAAACATTTAGAGAATGTAATAAATTTGTGAGTCTTCAAGAGATACTTGTAGTTGGGATAGAGGGATAAAGGTTGATTTCTTGGGATTTTTCCAAAATGGTCAAGCCCCAAACATTGTCTTCTGACATCCACTAGTAGTCATATATAAAAAAATATTAGAATAAAGATTAATATTGTGCACTCTTAAATAAATTTTAAGTGTGTCTAGAATTATAAAGAGAAACAATATCATAATAATATATTAATTTTAATATCCTCAATCTATGGAGCCACTAATATCATAGTGTGTGTTATAAATGAAATAATATGAGGTGAGAACTCCAAAGTGCCGATAAGAACAAGTATGGTAAAATATAAGTATGAAAAATATTATGAAGTTATCTTAAGAAAATGTCGAGAGCATGACAACAGCTATAAGAGAAAAAATATCATATCATGAGATTTTAATACTACAAAATATAAAAAAATAGAATAAAGATGAAAGGTTTGAAAATAAAATTAGATTTAAGGAAATAACAAATGCAAATGTTATCTACCTCAAGAAGGTTTTGAAGAGTATGTCTCTCTTGCTTGTAAAATGAAAACTACAATAAAGATGATATATCCTCTAATATAAAAACCTCCAACAAAAAGAAAGGACGCTTTTTAAAAGAATCCTACAACTTGGAGAAGAAATGCTATGGAATAAAGAAATGCAATACATAGTTCTATATGCCAATAGCTTGAAGATCAAGAGAAAGTTCACAAGAATGATGTCTAATGCCAAAATAAGGTAATATAGTGTTTCTCATAGAAATTTCATTCAATATCCAAGGAGAGAATGTTGAGATTTCAAAAAAAATGCATGAGTAATCAACAGTTGCATGAGAGAATATGAAGAGAGAGAGAGGGAAGCTCAAAAGCTTACAACAAATCTATTCTTGGAAAATATGGATATTGGGATTCAATCCTATAGGTTGTGTGATTATTACAAAAAAATGGAAGTTTAAAGGTCAATATCTCATTAGAAATAGGTGTTGTATGACTATGATGTTGTGGGATGGAAGCACACGTATGTAGAATTTAATGCACTAGAACTAATCTCAATTATAATGTGGACACATAAACCTTAAAAATAGAGATACAACATTAAATAAACATAAAACATGAAAAAATATAAGATAAACTTGCAAATAATAAACACATAAAATATCTAGCACTAGGAGTAGGTTAAAGGCCAATGCTAGGATAAATTTATCCTATAGACATAATAAGGAGATGGAAACTAGAAAAGAAAAAATTTAGTGTGAAAATTGTAGGGTATGAATCTTTTTACCTTACATAGAGGAGGGAGGCTAGGGTAGTAGAAGGGAGGGACATTTTATTAGAGATATTCTTTAGAATGAAATAGGTGTCATAGGTTTGGCCCACATTACAATAATCATTATTTTGTGTAACTCCATATGCCATAATCAATACAAAGAATAGGGCTGGAGATTATGCTTGAGATGCATCTCTAACCATACTATGAGGTGTAGGAAAAATAACATTAGAGGTTGTGGGGTGAGAGTATCTTTAATAAAAATTATTAGAAGTACAGGTTTTGGTTTACATAAATACATGTATGTTCCATTAGGTCTTTTTAGTATGTGCGTATTGACATGAGATTTGGATAAGAGAGAGATATAAAATAAAAATTACTATCACATGTACTAATAGGACATGAAAAGATTTAAAAAATTAAAATCTAATTTATTAAATGACAACTAAAACACATCATATGTATGAACAATGCAAAATGTGAGAGAAAATAGGAAGATATTTTTTTCCAATTTCATCAACATGATGCATATAAAGCATATTTTTTTCAAAATGTTCCCTAGGATTACTATTTCCATCATATTTTTTTAAGTGATCCTAAGAATAATTTTCATCTTTGTGAGAACTATGTGTCTTTATCATTACATAAAAAATTATCACACATTAGAGTATGAAGAGATAATATAGCCTATTTATGAATGAAGAGAAGATGTGTGAGGGAAATCATTTAAAAAAGATTAAGTAGGAGGAGTAGATAGAGCCTAAAATTAATCTAAAGAAAGAAAAACATCCCAAGAGTGAATAGAGAGAGAAGAGTAAGTGGGTGGATGAGTTTGGGAAGGATAGATATGATTAGAAAAAATAGAAAGAGGAGAATAATAGGATGAATGAGGATGGAGATATTAGGAAGAGAAAGAATATAAAGAGTAGAATAGGAAATGAATTGGTATCAGTAGGAGTGCTTTGGCTAGAAAAATGGAGATAGGAAAATATGAAAATATGTCCATAGAAGGATGATGAGAAAAGGAGATCGGAGAAAGAGAAGAACAAGATGATGAAATCTAAGGGAAGATGGAGGATGTATGAGTGAAGGAATTTAGGTGATGAATGGAAATAAATGGTATCAATAATGGGGGAAGAAAAAGTAAGGTAGGAGTGAAATAAGATAAACGTTCTAAGTTTCAAGAGATGAGAGGAAAAAAATTGGTGAATGTTGGATAGTAAGTGAAATGATCAAGGATGTGGAATGAAGATAGAGGAGAGGAGGAAAAATTATAGAAAGAGAAAATATGGTGGAGAATATGAGGCTAGGTAGCTAAGAAGGGGAAAAATCGATGAGGCTATCAAAACTTAATGTAAATATGAGAAAGGGGTTCAAGACCCACAAAAAAATAAAAGGAGGAATTATATGAGTGTCAAGTTCACCAAATGAAAGAAATAAAAATAAGCGATAATGTGTTAAATATTAACAGGATTATTATTTCTTAACTTATTTATTAATTACTACCTAGGGACATAGACCAATTGGTTGATCCATTGAAAGATGTGAACAATGATCATTCATTTGAAAACCAACTTCAACCACTAATTAGGAAGGGGAACTCATGTAGTTAATGCTTATAGGGGTCATCATTGTTTGGACCTCCCACCAAGGGCTCTCAACTAGTTTTTATTCCTTTGTTACCAAAAATAATGTGTATTTAATTAATTTATATTTGAACCTTTAAATTAACTAAATGATTCTTAATATAACTTGAAACAATAAAAATAAGAGATGTGACTAGAATCACTAATTGAAAACCAAGCAATAATGAACTATGACTAAAAGAAAAAAAATGAAAGCAAATAATCTAGGTCTATTTTATTTGTAAATAAAATTTGATAACTAAATGGTCTTATAATGTTTCCAAGAATCTCTAATAACATCTAGAAATTGTTACATTAGTCCTCCACAAAAGGTGTCGAGGGTGTCTTGGGTGCCTATCAATTAGGATTAGGATAGACCCACTAGATAGCCATGAACGACCTCAAATATAAACTAGAGCTAGGTCTTAAAATGTAGAGGATGTACTCTTAGATCTGGATACTTGAGCAAATAGAAAGAGATATATGAATGCAAAAACCTCTATCAAAATCCAATGGAAAAATAAATACAACAAATAAAATAGAAAAATGTATGCAGTTGATGGAAATTATATTTAATACTAGAATGGAATAATAATGATTATGGAGGATTTTGAATACCATCTAGGAGTTTATAGAGTTGTTTTGTTCAAGAAAGGGTGCTAGGAATAGTGCAATTGTTTGGACAAATCTATTCAATAAGTGGTGTTGGCTATAGTATAGATGTGATCCCCTAGTGCAAGTTAGGAAATTCTTCCAAATTCCTTTGGGATATTTGTCTTGGACTACAATTCATTTATTTGTTCTATCACAACTATTCAATTCACTCATAAACTCCTATAAATCACTTGTAAATAACTTTGATGTAGAAACCCATACAAAATGAAAGCATTAAAGGGTAATCTATCTTAATTTTCCATCTTACAGGTATTTCTAACAAAGATTCACATGAAATAATATGAAAAATTTATATATTATACTCTAGCTAATAGTAATTTGCAAATGGTGGTAAAGAAAACTAAGCTCTACATGGTACAAAGCTACATCTAGGTACAACAAGGATATATGGGCTCACAACAAGATAAAAAACAAGATCACAAATACGATAAGAAGGGTTCTAATGGATTGAATAAGATAAAGGACCTAATGGTAAGGTGAATACAAGCTTAGGTAGTGAAAATGAGGGATTGGTGGTTTTTAAGTGAGGGGGATATGGTGGAAATTAGCTAGGATGGGAGGTATAAAATGAGCATTGATGAAAGGGCAAGGAAAGACTCCATAACTCAAAATATACAATAATATGCTTCTAACCTATACACTTTCACAAAAAAATGTGTAACTTTAGGAATGCTTGGATGGATAGAAAGAAAAATAAATTTTGCACAAGAAAACCTTGGTTGTCTTGAATGAAAAATGAGAGGAAAGAGGAGGTATAGATAATTTTTGAACTAGGTTTTTGGATAAGTGACTCTACAAAGTTGCATAGTAGGTGAGAATTTATAAGCCTCATATTTAATTTTGGTGGCAAAATAATTAAATGATAGACTTGCTAATGCTAATACTAGTCAAGGGTTGCAAGCAATGAAACAAATGTCCTTAAATGCAACAAGGCTCAAATTCATAGAGGAGGCTAATGGGGTCATCCTAAAGTGAGTGGAAGTGATCCCATATCTTTGGAATCAACAAGGAACAATTTATAAGCTAAACAAGTGGAAAACAGGGTCCTACAATACGTGGAAAGGGGACACATAAATTAAATGTTAGGTGGGTAAGGATACACATTATATATAAAATAAACAAACAAACAAAAAAATGTGTAAACATATTTAAAGAGCCGCATAAAATAAACCTTAGGTGATAAATGATAAGGATTACTTGATAAGGATAAATAAGGTATATAAAAAAAGTTAAACAACTTGAATAAGAAACACATACTAAATGGACACCTAAAATGAGTGCAAAACATAGTAAATGAAGTTACAGAGTATGTAATTTTGTTATTACACCTGAACATGGTGGGTTTTTGAAGAAACATAGCACTCTACTTCATCTTACACATTCCAATGAAGTCTATCTTACAGTTAGTGTTCACAAGATTGACAAAATTAAAGACAAAATTAAAACATGAAGAACATATTGATCTATCCTATATGATATTGTGCCCTATCAACAACAACAAAGAGTCAAAAAGGTCCAAGGAAAACATGTAATTAATATGATTAATTATGACAACCAAGTGAATGCATATGCAAATATGGAATTGGTCCCATTAATTGTTGTCTTACATTTTTGCTACCTTAAATTGAACTTGTCCTCCCAACATAATATTTTGTCATATCACACATTTAATTGTTAACATACACATGTACATAAAGATAGGTATATTAATCATTACATCACAAAATAAAATTGACATTAAAAAATAAATTGAATTTAAATCAAAATATTCATTAATTATAAATTCTAATTAGCCATAACAAAATCTCAACAATATTTTATCAACTTTATAATAAAAACGGGTCAGGGGGTCTAGCTCAATTGACTAAAGCATCCTGTTGCAGGCAAAAGATCACGAGTTCTAGTCTCCCCTTTGTCCTCGTGGTACCGAAGGATGTGTTGTGCTAGCATCACCGGTCATGTGAAAAAAGTTTACCAGACGCACTACAGTTTATAAAGGTCACGAAGTCTAGTCTCCCCCCCTCCCCGTGGAACCGGAGGGTGTCACCGCTCATGTGAAAAAAATTTACTACACGCACTACAGTTTATAGGAGGGGCTATCCGATTCCTACAGTCTAAAAAAAATCAGAATAAAAGTAAACAAGTATGATCTAATTATTAGAAAATAGATTAATGTCAATAATTAAGAATATAACAAATGCCCAGTACTGCAAGAGATTAATGCCAATAATTAAGGATATAACAAATGCCCAAAACGACAGAGGTACTGCAAGAACTGGGGCAAGAGTTACGGCTCTCTAAAAATGACCCACATAGAATTGGTCATTGACTCTCAACCTTCATCTTCAGATCTGTTTTTTCAGCATCAATTTCATTGGAGGCTTGATGCTTTTCTCATCAAATACAGTACATTATAACAACAGTCCAAAACTAAAAGAGGAAGTAATGGTAGTACATCATCTTGATGGGAGCACGTTGAAACAATGAAGAGATTGGCGTAGTTAGTCTTGTAAATCATGCTACCAGCATGTGCATCCACAGACAAGTTTCTGCCCACATTATCATGAAAAATCATCACCTGTGTACTTTGAATAAACATGCTCAGATATTGACATCATTTACAACAAACCCACCAGTGAGGTTTCACACTTGCAAGCTGCACTTGCTGAAATTCAATAGTTGCCAACCTTATGTTTTCAATAAACCTTACAATTGGGTAATAATGGAGTACGTTACAGAGGCCTTATAAGGAAACTATTAAAAAGACTGAGCTGGTGGTTATGTATTAATGGATAACTGTGAAAGTAAGTTGCAGACTGTCTCAAAGAACTGTACACCATAATGCCTGAAGCTCAACAGTAAGCAGCCTGTGGGCAAGGATTAAATTCCATGGCCGTATAGCCAAATTCATTTTTGGCCGGTCAATAAATGGAAGAGTTTATATAGTTCTTATGTTTGATGATAAATAAGTATTAAGCATTCAAGTATGAAGTTAGAAGAATGTATTTTTAATGTGGGTTTATTACATATTGTATCTTGAAATAATGTGATTTGCGGGTGATTGCATGCATCTTCAGGGGATTAGTCTCATCTCAACTCGTCCCTTCCTGAACCTCAATTGGGCAAAAAATGTAAAGACCAAGATAAGGTGGGTCGGACGCTGGCTAGGTCGGGGGATACCCCCGAGTCACCAAAAACAAAAATTATACTGTTATTGGAAAGATATATGCTTCAAAAAAATTATGAATTCGTCCTTCTTTTGACTAATATTCATTGTATCACTCTTGAGTATCTTTGAAAATGATCATAAGCGTTTAAAAGTTATGATACTTTTGAAGCCATTTCTTCAAATAGAATGATTGAAGATCTCTTAAATTATCACATCTATGATTTTTTTTAAAACTAGTAACGTCATCTAAAGGTGTTGTTGGATGGATAATAGGGACAAATATTTATAGCCACGTTGACCAACTACTACATAGAATGACTATACTAAAAAATATAATTGTGAAGTGCTTGACTTTTATACAATGATAAATATTTAAGCCTATTAGACATTTGTTAGTAACTTTAGGTGTTTGTTACTGGTCTATCTTATTTTGAAGTCTCTTCTTCTAATAGAATCATTGAAAATCTATTGAATTGTCGTACCTATAAAATTCGTAAAAACTAGTAACATCATTTAAAAGTGTTATTGAATGGATGATCTAAATGCAAATATTTATAGTCATGTTGACCAACTACTACCTAGAATGGCTATACCAAAAATCATAAATATGAAGTGATTGGTTTATATAGAATGATAAATATTTGTTCCTATTAACCATTAGTTAACAACCTTAGGTGTGTGTACTAGTTTGCCTTACCAAAAAAAACAAACTTGAAACATAACAACAAAAAAGAAAATAAGATTTTAAAAGATTGATTATAAGAAAAGTATATGCATATTGTACATATGTATACTCCAAAGCAAATCACATTATTTTTTATGTAACTTAGTTTATTATTTCTATTAACTACTAATATTAATTTAAATTATAAATCAAATATAGTTGTAGCGGTGATAATTACATACTCATGCCCTTTTACCTTATGTTTTTGCTTTGTGACAATTAGGCTATCCTTTATGTATTGACTAATGTGTAAGATGGCATATTTCACATGGAGGTTAGTAAATAAATTTATTCTAGTTTGTCTCCATTATCACTCATCACCAATATCTAGATATGATATTTGAATCTAATCATTAATCATCTTTGTTCAAATATGTGGGTGTAAAATTGATCTAGATCATTTCCATAGTCATGAATTTGAACCTTAAATCTTGAAAATTGAATTTATGGAATTCACCCCATTGTTTCTTATCTTATTAGTCATTATGATCTGGCCAAAGTATAACTTCTTTTGAATTGCATGCTAAGGTGGCATGTTTAAAGAATTATAATCCTAATTAAAAAGAGTATAATATAAGATTCACAGAAGAATTTATTGAGCACATATATTATAATTTAATTAAAAATGGATAAAAATGATTACATCAACATTAAATCATCATCCTAAGATAATATTTCATGCTTTCCTACTATTCCTGACCTTTATTCATCATTGTTGAATTAGTCCATCTAGGGTTCTAACTAAGGAAAATATACTCTCACAATTTAATAGAGTCCCCAAGTATTATTCTAAACACTATATAGTTTTATTCAAAAGATATACGCTTTAAAGAAATTATAAACTTGTCCCTCTTCCGACTAATATTCATTGTATCACTCTTGAATATCTTTGAAAATGATCATAAGTGTTTAAAAGTTATCATTTTGAAGCCATTTCTTCAAATAGAATGATTGAAGATCTCTTAAATTATCACACCTATGATTTTTCAAAAAACTAGTAACGTCATCTAAAGGTGTTGTTGGATGGATAATGGGGGAAAATATTTATAGCCATGTTGACCAACTACTACATAGAATGACTATACTAAAAATATGATTGTGAAGTGCTTGACTTTTATACAATGATAAATATTTAAGCCTATTAGACATTTGTTAGTAACTTTAGGTGTTGGTACTAGTCTATCTTATTTTGAAATCACATCTTCTAATAGAATCATTGAAAATATCTTGAATTATCGCACCTATAAAATTCTTAAAATCTAGTAACACCATCTAAAGGTGTTATTGAATGAATAATCTAAATGCAAATATTTATAGTCATGTTGACCAACTACTACCTCGAATGACTATACCAAAAAATATAAATATGAAGTGATTGGTTTATATTGGATGATAAATATCTGTTCCTATATATATACATGATTATAAGAAAAGTGTATGCATGTTGTAGATATGTATACTCCAAAACATATCACATTAAATTTTATGTAAGTTTATTAATTTTATTTACTACTAATATCAGTTAAAATTATAAAATGATATAAAGTTGTAATGGTGATAATTACATACTCATGCCATTTTACCTTATGTTTTGGCTCTGTGATAATTAGGCTATCCTTTATGTATTGACTAATGTGTAAAATGACATATTTCATGTATGGAGGTTGGTGAATAAATTTATTCTAGTTTGTTTCCATTATCCTACTCATTGCCAATATTTGGATCCGATCTTTGAATCTAATCATTCATCATCTGTGTTTAAATATGTGGGTGTAAAATTGATCTAGATCATTTCTATAGTCACAAATTTGAACCTTAAATTGTGAAAATTGAATTTATGGAATTGCCCCCATTGTTTCCTACCTTATTATCCATTATGAGCTAACCAAAACATAACTTCTTTCGAATTGCATGCTAAGGTGGTGTATTTAAAGACTTAGAATCATAATTCAAAAGAGTACAATCTAAGCTTTGGAGAAGAATATTTTGCACATATATTTGAATTTAATTGCAAAAAAAATAAAAAAATTATTGCATCAATATTAAATCATCATCATAAGAGAATATTAATGCTTAACTACTATTCTTGACCTTTACTCACTAGTGTTAAATTAATCCATCTAGGGTTCTAACTAAGGAAAATATACTCTCACAATTTAATAGTTCCGCAAGTATTATTCTAAACACTATATGTTTCTTACGTTTCTTACCAAATCAAAAGCACATGAGCAAAGATAAACAACTTTAGTCATAAAATTTTAATTATCTTAGATTCACAAATCAAAGGTTCAACTTTGAATACAAGTTTAAATCATGTATAGATAGAGATCACTTCTTCACATGTGGAAGTGAATTAGGGCAATGCATGTTGAGGTCAAATTTCTAGCCTAGTAACAATCATATAACTAACCTTAAAAACCCAACATCTTGATGAGTAAATATATTTCTAACATTAATACAATGATATCTTTATTAAATCTGGAGCTAAGTACCTTTCCTTTAATTTATTTAATTTATACATTTATTACAATATTAAAATTAGTTCTAGGTCATTTTTTTATGAAAGTACTTTGATTATTCCGAGTGTTTTCCCCCTATAATTCATATTATTGCCACCACATGCATGCTCATGTCTGTAGATTATTTAAACCCAAGTCTTCAAAATGAGATCCCAATGACTTAACTAATTAAATTCAGCTCCTATAACTCATGTATTTAATTTTATTTATTAAGAGATAATATTGATTTTATTTAAATATTAGGAAATAACAATTTAAACATAAAAAATATTAAGAAGGCAAAAAATTGGCATTAATAGGGTGAAAGTTGTTGGAGGTTGTTAAACTGTAAAATGATTAAACTAAGCTATGTTTTTTTTTAACATATAAGCAATTTCGACTTTAGTCAAAAATCAAATTGACCAATAGTTGAATAGCTTTACAAGCATGCAAATCCAAGGTCATGGGTTTAAATCACAATATAATCATTTTGAACAACTCGTTAACTTTGCCTCAATTGTATTGTACCCAATCTGCTAATTGCATATGCATCTAATATATGATCTTACTAAGTGTATGTGTGTGTATTGTATGAGGTGGTAGTATAAATGTGTGTCTCACTTTTTGGTCTAAGTGGGCTATGCAAACTAACATATAAAAAAGTAATTTTCTCTCAACTATAGCAAGCAAAGTGTTAATAATTTGAAGATAACATGAAATAATGATTTATGATATTTTATGTAGATATTATTTTTAATTTAAAATAAAAAATAATCTCATGTTTTAAATATTTGTTAATAAAGTGTTTCTTATACTTTATAGTATTTTTTTAATAAGTAATAGTTCTTTATAACACCTAACTTGATCTTGATGCATATTTTTTCATAATTAAAAAAAATAGATCATTAATATTGGTAATGTCAATTACACATTTTTAATTTTATGTTGTATATTTTATTAATGGTCATTTTTAAATGAGAGTAGTTTTAATTTAGATATATTTCCTTGTAACACACACTCTTTGTTCTTTTTAATAAACCAATGTTGATTAGAAAATAAAAAATTAAATATAATAATAAATTAAAAATATTGAAATAGGTACATTTTTAAGAAAGATTACTCTGATACTATGTTTGTGTGAACTTTCATGTCACGATGAATTTATTTGATCATGAAAAAATGATTCAAGTTAGCAATTTTTGTCCAACAAAATCTTAAAATATGGTTTGGAGGGAATTAGCTACCACATAGGTGCCACACAAGTACCTAAAATTGAAGGACCTTTAATCAATTTTTCTTGATACTCAAACAAGAATGAGATGGACTTGATTACAACTAACCCCTTTAAAATTTTCAAGACTAGAACCTTTGATTGAAGGTGGCACATTTTTTATAAAAATCTAATTCCACAAATTTACAAGTGCCCATAAGTAAGACACACATTTATGCTTCCACGTGTTTGTGTGTGAGTTTAGTATTTTTCATGTTGGGTATCTATATGATATGATCAAATATTTTAAACAGTTGCATAATTGTATAAATACCTAATCTATGCTATTCATTATGTTGATTTTTTACATGAGAAGATCAAATATTCTATTGGATTATATATTGTAATGATGAAAATTGCATACCTTACACTTCTACCTTTATTTTTTATGCCACTTTGCACATATGTCCTAGGTACTTAGCACATGATTTTGACTAATTGAGTTCTCTTGTTGACCCCATTTTCTAGTTGACCATAAAATATAACTGAATCAATCCCCATATATTGATTATTCCTCAAATTATATATTCCCCTGTTTGGTTCAAATCCAAACTGACAAATTTAACCTAGTTCATTTACTATCTTGTAGATTTAACCATCAAAGTTTTAAATTTTAATTGAATTATAATGAACCAATAATTTTCAACTACTTGAACTATATTTTGACCCCCACTTCCCCAACCAAAAAATTTGAATTGTGTGGACCTAAGTCAAGTATAAAAGGACATCATGGTCCCTAGGTCATTATCCATTATGCTTGAATTACATCTTAATATTCATTATCACTCCTTATTCTCCAAAATTGCTTACTACTAGCATTATGCCTCTTAGAATCACTCTTTCCTCTCCTATATAGTATGATTGTTTATATTAAAATATTTCTATCATATTGTCTCTTTGTCCTTAAGCAAAAAAACCTAGTTCTTGTACCAAGTCTTTGCATAATCCTTTTATATTTTTATCCCATTATAAATTTTAAGTTTCAAGTTTCTATCAACCTTATTCAAAACTACACTTGATGCATTCATTGCTTTATGTCTTCCTTTTTTTAATAAAAATTCATTGAATCAAATCTAGGAATTGTCATAATGAGTTCATGTCCTTGCTTAAAAAACTCCCAAAGCTATGTATCAACATCACTAACTTATTATTGTAGACACAAACATCAAGGAACATAGATCTTCTTGTAGGTACAAGAGATCTATATCAAGCAAGTTTCTTTCTAGGTTCAATGTTTATTTTTATGTACTTGTTTATCTAGTGCAAAGATTGATTATATAGAATATGGAATCGACCTTGGGTCACAAACAATTCCAATATTATTACATCTTAGTTGTCAATTATATTCATCGAAAATCTAAAATTAGAATGAAGGTATTAATAATCTATTATATATATTTTCATCTTCTCTCCATCAATACTAAGGTACACATTTATAATTGTCATTTATTTATATTTTCATATTAACTCAAGTAGTCCCACCTATTAAATTTAGGCTAGCATATTTATTGAACTACTTTTATTTAATTAAATATCCTAGGTTTTCATATAGGGATGTTATTTTCCTTTACATAAAATAGTGAACCTAACATTCAAATTCATTTATGATTTTCCTAGGTTTTTTTACCTTCTTTCTCTCTTTTACTTTAATTGATATTTCTAATTGTTTACCTCTATAATAAAGAATATTAGGCTTTGGATCCTCCCTTCCTTGTGCATCCTTATTCTATTTTTATTAATGGTTTGGATATTCATTTCTTAATATATATTTTATACCTACACTCATAGTCCTATGTGCTTTGTGTGTTATTTCAAGATCATTTAGTATGGATTTTCATAAACATCTACCTTTGTAATTTATCCATGCATATCACATTCATTTTTATCTATTACTACATTTTTTTATCTAATCCTTCCATACTAATGCTCTCCTCTCCAATGATAAAGTTAAGAAAATGACCCTATTTTGTTTTATAAAATCACATTGAATCTTGGTTGAGTGTATTAATTTTCATGGTGAATCTTGCCCTCTTTTGAAAAAATGAACAATTTTTGAGGTGGATTTAGGTATATTACTAAAAAAAAACCACCATCAAATTATATATTAACACTAAAAATAACATAACTTATTTGGTGAATTATATATTGATATAAAAAAGAGATTATTTGGAAAAGTTCTTCCTATGAAAAAAAAAGTTATTTTTTTGGGGAATTATTCAAATGCAAAAGAATAATTTGTTTTTGAATGATATATACATTCTAAATCATCTAAATAAAAATGATCATTGGTTGAAGTTCTATTCCACAAGGTAAAGCTAACATACATTTAGTAAAAGTTATGAAATAGGTTACTAATTGTTAGATTTGTTAACATAAACAACTCCTATTGCAATTAAATTCATGGTGTGTAAAGTAGTGCCCCTCCATTCCCACCGTGGATGTATATGTAGTTTGGCTTTGGAACTTGGAGATGAAGGTAAAATAATAGGGATATTTAAAGGTATGTGCTAATGATGTTGGACTTATTGCTTTGATGACACTTCTGATACTTGAGGTTTTATGCATATGTTATGATTAGTATATGGATTTATTTGATTATGTGGACTAACCCTATTATGAGCACTATGAGACTATTTGATTATGACTATTATGTGATTATCTTGTGATTGTTCTTATCTTGATTGTTATGAGTTGATGTGATTACTTGGTGATGTTCTTACTAATGTGTTTGGGTGAAAGGGACAGTGTCGCATCACTCACTTGTGAGTACCCTGCGACGCTGCGATTCCCTTTCACGATGTGCCTGATTATATGTATATAAATATGCATGACCGTTTTGTGTGTTGCAGGTTGTAGGTACTAGGCATCGACTCCACCTGAATTGATAGGTTTGAGCATTCCTTAAACCCAATGGAATAGTTGAGCGGAGATAGCACTTGGTCCCCTATCCTTGTCATCATCCTTGAAGAGGATGAGTATCCGGTCTGATACCTTGTTAGTGTTGTCAGTTTTGGTATTGGCATGGTGTGATGGTTTTGAGGTGGCATTGTTGTTCTTGCCACCAAGGTTCAAACCCCATTGGGGTGGTATTGTTGAATGGTTGTATTCCGGTTCATAGCTCTGGTAAAAAGCATTTACCTCTTGAATAAAGAAAATTCTTCCTTTAATTTGGCATAGTTAGTGTTGTCCTCTGGGGTTCCTTGGTGGGGCGATACATGTAATTATCCCCAATTATGCATTTAACTAAACCAATTACTTGTTTAAGTCAATAAACCACATGTTGGTGCTAATAGACACTAAATTTTACTAAATTTTTGTAATTATATTTGTGGGCATTAATTATCCTTAAAAACACTTAATTATGGGGATTACTCAAATTATGCGATTAGGGACACAATTGTGATTAACTAAGCTCCATTATGCACCAAGTTCTTTGAATATATATGTTATGGGAGTTTGCTAATCCTTACTCTGACCTGATTGAAATATAATTACTCAATTTATTTTAATAAGCATGTCTAGACTAACCAAGTGTTGATTCATTAGTTTCTCAAATTATAGCAATCAATTATCCATTATTTTCCATTTAAGTGAACCAATTATTGATAATTTAGACTAATTTGGATACTCATTGATAAATGATAATTAGGAACATAATCTTTAGAGTGAAGTTTGTGTCATCAAACATGCTTATGTAGGGTGTCTTAAATGTATGAGATAAGAATGCCAATTCAAATTATAAATTCATAAAAAGCATTGATAAGACATTGCACATACCAATATAATCAAGTTGAAGGACTAGAACTTTTTTTTGCACTATTACATCCCATAGAAGTATTTTGTATCACTAGAAAGGAAAGAAATGTAAATTGACCATTTTTGTGGAGAGAAGGGTTAATGGAGAATAGTGTGGTTGAAGGCTACTATTTTTCAGCCAAATAAATTTTCCTCTACCTAAAAAAGAATCAAATGACATCAATCATTGATCGATAAAAGATCAAAGTACTGAAAAGGTTTTAGGATTGGTAAATGATTTTAAGGGTACATGCTTATTTCATCCCAAAAATAATCATTGAACCATTAGATCAATGAGGAAATAAATGATGGGAGATTAAGAAGAAAGAACTATTAGAATGCTTCATGATCCCAAAAGTGTTGTACCAATAGGATGATCCTATAAAATTGACCATTAATTGATAATAAGTGAATGATAAAAAAAATAATTATTGATAAGTGATTTAAGGGTTGCATGCTTATTTCTACCAAAAATAAATTTGAACCATCCAATTAGGTAGGAAATGCATAGTGGGAGATGAAGAAGAAGCAACTTTAAGAATATGTCTTGATTTCAAAAATGTTGTTCCAACATGATGAATTTTAATACTAATTGTTGATTGATAAAAATCAAATGAAAAATGGAATTCAAGCTTGGTAAGTGATCTAAAGGGTGCATGATTATTTCTTCCAAAAAAAAATTAAACTATTTTATTAAATAATAAATATATGGTAGATGAACAAGACTAGATGGCTAATCAATTTTGATTTCTCCTATTATAGAATAGAAAGGTTTAAGGCCTCTCAACTACCAATTGAAATAAAATTGTAATCATATGGTGATTTCATGTGGCATGATTAATCATGAGTCTAGTTGATTGACTCCAATAGATCGATAGATCTTTGATAGAACCTTTTAAATCATTTCATGGCTTGGAAAGAGACTATGGGGAGGTAGATATCTAATCCTTTGTATAAAAAAGATATGCATTTGCAAGAAATGTCTTGATCAGTTTGGAGAAAGATCATTCCCTCCATTAGATATATTAATGATATGCACAAATTTAATTATTTTTGTGTTGAATATGAGTAAATACATGGTCATGTTTGCAACTATGATTGTGATTGTTGTTGTAAAGCATAGCTTGTTTTCTACAATTAAAAACAATAATCGTAAATTATTTCAAGTTAAATAAGTCTACCAAATGACAAAATTAAGTGTACCAATAATGAAATTAAAAGTCTTCCATCCTTCATGTTTCCAAGTGTGCAAGTTCTTGAGTGCTACTATAAATCATCCATTTCTTTATCAACTTATATTTCAAATTTACTAGATCAAAATCAATGAAAACAAGTGATACTATAAATCATATTGCTAATGTTATCAACTTTATCGTTACTGTCATAAGTATAATTTATGTGTTATTTATATGAATCCTAAGGGGTGAATTCTTTCAAATTTGAAAATAGTAGACATAAATGCTAGTTGATTGGGACTAGGAACTAATGTATGGGTTTTGATTTCAAGGTGAATATGGCCTAAATATTAAATGGTAATTTAATGGTAATTTTGAGTATGATCTCAAATTAAAAAAAAAATTATAAATTTTAGGTGATTAGGAGATAATCATACATAAATTATTGAACTATGAAATGATTTGATGTAAAAGTTTAATAGATAATGGTGGGGAAACTAAATTTTGATAGAATTGTGATAATTTGGCACCCCATATGGTCTGATCATTTGCCAAAAAATAGGGCATTGGTTTTAAATATTCATTAATTTTTGAAGATTTACTACGTAAATAATCCTTGGTCATGTCTTTATATCCCATGGATGCGGATTTCTTTTTTATGAAGGGGTTATTTTATCATTTATGTGATTTTCCTTCATAGAGTTGGTTATAATTTTGTCTTACCTATTAGATGCACTCACTTAACTATTTCTATTAGATTCATCTTGATTCTACCTTTGTTATTATTAGTGATAATGGTTCTCATACATACTATGTTTGTTTAACTTTCAAAAGATTTCCTTCATTGCATAGTATTGAAGAATGAGATGCTTCTTTATGTGATGAAATCACACCTTTAGCTATTCTTGATGTTGTTGATCTTTGTTATGATAATATTCCTACATGTCATGATAGCCCTATTTTATACCCTTAGATTCATGCTCCTTTGATGGTACATATTGTGAGGATTCTAAGGATTTTTCTTCATGCAATGTTGTTTATCTAGTGAGCCTATTCTTTTTACATCTCATGATGGGTCTCACCTTGCACCTATGGAATCTCCTAGATATGTGTTTCTCTTGCTGCATCTTTTTTTGATCAAACAAAAAATGTATTTATCAGTTTAGGTTATCTGCTTATGACGATTATCCTAGTGAGATGCTTTATGATGCTTGCATTTCTTCTACCACAAGTGATATTCCTTTATATGTTGATGTTTTTTCTTCTTTTGATATGATTGATTATTCTTTGATTAATGATGTTCTATTGACTAATAATAGTATCACATTTCTTTAATGCACAAACCATTTATGTTTCTATTCTATCTATACATATAATGCTTTATCCCTAACTTATATGGATACACCTAAGGTTTCTACTTTATGTGATGATGTTCTTATAACCAATGATGATGTTGTGTCTTCCTCTTATCTAATGCTAAGAAGATTTATGCTACTCATTTACTTAATACAATATTTTACTCAATGTTATAAATGATGAAAAATCTCCTCCACTAATGAATAGTAATACTCATCATGTTGAAAATGTTGCTCTACCTCATGTTGTTTTGGACCCTAAGATTTATAGTACTCATATTATTGGAGATCCATGGACTAAAGGCTTTAATTGTATTAGAATTGACTATCATAATAGTGTAAACACACATTTTAAATTTCTTAATTGTCACATTTATTTTTTCATATCAATGATGGCATGTTCCTAAGACACACATTTGGAGAAACTTTAGTCAATTAAGCTTCATTGCGGTTAGGTTTATGCCAATTTTCATAAAATTTCATTTATGGTTCGTCCACATTCTTTCATAGATTTTTTTATTCCTAATGTTTATTTGAAGTGTCATACTAGTCCTTCAACATCAAGAACTTATCATGTCCATATGTATATCTCATTGCTCAATATGAGCAACAACATGAGCATAAGGTTACACATTTTCTTAATATTGTTGACAATGAACATATCACTCCATTTGTATAGGATCATAAGAAATTTAATGTATTGTTAACTCCTCCACATGTGATATTTTTGAAGTAGTTATTGCAAACCCACCTTCCCACATTCCCTCATATAAATCTCCTTGATACGTCAATACTAATGCTAAAATATGATGTCGCTCATAATTTTTGTGACTACCATTAGTTGTATGGACATACCATGGATAGATGTGTGATTTTTGGACATGAAATTCAAGATCTTATTAACAGAAAGGTGGAACACATTTAGGAGATTAACGGTTATGCACACATATATTTCCTACCTCATCATGATGGAGAGGATTTTTTCACGATTGGTGGCAAGACATCTACAACTAACACATCATGTCACACACACCATAAAGAGAAAGACAAGATCTACATCCAAGTACATGTTAAGGCACAATTTTTGGAGGTATGTCATATGAACAAGATCCTTTCTTAGCAAGTTCTCAAAGGTGTTTGTCAATGTCACCAATTTGTTCTTGTAGGATCGAACATTAAGATGAATCCCTATTTTGAGGTAAAGGGGGTTCATAGTCAATATGTTAATTTCCATAGTTAAGGTTCATTTTCATGCACCATGTTCAAATCCTTAAGCATAATTATTGAGTCCATAGGTGTAGAATCAACCCTAGTTCACACCTAATTCCAATTTTCACATATATTAGTTGTATTAGTCTAATTTTTTTATCTTCTCTTCATCAACACCAAGGTACACAATTATTATTATATTTATGTTTATTTTAAAATTCACTTAGATATGTTGATTTTTCGAACCACTTTTATTTATGTAATGTTTTATCAAGATTCAATTATGTAGTTTTTTTGAGTCAATCTCATTGACCCAGTTTTCATGAGTAGTAGTTAACAAAAACCCATCTCTCATAAACAAGAATAGTCCACTTAAACACTCATTGCATCTAGGTGATAGTGCACACAAATGGAAACATCGAAACTTCATCAGAAATGCTCATAGATTTGAAGTATTGGAACTTCCTACAAGATTACCCATTCTAATACTACTTCGACACAAACACACTTATATATATATATATTATGGGGAATATATATATATATTATATATATGTCATGGGATCTCTCGCTTTCTGAAGTTATCCATGGGCAATTGCTCCGGGATCACCGTCCATCTGCCTAACGGCAGGGTGCGCACAGCCCTTGGTCGTAAAGCCCTAACAAAATGCCAAATTTCCCCCTTATGAAAAGGAAGGAACAATGGCTGACCGGCAGAGCAGTAAGCATTAGTTGGCGGGCAAGGTAGACAAGGCTGACAGTTGTCGGTGCGCCGGTGGTTTATAAAATATTCTGCTGTGGTTCTTAATTTTCTTTCTTAATCCAGTTATGTCTGCTGCTGGAGACTCAGCCTGTCCCTGCCTCACGCTCCAATTAACTCCTACCATGGCTGAAATTTGCTGACCATATGACCCTATTTTATGGTTTCAATCATAATTTTTCTCTTTTTGTTTTCATAGCCTTCCTCTCCAACAATAACTTGCCCTTTTTAACATGGTTAATGATTTTTATTTTTATTTTATCTTGCTCTTTTGTCTTTAGAATCTCATTTTGAGGTGTGACATCTAGAAATTGTATAACTAATTTATTCATGGCCTTTCTTTCCAATATTGACTTGCGAGTTTTTTTATCTTAATCTTTTATCTTTAGAATCTCATTTTGAGGTGTGATGTGTTTATGTTCATTATCTAGAACAAAATCAACATTTTATTCTTTTATATCATTTCAAAGGGATATAGGATTTATATGGTTCAATCAGAACAATATAAAAGTGTTCTTTGAAATCTAAGTCATCAAATTTAAATTTGAAAATTTCTACCTCCTTTTTTAATTGTTGTAAGTTGATTTGGTACCCATTTCACGTGACATGTTGTTATGTCAAATCAACATGTCTATAAGTGTTGTCTTCAATCTTTTTCATAGCTACTAATTTAGTCCACTAAGGGATTTGACCTAGGAGAATATTTTCACTTGTTGAGTTAGCAAGCTCCTCAATGTTGTTTGTAGAGACAACCTTGACTTCTCACATATACAAAAGGTGAAGGCAAATGTATTATAGAAGAGTGTCTTCTATCAAATCATTCCCTTGTGCCCTAAATCAAGTTGGTGAGTTAAATCAAGTTTGTAACAATTGGGATTGATTGTGTAGGGTGTGTCATTATTCCATAGTTTTTTTGTGTTAGTTCATATTTTGGGATATTCATCACATTGAGGCAATTATATTTTCAAAATCTAATCATTCTAAAACAATATCGACATCATTTATTCATCATTAATCCTAGAGCTAAGCACACCTATCCTCTTATTTGATTATCAATTTTAGTTTAAATCTATTATCTGTCATAACTCTATTGTCTAGGTTAATTGTTTGCTAGTTAAATGCATTTATTTAATCAACCTAGATAATTTATGTAAAAAATTCTTTTTTTAATATTTTTTAGTGAGCCTAACATTTTCAAACATGACCTAGGGTTTTCCCTTAGTATTTCTTATCCCTCATTAGGGTTTTAGATTTGATTGTTTCATAATTGCTTATTGTTAACACTCAGATTTTGCACCATGTTGAATGTGAAATTCAACAATCCAGTGTAACATGGGAATGATCTTAAAAAGGTATAAGTTTTGAATAAGACCAAACCTCCGGGAAAGGCCGGCTTCCTATGTTGGTAAAATCACCTAAACTATTGGATTTTGAAAGTGAAAAGGGTGAAGGATGAACTAAAATGAAATACTATAAATAAAATTTAACTCTACGATGATTCACCAAACTGATAAGAGTTATGAATACTCGGACTGTTATACACTTGAACAATGATAATTGATATTGAAATGCACAATATGTTACTATAAGTTTATGCATGAATATTTTGTAGAAAGGTTTAACTTGCATACACTTTCAAGAAGGAAAGATAACTTTCACAATTCAAAAGATTATACACAATTTTAAAACACAATTTACAACTTGCATAACCATACTTTTGCAGAAAAGGCACAATGCATGAGACAAAGCTAAAAGAAATGAGAATTTACAAGAAGCTTGATCAATCATTTGATGGTACACAATTCTGCAAGAACAAAGAGGACAAAATAACATAATCAATGGCTTCCAAGGTACTCACTGTATACCATACTCTCAAATGAGTTACAAAAGCATACATAAGTTGAGAAAGGATTGCTGAGAAATCACTATCTCCCCAAATCTGTATAATTTGAACTGAGTACAATCAAGTCACTAAAGTGACTTATGCATCATTTTCCAAAACAAAATCCTCAAAAAGAGGTTCTAGAAACTCCATAACTCGGATGCAACCATAAAGCCTAAAATCTAGCAATTATATCTCACCCAAAAGGACTCCAAAGTGTTGAAAAAGTCAAAACATGACTAAATCTATCATAAAGGCTTGCAAAAATGTAGCAAGATGCTCCTCCAAGCCCATGAATGAATTAAAAGCAGCTCCTAAAACTTTGGCATATGTTGGCCAGCTGCAAATTACATCCCTACAAGCTCTCATAAGGCATCAAAAGCCTATAATGAAGATATGGGCGTATGGATAAATATCTTGCCTTTTGTATTAAATAAAAACAATAAGACTTTATGATTTATAATATCATCATAAAATCATATGCTTTACATTTAAAAGGTAAAAGAAAAAAGAATGTACATGTTTGGCTAAGAACAACCAATGAAAATGAGGGCCAAGTCTTGATAGACTCTTATCAAGCTATAAAGAAATATCAAAAGGTGTAAAAGCATTAAAAAAGTTCTAAGGTGAAAGACCTAAGTCTTAGCCCACGGGAGAATAAAACACCTTATGATATACTTACATTTTTCTTAAAAGCATAAATGAAAATGACATGTCGGCATTTTAGGGTAAGAAACCCTAAAAACAAAACAATGCCCCTCATTTCATTTTGAAGAAGCTTCACAAAGAAGCCAAGTCTATTGCAGCCATGAGGAAAGCCTTAACTCAACTGTATGATTTTCTTGTGGATTCTGAAGCTTGCATCCATAGTAAATCTGACTTTGTTGTAGATTTGAAAATTTCTCCTTTGTTTTGAAAAGCTTTTGAAAGCTTTAAGCCACCACCATACTATGAAACTTAACTTTTTGTTGGTTTCCTATTTCTGGCCGCCATGGTGGAGAATTAAAATTGAAGGTTCTGCTGGATTCCTCATGAATTTGCGAGCTGGATTATTAAGACTTTTCCTCGAATCTGTATATGTATTTTTTGAAGAGTACTTTGAAGCATATGCAATAAACTTAGACCGCCATGTAAAGACTTTTATTGCAGACACAAGAAACATCATTCTCTTAAATGGCCGAACCTTGAGGAAAATGAAATGCAGTTATATTTGCTTGGCAATATCCATGACTTGGCCTCAATTTTTTATCTTTGTTTGAAATCCCTTAAGGATTTTTTTTTTTAGCAAAAAGCATTCTGGTTTATCTATTACCATTTGATCATAAACCCATTTGGGTCGAGGGTTCTCCTTACCTCTCGTATAAACTTATTTAAAGCACGTGCCCTAGCTGTCCATAACTGATGCTTCACATAAATTCAAACTTGAGGGCTTTAGTCTTTGACTTCATAGGGTTCTAATATCAAAGTTTTCTAAAAGCTTGCAACAGTTGTATCTAACCATTTGAAGCTATGCATGCCTGATCCTGACAAAATAAATCTTTCACCCTATATTCACTATCACATATTGTAAATTCAGTATCCAAAAAAGCACCTTTTGAACCTCCTAGCTTTAGCTTACAAACATAACTATTTGTAAAGATTTGTGACTTTGTCTTCCTTAATGACTGAAACTTCCTATCTTATTTTCTATCACTGTAGGGATAATTTTCCATTTCCTTGATCCTGAATATAGACTTTATCATGTATAATTTCACCAGCATAATTGACTCTCATGCTTCATCTGTAGATTGTTATTTGGTTAAATAAAACACGGGATAAAACTGTATATGTATGTTATCAAATCATGGCATCTTCATCATTATTGTAGGCATTTATGGTATGTTATTTGAAAAAGTTTCCTACTGAATATCATGTACTCAGGATGATTGTCTTAACAAGAATAATAATCAAGCATTTTCTGGTATTGTTTGCTTTTTCTTTGTTCTTACTGTGCATACAGTATGGGGCAAATATAGTCTCTTTGCTCTCTCTCTATTATTTGTATAAGCTCAAGTAAGTTTGTTTCTTCAAACATCTATAGTACTTTATTACCTGTACCCAATTCTTCATATGATTTGTTATAGACCCATCCATAACTTCACCTATAAGCTTAACAACATTGACTTACCATATCAACCTGAAATACCAAATACCAAACTATTGCCTCTTTTGGCATTGTCATGTAAAATTTGAGACCTTGACTTGAGGTCTTGAGTATTTAATTATACCTACTCCTGTAGGTAAGAGTGTAACTTATTCTTTTGACATATACCCACCATTACATGATTGTGATGTTGTCAAGGTCATGGTCCTTTTTTTTTTAAAGTTATCCATGCTTCAGGTTATCAATGTAGCACTTCTCATTATCTTTAAATACACATTGTATGCTTCATCATAACCTCTTCATAAGAGTTATGCATGGTAACATTCTATACCATTGCATGGTTGTCACAGAGATAGGAAAGATGACTATTCCTGAAAAGCACTATGTGAATTTGAGAATTTACTTTGATGTATGACATGTCTGCATTCTTTATGACTACTTTAAACAGGTATGTGTCACCCATGACAATGACTTAAAATTCACTATCATAGATGATATATAGTTGTTTGATCAAGTTATAAAGAAATGAAGTATCTTTCTATACCCTTTTGAAAGCACATCAAAACACGTTGGGCTTAACCCTTGTGGGAGCCACATTTACTCCACATGCTTAAAATTAGATAAAGAAAACAATTCTTTTCCTATATCTTCACATGAAGTAGACGTTAGAAAAACATGCATATTTTAGGTGTGTTTGATAACCTCATTGGTTCTCTAGGACACCTAAAGTATGCATCACTTGTTTAATGCATTTTTAGAGATCAGTATATATATGGATAGGTGTATGTCCATGTATGATTGAAACCTTTCATTGCTTAGAGCGTTGCTCTAACACCATTGCTTTTGCTAAATGCAGGATTGGGAGCAGCACGAAGCTAGGAAAGGTCAAGTAGCTCAGGATAGCAAAAGATGAGATGACGCAACCTGAACCACTCATTCCAAGCAATGACTGGTTTCTTTCTCTCATGCACATTTATCTTTTCACTTATTCATGTATATAGTTTTCTCTATTTGTATCAAATGAGTAAGTCAGTCTCACGGCTTCATTGTGTGAGACACATGTGCCTAATTACATTCAAAAAAGATTACATTTTCAAAAAAGATTGTAAAATATTTTGTCTCATTCAGTGGTATAAATGTAATACTTTTTCTTGTAATCTTGTAAAGTTGTTTCATTTGTATAATTGAATGTAACACAGAAGGTTTAAAAATGTACCATTCATTCTTAAACATAGGTAGCTCATCTTGATTAACCCTGTAGGTGAAAATCTAGTAAATCAGCAAGCAAAATGTATTTTTGACACAAATAGTAACCTGCTTAAACACACTATTTGCAGAAAGGTATAATTTATGAGACCAAGCTAGAAGGAAATTATGAATGGTTTCACAAAAAGCTTAATCGAATCATTTAACATACACAAAGCTGCAAAGAATAAAAAAGACAAGAATTTTATTACCAGTAGTAACCAAGGTAGCATCTGTTTTCATATCCAAAGTGAGTTACAAAAGCTACAAGTCTGAGAAAGGATTGCCAGAATCACTAACTCCCAAAATTGCATAAGAAGAACTCCTCCCTAAATGAGTTACAAAAAGTGATTATATCAAAGCTCCAAACAGTTGCATAAAAATAGGATCTAGAAGCATCTAATCCCGTAAACCTTCAAAAAGCCTCAAAAATAGCAATTGATTCTTCTCCAAAGAGGCTCCAAAGAGGTGGAAAAGTCCAATTTGACTTTGTCCAACATGATGACACATTAAAAAAAAAACTCCAAAATGCTCCAATTTTCTATTAGAGCCTCCAAAATATCCTCCACATGTTTGTAATTGAGTCAAAGTTAACTCCTATAACTTTGGCATATGTTCTCCAACCTCCTTAAATGCTCTTAAAAGTCATAAATCCAAACATATCCAAATACCTCTCTCCCTTGCATACGTTGAAAACTCAAACACTTCCTTTTGAACTATAGCAACTAAATTTTATTTTGCATTCATAAGTAACCTATATTAGAGTGATTTATATTTTCACCACTTTAATATGGTTATACAAATTTTGAAGTTAAGTGCAAAAACAAAACTCACTTGACTAAGTCTAATATAAAAGGACTTGTAAATTTCACATGACTAAAAGCCACTGCTTAGATAAAAAGAATAAAGTCTTTTTCTTAAAAAAAAGAGGCAAAAATTCCTTCTTTCATCATGCCTTTTGGGTTATTCAACCCTAAAATGAATGTAAAACATTCATCTCATTTTATTCCTTCATGTTTGGAGACTTCAAGCAGTGAAGCGCCGCCATGGTAGAGAAAACCCTAGTTCAAGCTATGTTGGAAACCTCTGCTTTATGCGCTATTTCTTGAAGATTTTCTACATATTTTGAAAGATTAAAAGAAGGTAAGTCCAATTTTATTATAGATCTTGCTTTTCCTTCTAGTTTTGAAAGCTTTTGATGGGATCAAATGTCACTGGAAATGAGGGCTTCTTGAAGGGTTTTCTGGAGTTATTTGATGTGTTGATTAAAGTGAGTTTCATTAATTCGTGTTTGCTTGCTCATTCACCTAAAACTTGAACTTCTTTGTTGTTTATTCATTTCCTTCTGGCCGCCATTAGATATTTTCTATTTGGATATCTGAGAATGCATCTCTTGTATGTTGTTTTATTTTTCTTTTGAGTCTGCTATTCTAGAGATTTGAGACTCTAGTCGTGGCCTTCGAATGCATTTCTTGGAGATTTCTAGCACTTGTTACCTCTACTCTGGGTTGCATATCAAAGCTCCTAAGAAAAATATTGCTCTATTTTTTTCTTCATTTACATGATTGGCATGTTTGGCATAGGTTTTGAAACTTCACCTTGCACGGGTTTTGAGATTTATCCTTCCCTATAGTTCACCTTTTATGCTTCTGTATCAATGCATCTAGGTGTATTCATTTTCAACAATGATGAGCTCCAATTTTTCACACTGAAAAAAGGGATCACTTCCTCTGTATTTAAATATAAAAGCCCACAATATTATCTCTGTATCAATTTGCAAAGAATGAGTTACATTTTAATAGAAATCTTCCTATTAGTGTTTTATCTACAATTTGAAAGATTCAGCCTTTTCTATTGAAAACCCATGAGGGTTTCTCTTTGTTCAGCTTCCAAATGTTTCATTGGTTTCATATATTCCTCTTGTAAATATCATATTGTCAGTAAATCTACGACCATATATGAATTTTCTGAAATTTTATTTGTATTCTCTAGATTTCAAGGTCGTTTTTACAACCTGCTGCTTCTTTCAAGAAATGTAGCATTCTTCGAGCTGTGTAACTTGACTTTCAGATTCTATATGAATAGTCAAAACCCTTATATTCTGAGCTCGGTCTCCTTTAAAAATACAAAGGTTCAATGATTTCTTGGCAAAGATTGAGATTTTGACTTACATTATTTCACTTTTTTTGCAAAAAATTCCATAGCCACATTATTGTTGTTTTCTTTTTTACCAGCTATTGCCAATATATGAACTTGTAAAAACACTGCTATAGATCTGCCATCAACACATACATCACACTTACCCTTCTCTCACTGTACTGTTGCATTCTCTATATTAGGTTAATCAAGTGTACAAAATACAGAAAATGCCTTTCCTCCTTGGTGCACTTATTTGAATGCTTTGTAATTTAAGTGAGCTTTAAAAATTCTTACAAACATGATCTTGAAAGATCAATTAACATAAAAAAATTATAATGCTGCTGAAACACTGCTTTTTCAAGTACAAATCTTACTGTTTGATGAAGATCACTAATGCGCCCCAATCACCTAATTTTATAATATTATGTACTACCTTTGATATGATGAATACAAAAGCATATCAGGAGAAGTGACATCAAACAACATGTTTCTGTCAGTAATTAATAACCTCTACATTAACTTGCTTGAATATTTATCCCCGATAACCTGGCAGAATCTTTAAAGATAATGAATAGTTGTTCTAGCATATATATATTCACTCACTTCAGACAGTGTTCTCAATGTATCTAATTGTTACACTGGTAGGAAAGATAACTGTATCTTACAAAATATGTAACAAGTTCTGAATTTCATGCTTTCCTTGGATTAAATGGATCAATAAATTCTTGCAATTTGCTTCATTCACCTGTTATTGAATTCACCCTCTCTTTTGATTTTCTTGAGCAGGTATATGTCATTTAAGATAGTGACAAATAACTTCACTATCATATCTAATGTATACTTGCTTGAGTAGATCAAGAGGAGATGAATTATCTGATAAGTACCTTTCAATGCCTCTTATAAATACAATAAAGTAGCACGCTAAGCTCAACCCTTGTGGGAGCCATGTTTTACCCCACGTGCTTAAAATCAGATAAAAATAACAATTATTTTCCTATATCTGCACATGAAGCAAACAAATTAGAAAAACATATGTGTGTTTCAAGTGTTTTTGACAATTTAAATGGTTTTTTTTTGGGACACTTGTAATGCACATGTTTATTGAATGCGGATCAGGACTAACTTATACATGTATGGGTAAATGAACATGTATGGTGTGTAACTTTTCATTGCTTAGAGTGTTGCTCTAACACATTTTCTAATTAATTGCAGGAAACAGGAACCTTAAGGAGCTAGGAACAAACCAGGAGAACTAAACGACAACCAACCAATAAGACTCAACAAATAACCAATCCTTCACAGGCAATGACTGGTTACCCTCCCTACATGTTATTCTTTTATATTCATTTACTTATTCCTATATATGTTAATTTTGATTTGTATTGAATAAGCTAGAAACAGTTAAACTCATAGCTTGTGTGAGTTAAATGAAAATTTCGTTCAATAAAATAACTTTTTAGAAGAATTTTTTTTTGAAATCTTCTTATGTTTCATGCATCAATATAAATGCAATGATATGTGATTCTGTAGTTGTGGTCTGTCAAGTTATTTCATTTGTATATATGAATGCAACATAGGGAGGTTGAAAATGTATGATTTTGTTTCTTCTTTCTCAATGGGTTCTACCTGATTGAGCCATGGGTGAAAATCTGGGTAACACTTATCTTTTATAACATTATTTTCTTGGGGTTTGATTGTGCTCTTGAGTAATGTTACCAGATTTTCACCCATGGCTCAATCAGGTAGAGCCCATTGATAGAAAGAAGAAAAAATGGTCCATTGGATATTCCCCTTACATTGCATTCATGTATACAAATGAAATAAGTTGAGAGATTATAGAAATACAAATCACCGCATTTATACAGATGCATGAAACATAAGAAGATTTTGCAAATCTCTTCTGAAAAGTTATTTTATTGAATGAAATATTCATTTTGACTCACACAAGTTGTGATTTTAACTCTTGTCTTATTCAATACAAATCAAGGTAAACATATACATGAATAATAAAATGAAGAAAAAAGCATGTAGGGAGGGTAACTAGTCATTGCCTGAGAATGATTGGTTCTATTGAATCTTCTTGTTTATTTGTTGTCTGAGTTGTCTTGACCTTCCTAGCTCCACTTAAGGCTCATGTTTCTTGCGATAAATCAAAGCAATGTATTAGAGCAATGCTATAAGCAATGAAAGATTGCACACCATACATGATCATTTACCCATTCATGTATAAATTAACCTTAATCTGTATAAAACATACATTTATATCCTGAATGTACTAGAGAAAGTAGTGAAGCCATCAAATATACTTAAAACATACATGGTTTTATCTAACTTGTTTGTTTCATGTGCAGCTATAGGTGCATTCATATTTTCAGATCAAATGAGTGGTGGAAATGTGGCTCCCACAAGGGTTGAACCCAACTCATTATATATGCACAAATTTTAAGTACACTTCAGTGCATCCAATGGAGATTACAATAACAATATTTTCTCATTGAAACAGTGAATAGTGAAAATTTAAATGGAGTTGCAGTACCGATGTAGATCATAAGTAAAGATTCACAGTATTGCAGAAGATAGAGAATAAGATATTTCTTGTTTCTTGGTAATACAATCAAAAAGGGGTTGATCATTCACAACAGTGAATTGATAAATTCACTGGTTTAAGTAATAAGTCACTGCTTAATGGAACCACAAAGAAACAATAAAGATCAAATATGGTGACAGTCATAAGTATAAGAAATAACTATTGCTCAAGGATTGACTTTTTTTGTCAAGAGCGTGATGCATCAAGTGATGTTCATATCAAATGAAAGTCATCACTTAAGTGAAAGCATTCAAGATAGAAAAGTGAGGTGATTAATTCAAATTAAGGCGGGTAACAAATTATCAAGGTACAATTGACAGTGAGAAACATGATAGTTGTGCCAAAGATAGTCAAATACTATGAATAATAAAAATGATAACTTTTAGGTAGGGGAAATCACACACCCAATGACTGGAAAGCATAGCTACAATGAATGTAGTTGTACAATATTCATAGTAGCTCTACAAAGATAACATAAAGAAACACTTACCCGATTTATGAATAAATAGCAGTCATTGACCACCTTTAGGTGATAGTGTTCTTGGAACATGGTTGAGCAGAGGTTTTATGAAAACTGATACTTATAGAAAAGCTTAAATTATGGAGGACATCCATTATAAGAGATCACAGTCTTAAGGGAAAAAATCAGATTACAGATAGCAGTCACAAACAAAATATTAAGTTTCTGAAGTAACAACATATAAAATATTATGCAAGGGTTTGCTTCTAAGCAGTCCAAGAGAATCACCCAACAACACAGTCATGCAATAGCAGTTTTATGTTCAAGAAAGTCATAAAGACAAAGTGCATCAAAGTTTTAAAGAACAATGTTTTCATTATAGAATTGATGTTCCTATATAAATCTCAGTTTGACAGAGAAAAATTTAAGAGAGGTGACAGAACAATGATAGTGAATAAATGTCTAAAGTTTAATCTTTGTTGGGATGCTCTAAAAAAAAAATATGGGTCTAAAAGTTCTTTAAAATTGAATGTTTGTTATCAAAATCCAGAAACAATGGTCTATAAGCTATAGGAGAATATCAAATGAAGCCGTGGCCTGTGGAAAATTTTGACAACCATTTTTTAAGTTAGACTAAAATTTGAGAGGTGTAGATACAAACCCCAATGGGTTAAGCATTTTTCAAGAGAACAGTCATCTTTCACTAATATGACAGAAAATGATGCAAGGTATTCATGGATTTCTGTAGAATAAAAGTCATACCCAAATGAAACCTTCAACCATAAAAAAAAGTAAAGAGATTCAAGCTACAGTCAAAATGAGCAGAGGGATCAAGTTATATAGTGGAATTGGATAGTTATGAGATCATTAAAAGAAGCCATGAAAGCAAGATACTCTGGTAAAACAACTATTTGAAAGAAATTATTTCATAATCTCCAAATTGAGAGATACCCAGATGATCGAGCATAGAACTTCAAAAATAAAGGAAGATAAAACTGAACATAAACAAGCAAAGCTCGTGGTCACAAAAGTACAAAAAACTTACTTAGCATGGAGAGGTCATTGTTGGTGAAATGTAGAGGAAAAGAAGCCTCTCTAAATCCTTTTTTACCTTCAGGAAGCTTGAAGGAATTGCTCATGGCGCAACCCTATCAAGAAGAAAACAACATAAATTAGAATGAATGAAGAAATTTGTAGAGGACGTGGTCAAGGAGGGCCTGTATGAGCAAAAATGGTGATATTTTCTCTTATTTTTCTTCTAAAAACATGCTTACCAGCACTGCCAATGAAAGAAATCGATAGAATCTACATAGGAGATGTGTTTCTGTACAAAATTGAAACACTGCTGAAAAAAGTGGATAGAACTCCAAAAACCCTCATCCCTGGTGGCGCTCAGCTTCTTCTTGAACCTTCTAATATCAAATGAAACGTTTTTCATTTCTTCTTGCTTTTACTTTAGGGTTGTTACCCTAAGTTGGATAGAGACTGATAAAAGGCTTTTTTCCTTTTCTTTTATGAAATGCAATGTAAATTGATTTCCTCGTGGGTTATATTTGCTCTTTATGCCTTAGGCTTGATTAACTTGCATTTTCTTTGTAAAAGTATTTGTGACTTTTTATTCTCCTTGTATTATCATTGATTATTTTGCATTCCTTGAAATGTAAAATATTTTTACTTTAGTGATATTTATAAATCACTTAAAGTATGAATATTATTTTTATGCAAATAGAAATTTCTTGTGGAGGTTTCCAACATATGAAGAAGATATGACCAAGTCATGAAATGGAGATGTGTTTGTATTGATGGCATGCCACAAATGAAGAGATTATTTTTTCAGTTTAAGAACATGTAGAGAACATCTAGGGAGGTTGAGAATTAATTTTCAACACATGCCAAGGATTTAGGATATTTTAATTTCTTTTGGGAGCTTTCGGAGCATCTTTAAAGTGTTTTCATGGTTTGACATGGTCAATCTTGACTTTTTCAACCTTTTTGAGCTCTTTTGGATGAGATCTAAGAGCTAGATTATAGGCATGATGGTTGCATCTAACCCAGGGAGGTTGTGGGCTCCTTTTTTTGTAGATTTTTTTTACTTAATCTTTTGACTACTCATTTTGTGAGTCAATTATTGATTATGTAGATTTTAGCTTGGAGTGACTTTTACAGTCCTTTGTGACAATTTGGCATACTCTAGTAACTCAATTTTGGGGATATAAAATTCAGTGAAAGCCTTTGGTGCTTTGATATAAAAAAATATATTTAGCCTTCTTATTCAGTGCATGCTTGTGTATTTCATATGGTTGATCAGATTATCAGTGAGAGATTCTTCATCTCCTCTTAATCTTGTCTCATGTTTTTTGATGCCTCTATGCATAGTTATGTTAATGTAGGTTACAGATTGTGTCATGATAATGCAAATTGAATTTTAGCTATGAGTTTACCCTCCTCCTTGAGGTTTGAGCTTTAGGACCATTTTGTGAAATATTTATGCAGAGAACATACAGAAGTAAGTAGTGCAAACTGCTTTTTCAGTCATTGCAAAGAAAGTGTTATGCAAGTCTGAGTTTCATAATCCTTGCAATTTGGTGTATCACCCAGTAGTTTATTTTAGCATTTCATTTTTAGTAGTATTTCTCCCTTTTCCCTCAAAAAGAATCAATAAAGTAGTGATAACCAGCTAGGAAGTCAGCCTTCTCTGGAGGTTCTTTTCCATTTTAGGTGACCCAGAACCTAGAAAATTTCTCATGTTTCTCTAGCTTACTGAGTTTCATAACTCAATCAGGGTGCAAAGTTTAAGAGATAATAGTTTTGGAACACCCTGTGGGACTGGAACTTGTTTCAGTTCAAGTTTTCTACATTTTGGCTGTTGATTGGTGTGTACAAGAGTTAATTTCTATCTTTTGAGGTATTTCAAATACATACCTGGCGACTTTGAGACTATGGTTTAGTGGAAAACCAGTGTTATTGTTACATCACAATATCGAGAAACTGGTGTTTTTCTCAATGTTATCAGCCTTTGGAGGTAGTTTGAACAACACCTGGTGACTCTGAGCCCAAATCTTTTGGTTTTACAGGCACAAGTGCTGGTATGTCTCAAAAGAATCTGTTAGTTTTGAGTTTCTAGCTCTTTGAATGAAAAAGATGTCAAATATTCATGAAAATACTTACTATTACCCTTCATATCATGAGAATGTTGCTCCTACACCTTCATATCAGTCACATCCAACCAACTACAATACTGGTTTTAGCCTAATTTCTCTTGCAACAACAACTAATCAGCATTTTCATCATGTTTCCCACCCTCCCACTTCGGTTCAACCTTTGTTTCAACCAATATTTGATCAAAATCACCCCCAAGAGGAGGTTTCTGATGTTAACCAGTATGATTATTTATATAATCAGCCTCAAAAGCATCCATACTAGAACGTATTGGACTTGATCCAATGGGTTGACCGTACATTACGGGATCTAAGTCAAGGTCTTCACAACATGAAGATTAATGATATTAGTAGGGTGCTTGCATTCCTATCTAAGATGTTGGTTGATATCAAGAGGCAGAAAGGGACCATTATGCAACAATAAGAAATGGCTGAACATGCCTATTCTTATGATCAAGAGTTGAGGATGCAGAGGATGCAATACGAAGAAGGTCTTGAACGAGAGATAACTACTAAGGAGGGGAAAATGAAGCTTTTGTCAACTCGGGTGCAAAGCAGTCAGGCTTACCTAGAGTATCATTGCAATCTACATGAGGAGATTCAAAAAAGGAAATTTGAAGGTGGTCTTGAAAAGTAGAGAGTTGCAGCTAAAGAAGAGCAGATCCTTGATCAAACTAACTCAAGCTCACTTACCATGGAAGAGGCTAGAACTCCAAACATGTTGCAAATGGCATTGGAGGAGTATCGAATAACACAAAGAAAAGCTCTCCAAGATGGTAAAACTATTTTAGAATAGTAGGAAGGCATTGGTGAGTTGCTAATTGATGGTAATCTGCAAAACAATGGAAGCTTATCTTAGGAAGAAAAACTTGAAATTCAACCTGATACTATTCTCCAAGATATGAATTGTGATATTTTTGAATATATTATAGAGGAGGAAGCTAATGTTGAGTTTTATGAAGGGATATGTGTGGGTATAATTGAATAGTTTTGGTCAAGGTTGGATGGCAAGGAATCAAATCAGCTAAAAGTAGTTGAGACTCATGATGAACTTGAGCAACAAGTTCACAAACTTGAACCAATACTAAATCAACAGAAGGAGTGTGGTCCTGATAGAGAGGAATCCATTCTCTCAAATCAAGAAATCTCTCATGAACTTGATTTACAAAATCTTAGCTGTTGGGAGGAACTTCCTTTCTATTGTACAACAAAACTTGAAGTTGATCTATTAGATGAAAGTTCATTTTTAGAAGCTTCTTCATTATTTGAAGTTTTTCCTTCCTTCATTGAAGAGAACAAACCTGAGTTGGAGTGTACCTCCTTGAGAAATAATGAGGACCTAGAACTTGTACCAGTTGCTTCCAAGAATCTTCCAAAAGTTGATGGATTTCATGAGTTGTTAACTACCTTAGTGGAAGAGGATTATTCGTTCACCTTGGAGGAAGAATTGAACTGGAAACTTATTATGCAAGATGAAGATAATGTTGTTGTTTCTGAGCATTCAGATTTTATTTCAGACTTGGCTATGAAGCAGGACATCCATATGAAATCAGAAGAAAGAAAAGCAACCAACAATGAGAGTTCCAATTATTCCCATTCTAGAGGTTGTCCAATAAGATACTTAGCCAGTCTAGAGACCATTGAAGTATCAGAGGTCATGCTTGCACCCAAGCATGAAGATGCAATTGAAGCTGACTTGGGAGTAGTAGCTAAAAGTGAAAAAATTCAGCTCATTTTTCCAAGCCAGGACAGTGATAAGCATCATCAAAATCAGGTTGCAAGTAGGCTTATTTACATTTTTCATGAAACAATGCAACAATTTATTGAATATCTGCTTGTGTTTCATATCTTTTCAGCAATACATAGTCATGAAAAGCATCAGTTGTTGCTAAGAAAGGGGTGTTATTTTTCAAAGCCAGTAAATGGTTATGTTTGACTTGTTTCTCTGCTAGCTAGATTAGGTTAGGATAGGTTTCAGTCCTAGTTTCATTCCCTAAGTGTTGTTCAGCACAATTAAGTAGTTTCCCTTCTATAGTTTTCCTATTTTCAATAAGTTTCCAAGGTGTTCCCAAGTTATTACTGCTGAGTCATTGCATTGGCAAGGCTTTCCTCTGAGTTTGTTAAGAGACTCCATACCTAATGGACAAATCTAGGCTACCGGTTTACATGTTTAGTAGGAAAACATCTAGCTAATGTCACCAAAAATGTTACCATATTTTCACCCATGGCTCAATCAGGTAGAGCCCATTGCTAGGAAGAAGAAAAAATGGTACATTTGTTGTTCCCCTTACATTGCATTCATGTATACAAATGAAATAACTTGAGAGATTATAGAAATACAAATCATCTCATTTATACAGATGCATGAAGCATAAGAAGATTTTGCAAATCTCTTCTGAAAAGTTATTTTATTGAATGAAATATTCATTTTGACTCACACAATCCATGACTTTAACTCTTGCCTTATTCAATACAAATCAAGGTAAAGATATACATGAATAAGAAAATGAAGAAAAATGCATGTAGGGAGGGTAACCAATCATTTCTTGAGAATGACTGGTTTTTTCAAGTCTTCATGTTTATCTATTGTCTGAGTTGTCTTGACCTTCCTAGCTCCACTTAAGGCTCATGTTTCCTGTGATAAATCAAAGCAATGTATTAGAGCAACACTCTAAGAAATGAAATATTGTACACCATACATGATCATTTACCCATTCATGTATAAATTAACCTTAATCTATATCAAACATACATTTATATCCTGAATGTACTAGAGAAAGTAGTGAAGCCATCAAATATACTTAAAACATACATGGTTTTTTCTAACTTGTTTGTTTCATGTGCAGCTATAGGTGCATTCATATTTTCATATCAAATGAGTGGTGGAAATGTGGCTCCCACAAGGGTTGAGCCCAACTCATTATATATGCACAAATTTTAGGTACACTTCAGTGCATCCAATACAGATTACAATAGCAATATTTTCTCATTGAAATAATGAATATTGAAAATTTAAATGGAGCTACAGTACCAGTGTAGATCATAAGTAAAAATTCATAGTATTGCAGAAGATAGAGACTGAGATCTTTCTTCTTTCTTGGTAATCCAATCAAAAAGGGGATTATCATTCACAAGAGTGAATTGATAAAATCACTAGTTTAAGTAATAATCCACTTCTTAATGGAACCACAAAGAAACAATAAAGATAAAATATGGTGACAGTCATAAGTATAAGAAATAACTATTGCTCAAGGATTGACCTTTTTTGTCAAGAGCATGATGCATCAAGTGATGTTTATATCAAATGAAAGTCATCACTTAAGTGAAAGCATTCAAGATAGCAAAGTGAGGTGATTAGTTCAAATTAAGGCAGGTAACAAATTATCAAGGTATAGTTGAGAATGAGAAACATGATAGTCGTTCCAGACATAGTCAAATACTATGAATAACAGAAATGATAATTTTTCAGGCAGGGGCAATCACACACCCTGTGATTGGAAAGCATAGCTACAATGCATGTAGTTATACAATATTCATAGTAGCGCTACAAAGATCACATAAAGAAACACTTACCTGATTTATGAATAAATAGCAGTCATTGACCACCTTCAAGTGATAGTGTTCTTGGAACATGGTTGAGCAAAGGTTTTATGAAAACTGATACTTATAGAAAAGCTTAAATTATGGAGGACATCCATTATAAGAGATCACAGTCTTAAGGGAAAAAATCAGGTTACAGATAGCAGTCACAAACAAAATATTAAGTTTTTGAAGTATCAACATATAAAATATTATGCAAGCATTTGCTTCTAAGTAGTCCAAGACAATCACCCAACAACACAGTCATGCAATAGCAGTTTTATGTTCAAGAAATTCACAAAGACAAAGTGCATCCAAGTTTTAAAGAACAATATTTTCATTATAGAATTGATGTTCCTATATAAATCTCAGTTTGACAGAGTAAAATTTAAGAGAGGTGATAGAACAATGATAGTGAATAAATGTCTAAAGTTTAATCTTTGCTGGGATGCTCTAAAAAAATTTCTGGGTCTAAAAGTTCTTTAAAATTGAATGTTTGTTATCAAAATCTAGAAACAATGGTCTATAAGCTATAGGAGAATATCAAATGAAGTTGCGGCTTGTGGAAAATTTTGACAACCATTTTTTAAGCTAGACTGAAATTTGAGAGGTGTAGATACAAACCCCGATGGGTTAAGCATTTTTCAAGAGAACAATCATCTTTCACTAATATGACAGAAAATGATGCAAGGTATTCATGGATTTCTATAGAATAAAAGATGTACCCAAATGAAACCTTCAGCCATAAAAAAGTAAAGAGATTCAAGCTACAGTCAAAATGAGCAGAGGGATCAAGTTATATAGTGGAACTGGATAATTATGAGATCGTTAAAAGAAGCCATGAAAGCAAGATACTCTAGTAAAATAGCTATTTGAAAGGAATTATTTCATAATCTCCAAATTGAGAGATACCCAGATGACCGAGCACAAAAGTTCAGAAATAAAGGAAGATAAAACTGAACCTAAACAAGCAAAGCTTGTGGTCACAAAAGTTACAAAAAACTTACTCAGCATGGAGAGGTCATTGTTGGTGAAATGTAGAGGAAAAGCAACCTCTCTAAATCTGTTTTTACCTTCAGGGAGCTTGAAGGAATTGCTCATGGTGCGACCATATCAAGTAGAAAACAATAGTAATTAGAATAAGTGAAGAAATCTATAGAGGACGTGGTCAAGGAGGGCCTATATGAGCAAAAATGGTGATATTTTCTCATATTTTTCTTCTAAAAACATGCTTACCAGCACTATCAATGAAAGAAATCGATAGAATCTACAGAGGAGATGTGTTTCTATACAAAATATATTGTTGAAACACTTAGAAAAGGCTGAAAAAGCTAGATAGGACTCCAGAAACCCTCATCCCTGGTGGCGCTCAGCTTCTTCTTGAAGCTTCTAATATCAAATGAAACGTTTTTCATTTCTTCTTGCTTTTACTTTAGGGTTGTTACCCTAAGTTGGATAGAGACTGATAAAAGTATTTTTGCCTTTTCTTTTATGAAATGCAATGCAAATTAATTTCCCCGTGGGTTACATTTGCTCTTTATGCCTTAGGCTAGATTAACTTGCATTTTCTTTGTAAAAGTCTTTGTGACTTTTTATTCTCCTTGTATTATCATTGATTATTTTGCATTCCTTGAAATGTAAAATATTTTTACTTTAGTGATATTTATAAATCACTTAAAGTATGAATATTATTTTTATGCAAATAGCAATGTCTTATGGAGGTTTGCAACATGTGAAGAAGATATGACCAAGTCATGAAATGGAGATGTGTTTGCATTGATGGCATGCCACAAATGAAGAGAGGTTATTTTTTCAGTTTAAGAAAATGTGGAGAACATCTAGGGAGGTTGAGAATTAATTTTCAACACATGCCAAGGATTTAGGAGATTTTAATTTCTTTTGGGAGCTTTTGGAGCATCTTTAAAGTGTTTTCATGGTTTGACATGGTCAATCTTGACTTTTTCAACCTTTTTGATCTCTTTTGGATGAGATCTAAGAGCTAGATTGTAGGCATGATGGTTTCATCCTAAAGCTTATAAATTCCCCATCTTTACATGGTTTCATCCTATTATGGAATATCACTCAAGGCATACAATGAAAATATGAATGATAAATTTGCTAATCTGATTGATATTGGTCATGATGCTACATCTTACAGTGACTATTCTCCCATAAAATATGATAATTGATGGTCCTAGATACAAACTTATACAAAAAATGGTTTTAATGGAAAAACACTTGGAATATATGAGCAAAGTAGACATAAACCAATAATATATTAAAAGAAAACAATAAAATTGTTGTATTGGTTATCAACATGATTATATGATACAATAGTTATAAAAACCAAAACAAAAGGACAACAACATGCAATTTCTATGGTTTCTACTAATTTGAGATTTCACAATGCATCTTTTCTCATTCATTCATACAAATGCTATAGATTATGGAGATAATATTATTAATACAGATGCTAGGAGATGTATTTAATATCAATTTATTTTGTATTTTCCTGTTTTCATTGGTGTATAATTATTATGATCACTATTATATTATAACTTACAAAAAGACATGAAATTAAATCCTCAAACCACATCTACATTTCCCATACATGTCACATGTCACATGTCATAAGGTAGTCTAAAATAGGTCATAAACCATTTCCATTATAAAATGACTTAATATAAAAAAAGCATCTCATATATAGCCAAATTTTATATAAAAAATATAAACATAATAATAAAGTCCAATACATAATTATATAGTGATCATGGCTTGAATGATTCCCCCTACCTCCTCCAACAACTAGTCCTAGTATGAATATGATATGTATATATCTCTCAACTCTTAGATTCTATTATCATGCCTCTCAATATCCCAATCTCCACTTGTAGATTGGAAATCTCCACATATCCTTCCTTCACCTTAGTATTGTTAGGAGAAAGGGTGTTGTACACCTTGCACAAGAAAAATAAATCATTTTTAATTATGTAATATAAATATTTATTTGTGGTGCATCTTATGAGATCTATTTAGCCATATTAAATATTTATTTGGGTTCACTTACAAAAATGTTCTAATATTTATTAGATATTTTGTATGGGTTACACATTAAAAAATAGTTAATATTAAGCAATCTTTGTAATAAAAAGTAAATGTTGGGGTCAATGTTTTTCTCTCATGGTTTTAAGAGACATGGTTTTGTCAATACCATAATTGTATTTGTGTGAGATTTAATCTACAAAAGAAAGCACATGCTTAGTGGTTAGGTTGGCTATCATTTGTATTGATATTTCTTGTAGAGTACATATGTGAAGAATGACATGGGATGCATGATTGTGTGGTTAGCCCTTATGCTTGGACACATGAAGGATACATTGCAGGAGCTTGATATTTCAAAAGTATTCATTGAGACCCTATAAATTTATTTTAATTTTTCATTATTGAGTAATACATTGAGTGGGGATACTTTTGGAGGTTGGGATTTTCCCTCATGAGGGATTTCCAAGGTATATCTTGTATCATCTTGATAATATATTTTTCTATTCATTTTTATGGTGGATTATGAATATTTGTTTTCATATTTTTCTCTCTTGGGGTTATGTGGGAAATATTTTATATTGCTAGAAATATTTTTCCTTTCAAATGGTATTAGAGCTTGGTTGTTAGGTTGTGGGAGGAAATATCCCTAGTTGTAAACCTTGGTATGAGTAGGTTCTTGTGCATAATTTAATCTATGGTCTTTTAGGAAAAGAAAGAAGGTATTTTCAAGGTCATAGGTGTGTTTCTAGACTTGGGTTGTTACAAATATGGTGTTTGATGAAGATTTGGCAAGTGGGTTTTGTGTTAGGGCTCTTTCTATGGTGGTTTTTTAAGGTGAAATTTCATTGGAGATATCTTGGATGAACATGGACCTCGCCATTAGAGATAGAAGGCCCAAAAATATTTGGATCCATAGAAAAAATGACTATATTTGGGGTTAATATTTTTTCTATTTATGAGTACATGAAGTAATCTAAATGTAATAGTTTGTATGGTTTGTACGGTTGTATAGGTGTTGTATCACAAACCACCAATTTCTTTACATGCATGATTGTATAGAAATTATAGTAAAATATTATAAAGTCTATGGATTATTAAAAAGGAAAATTTTAATTGATAGCATAAGAGATGAAGCTCTTGGATGTCATCCACCTAGTTGTTAGTCATTTCCTGCCCACAAGGGTTGTATTCCCTTATGTCTATATAATGGTTACACTACTTGCATGTTTCTCAGTCAAGTACCAAATGAAAAACCACCCAAGAACAACCTATCCATCACCACCATTGATGGTGTTTCCTAAGGGTCATTGGCCAACCAACTTATCTCAACTAGGTTTAGATTTTGAGTCATAATGGAGTATTATTTTTTGAGAGGCATAATTTTCACCAATAGTATTATATTTTTTAATTATTATAGGCATTGGAAAGCTCTCTTTGAGAACTACATAGAGGTACAAGTTTTGTTATTAATTTTTTTGTTTGTGTCAAAATTAGGTGTTAGAAATCAACATTTATCTAGAATGGTTAACATGTCATATCTTTCACATACATCACCAAATTTTGGATGTCAAGAATATGATGAAGATAATTTATAGTGTACTACATAGTGGGTATGATTTTTTTTCACTTATTTGAGTTCATATAAGATCCTAAGATACTAGGTGTGATTCTATGAGCATCTAAGTAAATTTGGGGGTGAAGACTTGTGGGAATGTTTTTATGAGACTAATATAATGGTGTAGATACCCCAAATTTATCACCAATTCAACATACTAAATTTCCCATAAATTAATTAAATAAATCATTATTTAATTACTTGTCTTCACCATTCATCATTAATTAATTTTTCCTAAGATTGATTAATTAAATTAAAGACATAAAATTTCTATAGTCAATTATAAATTATCTTGTTATTTTTATATTTGACCATTGTTTTTATCAATGTGTTGGATCACACTCAATGATCCATCATCAATTCACTTCTCTAGCTAACTCATCCTGATGATGGATCATGGAGTATGATTTGAAATGTTCATAAATGTTTATTTTACAAGGTCAAATCTAGAATAACAAGCTAATTAAATTAAGTCAATTAACCTTAGTCCCTAACTCCTCCAACTTAATTAATTAATCCCTATTGTCATTTCCTCTTATATTTATATCCACATCACCTTTAATCCTTTTTTATTTATTCATATCCATTAAATCCATCTACATAGATCAACATTCAAACTTTCCATCACTTGACAAGTGTCCCTACCCCCCTCATACTTACACATGTGTGAGCATGCCTACTTACCCTAATCCTTGCTCACGCATGTGTGAGAATGCTATTGACACATGTGTAATCTCCATATCTCTTACACCTATATTTCTCAAACATGTAACATCCTTTTCATCTGACACCAATCCCCACTCCTTTTCTCACACATGTGTGAGAACATTGAGCCCAAACATGTCATCTTTCTCACATGTGTGAGTGTTCCTAGCTCTTATACCTCATTAATCCTATTTTTTAATTCTTGTGACACTTATTACTAGGATAAGCCTTTAATCATTTCCTTCATCCTCCTCAATTCATATCCCTCCATTATAAATTGAAGGCCTCTCATCCCATTTTCATCACCCAATCTTATGCTATCATTATGCTATCCATTTGATCTCTCATCATTCAACCTTACTATCATGTTGTTGATATATTGAGAAATCATATTCCACCAATCAATCCATTACAAAGAGCACATCAAATGGATCTTAACGGTGCACTCCAATTCCACTCAATTGGAGGACAAAAAAAAAACAAGGTAAAAAGTTCTATTATTAAATTTAAAATATTTGTGTTTTATGCTATTTCTTCCTTGCCTTCAAATGGTATAATAGGTTATTATATTTACCACTTTTCATATACAAATTCATAGGTATTTTCAAAGTGTTGAATTTGATAGAGATAGGTACATATATTGTATTTTGGTTTGAAGACATGGTTGATACATGTGTGAGACTACGAGTCTTAGTTCAATGAGATTTGGGTGCAAGTACAATGATGGTCATCATTATAGTATCATGAATATTCATGTTCATTTGAAAATTTGTATGACATTATCAGGTATGTGGTTATTAGGAGTGGGTGTTTTTGATGGGGAAAGCATGTTTTGATGGGACCCGAAACCCATTACATGTCAGTTTTGAAGGGACTTGAAACCATATCAAAGTGAATAATGTTGCAAAAAGATAAGCCACATACCAGCAGTAGCCCAACAATAGCAGCACCAAGAAGAAACAAGACTACATAGGACTACTCATGCTGCAAAAAATAGGATTTGAAGGGAGCCTAAAACCCTCTACAACCAGGTTTTAACTAGGGCCTAGAACCCAAGAAACTAATAGAAACCACCTTCAAAACAGTTAGGCAACAATGCAGCCAAGCTGTAGAAAACCATCTACTTAGTAACAACAACACTAAGCCTTGAAGAAGAGGGAAACACAAGTTCCCAATCAAAACAATCAAACCAACCAGATTCTCTACCTCAATACAAGAAAAACTAGGCATCACTAAGGAAGAAATCCCCTTAGAATACCTGACAAACCAAGAAGCCAACTTAATCTCCATGACTGAAGGAAAGAGCTCCCCTCTATTGGAGAGGATCGCATGAACACCTATTCCACCGAACCCAAGGCTCACCAACAGCCACAAACTCCACCTCAACAAGAGTAACTCCCACCTCAAAAGGGACAACAACTGAGAAAACTAGAGCAAGGAGCTTCCAACCAAACACACAACACCCATCTTCACCTCGATAGAAGAGGAATCCACCTCCATAGGATCAATCTTCACCTCTATAGAAGAAACAAGCTGAGGAACCAAGGAGAAAGCCACCAAACCAGTAGAAAAAATAAACACACCATCCTTTCGCATACCCGACATCAAGAAAAAGAGGAACAATAACAACAAAATCAATTGGGTCTAAAGAAAAGGCATGAATAATAACCCAACAAACCACCCAAGAGCTAAAAGAAGAGCAGGACAACCCCTCTAACTGTAGAACTCCAACTAGACAAACAACCCATCCAGCAAGAAGAGATCCATAAGAAAGATCATACAAAGTCAAATCTATATGTAGAGAAAAGAAGATCCCAAACTCAAGAAAAGCACCCTGAAGCAAAAGGAGATCTCAATGACAGACAAACACCACAACTTGGAGAATCGAAGAAAGCCTAGCCTATAGAACAAGACGAAGCTCATATCCTTAACCAGTAACTCCAACATCCTCTGCCTCAGAGGAAAAACCAAACACCAACTAGATTCCACATAATCTAAAACCCTTAAACGACCCACCAGTAAGGAAGAAAGCCCAAGGTAAAAACACAAATTTGTGTCACACTTTCAGCCAACTTATCAGCACAACTAAATTTAAGTATTTCTAACTAAAAATCAATTTTGGTCAAACATATGATCTAGTAAGATTCATTCTAGCTAAGTTAGATACTTCCACAACTTTTTCAACTAAAATTGTTGGCTAAAAATATATGGAGCACCACTTTAAGTCCAATTTACCAAAAAAATAAAATTATTTGAAAAACTTGAAGTTTCAATAACTCATGCTAATGTAAATAACATTTTAAAAAATATAAAAAAAATACTCTTTTGTACATCCATAAGTGTAGTTTTCAAAAATATATTTATTTTAATAGTTTAATTATTATTATTTTTTATTTTTTATTTTTACTAAAAGTAGGTTATTAGTACAAAATATTAGGTCGATTACCATGCTAAGGAAAAATACTAAAACTTATTAAAAAAAATATGATGCACTAGATAAAAAAATCTATTTCAAGATGGTATAATTTTTTTTCCATTTTAGATAAATATTTAATATGAAAGTTGACATCCGATGGAAAAAACTATTTTTTGATTCACACACATTTTAATATTTATTTAAAAATATAAATTTATCAAAATTGGAAAAAAATATATCCATGCACTAAAGTTTCAAGTTATAAATACACATAAAAAAATTATTAGAAGTTAATTTATTAGAAACTAGTCTAAAATAGTCTAAAATAAATTTTATATTTTTTAAATACAAACATAAAATATACTAAGAAATACATATTTTACTAGTTTACATCATTTCAAAATTCAAAACATATATGCCACTTTTTAGTGATTCAAGTTTAAAAGTTGGATCAGTGTTGGTCATTTCCTTTATAAAGTGTGACACAACTTTGTGCTTTTACCCCCCAACACCACTCCAAAAACAGGGGAGGGCCAAAGAAAACACCACTGGGCAAAAACGCACCAAAGCCACAACACCGGCAAGCAACCCCACAGTTAGAGGGATGAAAACCTCCCAAAGCTCCAAAATCATGACCATGCACATCAACAAGTATATGAGAGCCCACACAACATGGGAGAAGAGAGAAGGAAAAACATTTAAGTTCACCAAAAGGCCCAGTGTGCCATCCAAGGTCAAAGATAAGCCAAAAATTCTCCTCACACCACCCATCCATAGACAAACCATCTCGTTGAGTGAGACCCAAAACATAATCTAGAGCCAGGGAAAGAGTAGATGCCCTAACTGAAGATCCGTTCACAACAAAGCCAATAGAAAAAACCCACTGACCATCCTTCAAGGCACCAAAAAATTTCACCTCAAGGACCAAGGGAGTCACAGAAAGCCAAGGAAGAAGCTCCAAGGATGCATACAACTCCAAAGGAGCCACTCCAAACACCACCCGCCTGTCTCTAGAGAGCTGGAAAAACACAAGCGCCAGGCAGAAAACTGACATAGCCACATGTGACTGAGAAGCCTCCAAAGCCCACCAATCTTCATCTGAGTCATCCTCTACATCAGCATCAGCATCAAAGGATTTCAAAATTCCTCCCCCTCTAGTTTTCTCACTCACTCCCGCTCTCATACCCGCACCCGCACACGCCATCCTCTCTAGTGAAAATTATTATGATTATTAGGAGTGGGTGTTGGTATTGGATTGGCTCATAATTATAGGTAGTGGTGTGGTTTTGTTTTAGGAGGTTTTCTTATCTCTTAGATGCTTGGTTATTCCCTAGCTATGGTTACTCATTTATGGACTCATTTGGAAAATTAAATTTGGAGTTGACTTAATGTTTTAGTCTTAAGATCTAATCGTTATCGTCTTTGGTATCTTAGTTTGAATGTTCCATTATTTTATGATCTATGAGTTATGTAGTTATTTTGGTTGGTGTAAGGCCTTTCTAATGCTCAGTCAACTTGGTGTTAGAAACACAATTCAGAGGAGTTTCAAGTTGAACAGTTCACTAAACCCTTACAAAGCCTTCATTTAATTATCAACCAGGGATTCATAAGCTTTTGATGATGTTGGCACTATATGTGCATTCACGAACTCTACATTGCCTATATCAGTGATTATAGGTGGTTTACACATGTATAGGAAAATAGTAAAGGTTGGAAAAGGAAATAAAGCATTAACTTGCAAAACAAAGGAAATAACTTAATCTACTATTGATACTACGGGTACCTTCGGCTTAACACTATAACTATTAACTAATAAACTTGAACTCTAAAATCCACTAACACTACTGGCTCTTACTTCTAACTACTTGAATCCTCCTAAGAATGACTCAAAGATACATTAAAAAGCATAATTCATGATACAAGATATCATTCATGTGCATGTAATTAAGAGTTTACTTGAAATGAATGTAACATTATAATCATCTAATCTAATGACAAAAATTAAGGTGGGTGAACAATATCTCAAGTGGCCTTTGCTCGATTTGTTGTACCCACAGGGGAAAATCAAATGTTCGCTACTTGAATCAACCAATCATAATGGTAAACTGAAATGTCTTTATTACATAGAACTAAACTCTTATGATATGACAAGAATCTCTACAGATCTCTCATTCATGAGTGCATATCTATGACAACTAAATAACAAAAAATTAACAATGAAGTATTGTTTATGAAACAAAAATTGGAACTATGAACTATGTATTTTCTCACTAGATTTGATCATCAACCACCAATCCAAATATATAGGATCGAGAGGATTTTTATTCATACAAGGACTAAAAACAAAAAAACTAAATGTGCCATAGGTGTGTAGTATAGTATTTTGTTACAAAATTAGAAGCATGATGATTGGAAATGTTTTATCAAGTAGCACTCAAGATAAGAATTTGGGTTCAATGTAACGAAGTGAATGCTAGAAAAGGAAAAAAATGAAAAAAAGGAGGAATGGTGAACGCAAAGAGGAGTTGGAAGAAGGAGGAATATTGGAAGAAGTTGAAACTATTATGGTAGAGTATGATATATGAAAGGATGATTGAGATGAGTGAGTTAGTTGAATATATAATGTTGGAGAAAATGGAATGAATAAAGGACATAGAATGTGTTAGTGAGTTTGAAGAAGAAGGCTGAAGAAAAGAGAACAAAATTTAAAATAAAACAAAATAATATATGTTGAATGAAGCAAGAATTATAATTTATGAAGAAATAATTTTATATTAGTTGAGAAATTTATGTTATAAGAAGGTAAGATGAAAGATGAGTAGGAAGCTTCAATAAGATGGATGGTACTTGATATATATGCAACACTAGATTTTGATAGTGAGATAGCAATGATAAGAAATTAGATGGTAATGGTTGAATTTCAAAGCTAGAACCAAGTTTAGTATGGTATGAACAAACAAGTACAAATGATGGCAGAAGTGATGTAGCTATAGAGAGAGATGCAAATATACATAGAAGATAAGTAAGATGAAAATTAATGGTTGTTTGGCTTTGACTTGGAGAATGGAATTTGAAAAGGAAAGGAAGGAGCTATTTTATTTACATCCTACTTATACATGTTGAAGGCATATTATGGTTGATTCACAAACCTAAAAGAATTATTTTACCATTCAACCCTTATTAAGAGCATTGAACTCACAAATCACTTATGATTTTGATTTGTTTGATGTAGAAGCATCTATAGCCTAGAATCAATCTTGCATCAACCAAAAGATTTGTTTTTAGTTCATTAGTTATTTACCAGTTATTTTAGTTTTTCATAGTTACATTTCAATTTATTCATCAATTACGCTTAGGCCAATAGACATATAATCATTTGGGTGGTAGAAAATTTGTTTTAGATCATCATGATATTTTGACCAAATTATCAATGGTGCATTTAATGCATACCCACATGTTCATTTTGTATTTCATGTTTATTATATGACATGGCTTGTTAGATCAACTTAAGAATGTTTATGAGATGTGTAACATGATTTAGAAACCTGTACTAAAGGATAATGATTTGAGAGGCCTTAATGGTCCCATAGTGGATTATGGTTAGAGCCACATTAAGTTTAGATTAATATTTCTTGTTATGAGCTAACATAAACCTTCTACATCAACTATATTGTATAAAAGGAATTATAATTCATTTGAGGAGGGATAATAGAGGGTAGCAGGAGATTTATGGATGAAGTAGTTAAATTAGTAAATCATAATAGAGTTATGATAGCAAGATCAAATCGAAGAAGGTAGCATTTGGAGTTGCACAAATATTTAGTGCTTGATTTGTATTGTAAGCTAAGATTTTTTTTGTTGTAATCCCTTGTGGAAGAAACTATTGAGATAACTTCCACCGTGGAGTAATAATATATTAATTCTAGAGTTAATTTTATATGATTGTATTGATATTTTAGTTTCACTATGCATTGTTTGTGAGTAATTGTAATAAGGAAAAATGTTGGATAGCCTTTCATTAGACCCTCTGGATTCATTACTACATCAACATATGTGGATCACATTGCCTCTTTGTCTATAAGTTTGAACCCTTGTTTCTTGCACTAAGCCTTTACATCACCCTTTTTGTATTTTGTTCCCAATTACAAATTTCCAAGATCCAATTTCCTAATTACACTCATTTAGAATAGTGCTTAGTGTTTCATAATATGTTGGACCTTCCCCTCTTTTATCAAAAATAGTTGAATCAGATTTCAAGGATTGCAATATGAAAAATATCGACTTATTAAGTTCTCAAAGGTATTTGCCAATGCCACAAATTTGTTTTTGTAAGCCAAACAATAAGGTGAATCTCGATTTGGAGATAAAGGAGGTTTGTATTCCATAGGTTAAATTTCCACAGTCATGGTTCACTTTCACACACCATGTTCATATCTACAATAATGAATATCAAATCCATAGGTGTAGAATCGACCCTAGGTCACACACAACTCCAATCTTCACAGATCTCAAATGTCTTAGTATGCTCATCCAAAATCCAAAATCAGAAACCAAGTATCAATCATTTGTCACAAAACGAAATTGATCTCGTCTAAATCAACACCAAGGTACATAATAATTATTGTATTTATGTTTATTTTTAAAGTCACCTAGATATGTTCATTTATTGAACTATTTTCACTTATGTGATGTTCTATTAGGAAATTCAACTATGTAGTTTTTTAAAGCCAAGACAACAACCCATCTATCATGAACATGAATGGTCCATTCAACACTCATTGCATCTAAGTTATGTTAATACAAATGAGGTATCAAAACTTCCTAGAAAATATCATGTCTATAAGAATAATGCATCAAAACTTCATGCCCATTCTAATACTATATTTCAACACAAATATGCTAACCATAAAATTTTGACCAATCTTTCCCATTTACAAAACCTTTTATGATTGTCATGGGATCTCTCGCTTTCTTATATTAACAGCCCATGTCATTAAGCCATAATAAAAAGCCAAAATTCCCCTCTATGGAAGGAAGGAACAATGGTTGACCAGAAGAGAAGTAAGTGTTCGTTGGTGGGCAAGGTAGACAAGACTGACAGTTGTCTGTGCGCAAGTGGTTTATAAATATTCAGGTTCTTAATTTCTTAATCTACTTATGTCTGCTACTGGACAATCAAACTGTCCTTTCCCCACTCCAATTAAATCTAAAATTCTATAACTAATTTATTCATAGCATTCCTCCTTGCAACATTGACTTGCCCTTTTTTGAACAAGTAGGGAAAAATGGGTGCAATTGGGGACCGCACGAAATGGAGCAATGGAGTTTTTGATAACAGTAATTTTTCAAAAAAATCTTACCATTTTAGAACGTCTTTGGCTTTTCATGGAGCAGATCGACGTAGCAGGGGTGCTCCTTTCATTCCATCTGTTACACCATCACATAGATCGACATCTAGGGTATTGGGAACTTCTTTTTATTTGGAAAAAGGGGGTTTTTTGGTCGCTTGAAGGATTTCGCGCAATTTCCTAGTCGAGTTGATCTATATCAAGTTTTCCAGTGTCCTAATGGGGAGACCTATCCTATTTTCCAAACTAGGAGAACCCTAAATCGGGCAAAGAAAATTCCTTTTGATATTTGTGCTTTGAATTCTCGGTCTAGCGGTGATTGTCGCTCTTGGGCGGATGTGGTTTCTAATCAGAATATTCCAACAACTTTTCCTAATAATATCCTAATCAAATATGGAGCTCCCTTCAATCCAAAGTTAGTGATTCATCTACTTTCCAGTGAGGGTTACATTGGGTATAAGCCTATGTCTGAAGAGTATAGCTCTATGGCAAATACACTTGCTTCTTTTTCAAATAACATAACTCAAAAGCATGAAGATTGTTATCGGGTTCTGCATTTACAGTTGAGGAATGCACAACAAGATAAGGTAAATCCTTTGCCTTTGATTGCTTCTGTTAAAACCCTATCTAGCAATTCTCTTTTCAAGAAAAATAAGAAATCAAAAGTAGAAAATAAATGGATCCACAAAGAGTGCCCCTCTCAGATCTCATGCAATGAGCATGGGTTTAATGATTTAGTTCAACTCACTTTTCCTAAGGAAATATTGGGTGCACAAATTCAGGATCTTAAAGATCATGCCTTAATATGTAAATTTTGGAATTTTTTACCTTCTGTTGAAACTTTAAAAGATTTACTTTTTTCTTAATGGGTTGGGGCTAATAAGCAATTTTATATCAATTAGGGTAATGTTTTTTTATTGTCTTTTTTGAAACAAAACCGCAAAGGGATTTGATTCTTAAGGTTAAATAGTGGTTCTTTGAGGGCTCTAGGTTGTACATGCAAGCATGGGTTCCAAATTTTGATCCCCATTTGGCTGTAGTGGATTTTGTTCCTTTTTGGATTCAGTTGCCCATGCTACTGTTAGAGTATAGGGAAATGGGTATTGTGGAAGCCATCACAAATAATTTCGAGACTTTTCTTTGCCATGATATGGATTTATTCATAAACCTAGATAAAGCAATTAGGGTTTGTGTATTGCTAAATGTATTAAAGGAATTTCCTTCTTCAATAAGGATACACTCCAAGTTAGGAACTTGGATGAAAGAAATCTTAATTGAGAATCCAATAAATGTTTGTATTTTCTATCATCTACTGGGACATTCTACTAAAGAGTGTGTGCAAGTTCAATGTAATGAGGATCTAGGAGATTTTCCTATTACTGTAAATCAAACATAAGTAGTTACAAATGTCGTGGGGACAGTTGAGAAATAAAATGCTTCTATCATAGGTGATTTAATTCTTACAAATTGTCAAATAGAGAAAAAATCATCTTATTCTCTTTCATCAATATTGTTGAATGTAGGATCAGATCTGACGTCATATGCTGAAAAGATGAGAAATGGCATCCTTGTGGACATCCCATCTGAAATGGGTTTTTTGTCATGTTCATCTAATGCCATCGATCCTCTTTTATTGGTACAAGATTTGGGGAGGTTGAATACTATTTTACATCAGAAGCTTGTGGTTGTGTCTCATAAGATTTCAAAAAAGGGTAGGGCACTAAGGTTTAAAGTGAATTTACCCCAGGGATGGAAAACTATAATAGGGATTTCACCCATGGGTAAATCTTTATTTTTTGTATACACCAATTTTTTCTATAGAAAATGAGTAGCAGTTAGATGGAATAATCACATAGCTTATGTGTGAGAAACCTCTAATATCTAACCCTTTTGATCAAAGAGAATTCTCATAATCATGCCTTCCACTTTTGTTGCCTCATGATAAATAGGATTTTTTTTGTACAAATCCTATGGAAATTGGGAAGAAATCATATGATATACATGAGCTGGGTGAGCACTTCAGTTTGGAAAGTTGGGTTGACAATATGGTGAATAGAGTGGGATCAAACATAATTTATGAAATTGTAGAGAAAGTTGATAAGGAAGAAGGGGAGGTGTTGAAAGGTACATGTGATAGTTCATTGATAGGATCTCAATCATATGCTGATGTTGATACACAAGAAACTGATGAGCAGTTACAAATAAAGCAAGCTGCAGAGGCTATGGATTCCACTGAAGTGAATGGTAATTATTTTGATTTTTCAAATCATTTATCTGTCAGCCAAACACCTATCGTGACTCCTACAATTAAATCACCTAGGAAGAGAGGTAGGAAATCCAATGCAACAAAGATGCAGGAGGAGATTGCTTTAGGGATTCAGTTGACTTTAGATTACAACATAAAGAAAAGATTGAGGAGAGATCTCCTTGATCGATATGAAAATAATCTCTTGGAATGTTAGGGGTATTAATGCCCCTAACAAAAGAGCCCAAATCAAGCACCAAATTAATTCTTTAGAGGCTGATATAGTATTAATACAAGAAACTAAATTATCTAAGGAAAGTTATGATAGTATAATTTCCAAGTGGACTTTATGGAAATCATGTCAATATGTTGTTCATGGAGCATCTGGGGGTTTGCTAATGTTATGGAATGTTAGAACAGTACAGTTGGAACCCATTTCAAATACTTCTCATTGACAATTGTCACGTGTTACACATTTTGAGTTATCTTTTTTGCTAGTCAATGTTTATGCTCCAAATTCAACAGTAGGTAAACATAAGCTTTGGAAGAAACTTGAGTTAATTTTTGAACAATCAAGTGTAGAGAAAGTTGTACTTGTAGGATATTTTAATGCAATATTATCTCTACATGAAAAGAAAGGAGGGATTATACCTCCTCACAAGACAGTGGAAGATTTTAGAAAGTTTGTACATACTAATGCACTTACAGATGTGCAACCAAAGAAAGGTATGTACACATGGACAAATAAAAGATGAGACTTTCTACAAATAGTTGTAGGATTAGACAAATTTTCTAACATCATCCAATTGGGTGGTAGATAAGTATGTGCAAATGTCAGAAATTTTACCTTGGACGGAGTCTAATCACTTTCCTACTTCTTTAAGTATTGAATCCACTAATTCCCCTCAAAAGTGGAAAGCATCATTTAAGTTTGAATCAATGTGGTTTAGGCATAATGATTTCTTTCCTTTATTGAGAAATTAGTGGGAGCAAGCACCGTATGAGTTAGGATCCATTATGTATAGATTTTGCAAGAAAATGTAGTTTGTAAAAGGAAAAATAAAACAATGGAATATACATGTGTGTTTAAAAAAAAATTCCATCAAAAGGATCTGATTTCAAAATAGCTGGCAGAAGTTAATGAATAGATTATAAGTCAGGGGTTAACGCCACAGTCTTTTGAGCATTAGAAAAGTTTACAATTAGAATGCGAAGAATTAGTGTTGCATGAGGAATTATATCGGCATTAGAAATCTCGTGACCTATGGCTTAAAGAAGGTGACAAGATTACTAAAAAAATTCATATGTCAACTCAGGTAAAGAAAGCTAAGAATGTAGTATTTCGCATTTAGGAAAGTGCCTCAGGAAATTGGCTAACTAATGAGGTGGATATACAAAATGAAGGGACAAAATTCTTCTCTAATTTATTATCCACACCATTACAACAATCAGATCATATTGGAGTTGAAAGAGAAAACATGCTACAAGCAATTCCTACTTTAGTCACTGAACAAGATAATGTGCAACTTAATAAGCCATTTACTCTGGATGAAGTGAAATTAGTTGTTTTCTCACTCAAGCCAGATAAGGCCCCAAGACTAGATGGATTTACAACAATATTCTTCCAAAAATGTTGGGACTTTATAGGTAATGATCTTCTTAAGGCTTTGGAGGAATCTCAAACCTCTTGTTCCATGCTCAAACAATTTAATGTAACACACATTGCATTAATTCCAAAGGTGAAGGACCCAAAGTCTTTTTCAGAATTTTGTCCTATATCTCTTTGTAACATAGTTTATAAGATTTTTAACAAAGCAATTTATCTTCATTTGTTGCTAATCATACCTAAACTAATCTCTGAAGAACAAGGTGGATTTGTTCCAGGTAGGGAAACCATGGAGGGTGTTGTGGTGGCACATGAAGTTCTGCAGTCTATTTATTTGCATAAAATCCCTTCATTCATCATTAAGCTTGACATGATGAAAGCTTATGATAGAGTGGATTGGGTATTTTTGATGCAAGTTTTAAAGAAATTTGGTTTTAGCAACAAATGGTGCAAATGGGTATTATCTTGTTTGAAAGGTGAAAAATTCTTAGTGCTAATCAATGGTACTTCGTCGGGTTTTTTTAGCTCCACTCAAGGAGTGAGACAAGGTGACCCATTATCACATTTTTTATTCATAATATTAGTAGAGGCTCTTAGCAGATTAGTTAAACAATCTCATTTACAGGGATTTTGGAGAAGGATTTCAATACCTTTCACTGATGTATCAGTCACACATTCTTTGTTTATGGATGACACATTATTATTTGATGCAGCTTAACTTCAAGAGGCCAAACATATCAAGTCTATGTTACAAAAATTATTCACTAGCTTTAGGGTAGAAAATCAATGTAGAAAAATCAAAGATATACACTTTTAATATCAAATCAGGCTTCGAAAAGAAAAGTGTTAACCTTCTAGGTTTTCAAACAACTGAATTACCATGTAAGTATCTTGGGATCCTATTTTTTAATGGTTCAAACAAAACTTCTTGCTAGGACAAGATCATTCAAAGTATTCAATTAAGGATATCCACATGGAAGGGGAGGTGGTTTTCACTTTCAAGAAGGATATTATTGATCAAATCAATTCGTTTTTCCATCCCTAATTATTATATGGCAGTATTAAAAGGACCAAAATCTGTGATATTGATAATTGAAAAGCTAATCAGCTATTTTTATGGAAAGGGAACATGGACAGTAAAAAGAAGATTCCACTTATTTCATTGGAAAATCTATGTGAAGATAAATTAAAAGGGGGAGCTGGAATACACAATATACCGGCTAGAAATTAGGCATTAGGAGCAAAACTAGTTTGGTACATGTACATTAAACCACAAGAAAAATGGTGTAAAGTCATGCAAGATAAGTATTTAGATAACACAGATCTTAAGAGAATTTTTATAGCTTCAAATCCACCACTAGGAGCTACAATGTGGAATTTCTTGGTAGAGTGCAGAAAGGTAATCCTCCCGTATCTTACTTGGGAAGTTCAAGATGGTTTACAAGCAAAGTTTTGGGAAGATTCTTGGGGTGGATATGCTCCTCTAAATGTATCTACTAATCTGCAATGTATTCAAAATCTTCTTACTACAAGCTAGGGGGAAAAAGTAAGTGATTATTTTGAGAGCATTGAAGAATGCACTAGGAAAGTAAGGTGGAAAGATGTCACTGTTGTAGATTGTCCAATTGTTCGGAAAGAGGAACTTAAGAGCATACTAAATGAGAGAATTGTATATGTTTTAGGAGGTGAGGATAAGCTATTATGGGCACCATCAAAAAATGGAAATTATTTAGTCAAAATGGGATATAAGGAAATAATGAGTAAAGGGGAGAGGGTCAAACCTCAAAGAGCTTTGTCCTTTTGTTGGGACTCAACTGTGCTACCAAAGGCAAGATGTTTTTCATGGTTGGCTATTAAGAGAATAATTTTGACAAGTGATCGACTTGCCAAACTTGGGATAACAATTCAATTTGCATGTGTCTTATGAAAAAATGAGATGAAAGAGGTGAATCATTTGTTTATTCATTGTCCCTTTGCATCCCGTTGTTGTCTTTTTATTAAGGAAAAATTAAGTTGGTATGCTCCATTGCCAAATAATTTGTGGGATCTGTTTTCAAGTTGGCCAGTGTTATATAAATCTGCATTGTTCTCATGCATTTGGAAAGTGATACCATCTATTGTGTTGTGAACTATTTGGTGGGAATGTAACAAAAGGATCTTTAGGAAGGAAAAAATGAAGATTGAGCAAGTACTAGATAAGTTAGAATCGTCAATAATAGAGATAACAAATGTGCACATGTACAGAAGGTCAAAAGTATTGGGTCTTTGTTCATGGATTGGGATTCTAAGGTAATGCATAAGTGGAACAATATAGTTCTACCATTCAAAGGAAGCTTGCACCGGAATTCAAGACACAAATTAGATAGAAGCAAAATTTCTTGGACTCCACCTTCAAAAGGATTCTCCAAGTTGAATTTTGATGGTGCATCATGTGGAAACCCAGGTATTTCAGGGGTGGGGATTGTAATAAGAGATCATGAAGGGCACCTAATATCAGCTAAGTCAATAAAACTTCTAAGAGGTACAAATAATATGGCAGAAGAACAAGCTTTGCTTCATGGGTTGTAATTAGCATATGAAATGAAAATTACAGATCTAGAAATTGAAGGTGACCCATTAATTATTGTGAATGCTTGTAAAGAAAGCAATGTTTTTTGTTGGAAAATCAGATATGTGATGCAGCAGGTATGGAAGTTGTTGCCTAGTTTCAAATCTGTGCAAATTAAACATACTTATAGGGAAGGAAACTAGCTTGCAGATAAATTTGCAACCATTCAGTGTGAACAAACTCAAAATGTGCAGATATATGGATGTAATATGCAAAATATCACTCAGGAATTGGATGAAGCTATTAAACAAGAAAGAGGTGTCGTACAAGAAAATGAAATGGGGTTAATGAAGAGAAAATTCGATATAGTATGAAGTTTAAACTTTGTTCTATCTTACTTCATAAAAGGGAGTTTTGGTAGGACATTGCAGTGAGTTTTAGCATCAGTGCTAATTATAGGGAATGTGGAAAATTGCATTAATTAGCATATAGCAATGACTTACAAACTTGAGGTTTATTGTAATATTGATAGGTGGGTAGCTTATAAATTGATTTGGTGTAAAGTTACGAAGAGTACATTGAATATAAAATAAGATACCTTCGCACATGGGTAATTTGTTCTGCACATGTAAGCTGTGAAACTTAGCAAAAGAAAATCTTGTTGGGAATTACAATATGCCAGTTGTGGTTAAATCTACATGAATGGATCAATTGTGCAACATCATCAATGGGTTGGTATGTACTTTTTGTGATATGTCGTAAGGTATATCTATTTATATTAACGAGTTTTTTGTTTTGCAAGAATATGGTCGATTGTTTTGATATTGTCCTGACCAAAGAAAAGATAAAAGTAGAGGCTATACCAAATGAGATGGGGATGCCAAGATGGAATTTTAATTCTAAAATAAGAAAGACTGATGTTAGCATTTCAGTTAGTGGCTGTCAAATCATTCTTGTTTCATCATAGGTGGGATGTAGAAATTTATCTGTGCAGAAAGCCAATTGTCTGATGCAAAATATTTTTCAAGTTTGAAACTCTATCAAATCTAACACCTATAATTACAAGTGTGATATGATCTCCTTCCAATGACATCATCGTGCTTAAATACTTCTCACATATCTTATGTTGTAAGGATATATTATGATGACTGCTAACAATTGATGGTATTTTGTAGGAAACTGTTCAAAAAAGCATACCTTGATGTAATTACAAGTGTGCCTTAACATTGTCAAGGATATGCGGATTTCATATATATTTTTTGAAATTAGATAGCACAGAAAATTCCATAGCTATTGTATATGCATAAAATTGGTCATATTTAATTATTCCTGACATTTAATTAAATATTTATTATTTAATTAATTCCTCTAAAAGTCTTCTATATGTAATTATATTTATTTAATTTAATTATAGTATTCATTCATTTTATTCTCTCACCATAATTAAATAGATCTATTTTATTTAATTATTCCACATTCTACTTGATTAAATTAAATAAATACATTTTATTTATTTAAATTAATTATCATCTTTTGAATTTAATTAAATCTTTTTAATTAAATTTAAATATCTCTTTTCTTTCTATTTTAAAACTTTCCTCTAATTAATTAAATACTTTTATTTAATTAATTTCATTCTTTCAAATTTAATTAAATATTTTATTTAATTAAAGATTTTCTGCTTTCTTCAAATCATAATTAGATATTCTGTTTAATTATGAAATCTTCTGATTTCCTCAAAATCTTAAATATTTATTTATTTAAGAAAAATCAACATGCACTTATAAATAAATAATTGAATTAGATAATTCATTATTTATCTTATTATAATCTTTCCATTTTTTTTCTAAAAAGATGATTTTTAAATCATCTCATCTTATCTCTTCCATTAAAATGGAAAAATCTGGCTTTATTCATTTTCTTCTATTTTCTCTTCAATCTCATCTATCTTCAACCGTTTGATTTGTCAGGAATTATCATAGCCGTTGACCAAACCAGCCAATCGAAATCTTCAAAAAACTCTATAAATGCACGTGCAAATCCAAGCATTGGTTACAACACAGAACGAACGAATACAACATACGCTTACATTCTTGCAATTTTAGCATTTTAGCAATATTTCTTATCATAGCATAATCTTGCATTTAGCATTAGTATGCATTTTAAATCTCGTTCTTTAGATGTCATTTTGTTGAGCATTGGTCTGCTGATCTGAGAGCAATTTGATGCAACAAAACGTTGGAGATAGAGAGCAATAAGACAATTTCAGAGAAGCTGCAATGAGAGTTTGATTTGTTTATTTAATCTTCTTTTAGCTTCTTTGATTTAATGTTTTATTGATTGTGTTGTTGAATTCAATTTAGATTTGATCCAATATTTCACACACACAAATGGCACTCCACCGCGCCCAGCCCGGGATTTTAATATTTTCGCGTAGCCTGGGCAAGCTCGTGATTCCGAGTCTCATTCAAAAATTCCGCTTTTAGCGCATCCTGCTTTCCCAGACTGGATTGTAATTTCTCATTTTCGCAGTGTTCAGCTTATTTGGGGATCACTGCGCTTCTGAGGTTCTTTAGTGCTTATTAGGACATAATATTTAGGGTATTTCATTCTCATGCATAAATTGGCATTTAATGACTGTTTTAGCGCTTTTAAGGTGTGATTGAGCACATTAGTTGTCTGTTTCTGTGCATCTCGTGTCCATTTGTCTGAGCTCTATCTTATTTTAGTGCTTATAAGTTTTGTTCTGGCGCATCTAAGGTCTATTTTAGCGCTTATGTTTCCTTATTCTCAAGAGATCTACAGCCCATTTTGTTTATAAGTCTCTGCTTTGCAGATTTCTAAGGTCTGCTTTTATTTGATTGTAAACAAAAAATTATGAGTCTGACACCTTCCGCAAACAGAATTTTCTCTGGTTAAAAAGAAGCAACCCTAGGATAGTCACATCTGGATAAAACTGATCAATCCTAGGATAGGCATGGAACTTAAAATGAAGCAATCTAGGATAGACACCATACAATGATCATGCAGTTAAAATTAAACAACTTGTTTTTGGTGAAGCAATATCTTCACTTAGATTAAATCATTGCGATTTGGAATTTAAAAAGAACAATTGTTTGCTTTGTCTGTGGTGCAATAGGTCTATGCTCTCCTTAATCAAGGATCAAAATACCAGACTTTCCTTTTCAATTTCATGCAAATTTATGCTTTATTAAATCCTTTAGAAGGCCTACCGTAGTGGGAAAAAGTACTCACCCTACGGGAACAACCTAAGAGGGAACAACCAAAGTCAGGTTTTCCAACCCACTATAATCAAAAGTGAATTTTGGGGAAACCCATATTCAACGGTAGTGAACAAGATAACCATCCCCAAAATCTTTGTTCTAAAGATTGGGAGGTCTCCTGAGGGAGTTTATCTATTGTCACACTAAATGGAAACCTTGACTACGAACCATAGTGTAGAAAGCCAGTTGTGTCAGTATCCAGACATTATTTCAATCATAGTGCAAGGGGAGGGAAGAATCTGCCCCCAAGATACTCACCATATAACTACCAATGATTGTTTGCTCAAGGGATCTGGTATCCACTTTCGTCACTCTGAGTACGCACCTAGAAAAGACAAAAACATGGGTGCCCTTTCAAGGGTGACATGGTTGTGTGAGTCAACGTAGTTCTAAGATGTGGGCTATGATTGCTATGATGACCTTTTGACTATTAAGAGTGAGTCTGCTTGAATTGTCTTTCATGTGCTAAACCTATGAAAACACTTGCTGAAAAACATTTTCTTGATCAAACACTTGATGTTAGTATAGGATTTTAAAAACAACTGTTTTCATAATGTTTGTTGTGTCTTCCCTTACATTAACTTAGATAAAAGATCATCTGAAATGAAGAACAACAATTGAAACCTTTCAAAATCCATTCACATTTTTGGTCCAGTAACGTTCTCAACATTTATCCTCATGCTTAGGAAGTGGAAATCAACAAAGTTTGTCAGGAAATCAATTTCCACTAGAATCAAGAAACCAAAGAAACAATTAGGGTACAAGAAGGCATTGCAAAGAAGAAAAATTTTGTACAAAATTTGTCACGTCTTGCTTCATTTCCGTGGATTTCTTCATAGATACCAAGACTTTGTTAGGGGGTTCACTAACGAGTATATTGTAGATCCCTTGGATTATCGAGCTTATTATCAAAGATTAGCTCTATCTCAACGCCATAATCTTAATCAACCTCTTGAGTTTAAAAATATACCACAACCTTCTATTGAGTATCCCTCACATCCTAGTCAAATCCTCTAGTGATCTTGAATTCTTCCTTCAAAAACAAAGATCAAAATCTTTAAGAGTGCATCTTCCAAAACAAACTTTCTGATTATTGATTCAACTTCCCCAACAGGATTCTGACATCCTTCATCATCGGAAGCCATAATCAAGAATTAGGAAACATTGTTGATCATATCATAAGATTCCCATCTTATCAGATCAAATAGCATCATTGTCGCACTCATCAAAACTGTGATCTAAGTTTAGAATATTTCTTCAAAATCACATGCCTATCTTCACAAGATCTCAATACATCAAATCGAGGGAGGAAAACCAACAAGAAGGTCATACTCAAAACACTCAAGAAGAAGGTGATACTAGTAATCCTCTCTACAGTATGAGTCATAATCCACTTTTCAACAACGACATGGATAATAGAGAAGAAAATCCCTTCCACAAGTACAAAGCCATAAAAAATACTACTGTCGATAGTGATGATGAACATGAGGATGAATGTCACCTTAGAGAAGTTGAGCAAGATCCCAAATTTTACAAGGCCATAGAAAAGATCTTGCAACGCGATAAAGAAAAATATTTCCTCTATCTAGCTGACCAAGGAGCTAAATTGCCACATGACTTTGATACTGAGATTTTGAAGAACAAACCTGAATAAAAACCCCCATCTGATCTTAGTGCTTTGTCTCAACAAATCAAAGCAGTTCAAGGACAAGTTAAAGAGTTACAAGGGGGAACCACCACAAAGAAATATACTCTTGAGGACATTTGTCCTTATCCTTTCGATTAAAGCCTCAACATGATTCCATTTCCCAAACATTGTGAAATTCCAAAATTTGATCGCTATAATGGGAAATTGGATCCAATCGATCATGTTAGAGACTTCTGAAACATGACATTGGAATTCTCTCACGAAGACACTTATTTGATGTGATTGTTTCGTAGGAGCCTTGGAGTTCACTCTATGGAATGGCTATCAAAGATTACACCTCCTGTCAGAACATTTGAAGAATTAATCAACTTGTTCATATCACAATATGCCTACAACACACAACATCAGATCACCATGATAGATCTCTGTAAAGTTGCACAAAAACCTGGTGAATCTATCATTACTTTTCTTCAGAGATGGTGAAGAATGTTCACTAGATATCCACGTCCTGTTCTTGAAAAGGAAAAGATGGTTACCTTCATAAACAGCTTGAATTCAAAGATGAGCTATCATTTAAATTTACATTGTCCTACCTCTTTTTAGAAACTAATCGAAGATGCTATAACCATTGAAGGTGCATTGGTAAAAAGAGGAACAATAAAACTTGACAAAGACAATCCTAGCTCATACAATCATCACAATAATTAGGAAAAGTCTAAATTATAGACTTGCAACAAAAATGTGGTGAATGATGGTGTGGTTGATGCAAATCAAGTCTCGACCAAGCCATTTGTCCTTGGTATTCTAGATACTCAGTGCAACAACAATGTCAACTCGATAGCCAATCAAGGAAAAAATCCTCCTTTGAGAAACAATGTGAATCAAAACTCTACGCCAAATCAAGAGACTACCAAAAATCAAGGTTACTGAGGAACCAATAACAATAACAACTCCTTAGGGAATACCTCAAATACAACTCCACAACAATTTTCATTCTTCTCAAATAGAAAAACTTACACTTCATTGGGTCAATCTTTGGAATCCGCGTTCAAAGAGTTAATGGCCAAAAATGTCATTACTTTGCCACCTTAATGAAATTATGAACCCAGTGTAAAACCTCCATCATGGAATGAGGCATACTATTGTGACTATCATTGTTGTAAAGGTCATCACACAAATAACTGTCAAGCATTGAAGAATACCATTCAAGACTTAATTGACAATGACATCATTATAGTAGAAGGACATCAACAATCAAACGTAGACGACCAAGAATTTTGCAACCCTTTGCCCAACTATCAAAAGGGTGAGTCTTCTGAAAAATGTGAATCATGTCAATGATGATCATATAATCATCCATCTCTATACAGACGATGAGCGGGTAAATCTCATCAAAGTCAACAAGAAGATGGAATATAGAGAAGTTAATGCAACAACGAGGGTGCAAGCTAAGGTTGTCTTAAAGGGAACCTCTTCAAAATCCACTGAACCTCCACCTCAACATTCATATGATTTGGTCAACCAACTTCAGAAAACTCCTGCTCAAATCTCTATCTTTGAGCTCTTAAAAATTTCCCTAGCGCATAAGGAAATTCTTGAAAAAGCCCTCTTTGAAACAACTATATCCATTGATTTGGATGTAGACCAATTTCAAGCCATGGTAGGACACTTGTCCTCACCCACTTGCCTTTCATTCTTTGAAAAAGATGACATTTCCATAAATCATCCCCACAACTCATCATTGTACTTAGAAGTCATGGTCCATAAGTTTCGTGTTAGATGGGTTCTAATAGATGGACGTGCTGGTCTCAATATTTGTACGATGAAATTGGTTAAAGCCTTAGGATTTTCTAAGGACTCCATTGATTTCAGAAGAAAGATCACCATCAAAACTTATGATGATGAAGAAAGAGCATCCAAGGGTCTAATCATGCTGCCAATCAGAGTGGGTCGTGTTATCAAAAATACTTTCTGCCAAGTATTGGATCGTGATCTGGCATACATCTTGTTGGGTTGTCCTTGGATCCATGAAATGCAAGCTGTCCCATCAACCTATCATCAATGTTTAAAGTTCCCTTATGATGGATAGGAAATCATGATATTAGCTGATAATTCCAACATTCAAACTTGTGCCAACATAAAAGCCAGTCAAGATACTTTGGTTCCTAACAATCGAGAAGCTCATGCTTATACTTCTCTAAAGATTGACACACAAATCAATTAATTAACCAATATTTTTTATAAGAAATTGAAATTCAAAGACTATGGAGTCAGAGAATATTCTCTTTGACTTGCCAATTTACCTATATCGCCTCAATCACATGGACAACCATCTATCACAGAACATTAAGTATCAGCAGCATCCACATCAAAGCAATCACCAATAGAGCCAATCACAGTTTAATGGACAATCATCAAGAGAGGCCCTATGGAAGATCCCGAGATACAAAAATTTTAAATCGGGTTTCTATAAAGATGAAGATGAAGCAGTTTGTAAATGTCAAATTAACGGCTGCATAAATATGGCATTTAATCATGCGGTAAGATGGGTTATGGAGTAAAGGTCCTATCGGAAAAAGGAAAGGAGTAGTTGAACCTATTCACCTCCAAGGACTCGCTACAAAAGAGAAAACTGGATTAGGTTATGATACTCACTCAAAAGAAAGCACATCCAAACAATCGCATGGTACTGTCTTCGCGTTGCAAGAAGGCTCAAATTCATGAGAAGCATGCGTGGCAACGGTTCAGAACTTCTTGGATAACAATTCTGACATAGACTCTGCTGAGTATGAATGGGATACCATTTACAATGATGAGTTCTAGAGGATAAAGAGGTTGATGTAATACACCAGATGTCTCTAACTCTTAATTGAAGGTCAAGTGTCTGTGACCCAACCACGAGAGTCTGAACTACAAAGTCATTATGATTCTAGTGATACTGAGTCAGATCTAAACGAACAAGATTATCATGAGCACAGTACCATCATTGACCTACCTCATACCTCGGATCCTACGATCAACTCCATTATGACCATAACCATAGCCGATTTCACATAACCCAATGACCCTATACCTTTGATTTATCCTGATCTCATTGATTGGGATTCATCTGAACCTATCAACATACCAATGTTTCCAAGTGATGAAGCTATTGTAAACTTCCTTTCTGCAGAGGACGTAAATGATTGTTCCACTAGCGATTTTCAGCATAAAGTTTTTGACCAGGAGCGTGTCAATTCTCCCAGCTGCAAAAATAGAATTAAAAATAAAAGATCTAATGGTGAAAACCAGAATCTGGCAGTATTAGATCAAACAAAAGATAAAATAAAGAGCGTGTCGGATGGTGAAAACCTTTTTAAGGCACCAGACAATGGGAATCTTGACACTCTCCTAGAGCATTATCATGAGCGATCACCTATTTTGATTGAGCCTACAAATGTCATCGATCTTCAAACTTCAGACAAACCAAGGATTTTACAGTTGGTTGCATCAATGACAGAAAAAGAAATACCAGAGTTCATGGAATTTCTAAAAAAAATCAAGTCAACTTTGCTTGGTCTTACGCAGACATGCCCGGTCTTGATCTTGACCTTATCATGCATCACTTGTCCATCAAACTAGGGGTTAAGCCTGTCAAACAAAAACTCAGAAAGATGCACCCCCATGTGGCACTATTAGTTAAGGAAGAACTGAGAAAACTCCTTGATGTGGGCTTCATAAGATCGATCGATTATGTAGAGTGGATCTCCAACATTGTTCATGTATCCAAGCCAGATAAAAGTGTCAGAGTGTGCACAGATTTCTGAGATCTTAATAAAGCATGTCCTAAGGATGATTTCCCACTTCCAAGCATTGACACCATAGTTGATTTGACAACTGGCCATGCCATGTATTCATTAATGGATAGTTTTTCTGGTTACAACCAAATCAAGATTGCACCTAAAGACCAGGAGAAAACAGCTTTCACATGCCCATGGGGAACTTACTATTGGAATGTCATGCCTTTCGGTCTAAAGAATGCTGGGGCTACCTACCAAAGAGCCATGACTACGATTTT
>VDFB02000003.1:371212498-371282936 GCA_007258455.2 Sequoia sempervirens | reverse complement strand
ATTCTCATTTCTTTTAGCTTTGTCTCATGCATTGTGCCTTTTCTGCAAAAGTATGGTTATGCAAGTTGTAAATTGTGTTTTAAAATTGTGTATAATCTTTTGAATTGTGAAAGTTATCTTTCCTTCTTGAAAGTGTATGCAAGTTAAACCTTTCTACAAAATATTCATGCATAAACTTATAGTAACATATTGTGCATTTCAATATCAATTATCATTGTTCAAGTGTATAACAGTCCGAGTATTCATAACTCTTATCAGTTTGGTGAATCATCGTAGAGTTAAATTTTATTTATAGTATTTCATTTTAGTTCATCCTTCACCCTTTTCACTTTCAAAATCCAATAGTTTAGGTGATTTTACCAACATAGGAAGCCGGCCTTTCCCGGAGGTTTGGTCTTATTCAAAACTTATACCTTTTTAAGATCATTCCCATGTTACACTGGATTGTTGAATTTCACATTCAACATGGTGCAAAATCTGAGTGTTAACAATAAGCAATTATGAAACAATCAAATCTAAAACCCTAATGAGGGATAAGAAATACTAAGGGAAAACCCTAGGTCATGTTTGAAAATGTTAGGCTCACTAAAAAATATTAAAAAAAGAATTTTTTACATAAATTATCTAGGTTGATTAAATAAATGCATTTAACTAGCAAACAATTAACCTAGACAATAGAGTTATGACAGATAATAGATTTAAACTAAAATTGATAATCGAATAAGAGGATAGGTGTGCTTAGCTCTAGGATTAATGATGAATAAATGATGTCGATATTGTTTTAGAATGATTAGATTTTGAAAATATAATTGCCTCAATGTGATGAATATCCCAAAATATGAACTAACACAAAAAAACTATGGAATAATGACACACCCTACACAATCAATCCCAATTGTTACAAACTTGATTTAACTCACCAACTTGATTTAGGGCACAAGGGAATGATTTGATAGAAGACACTCTTCTATAATACATTTGCCTTCACCTTTTGTATATGTGAGAAGTCAAGGTTGTCTCTACAAACAACATTGAGGAGCTTGCTAACTCAACAAGTGAAAATATTCTCCTAGGTCAAATCCCTTAGTGGACTAAATTAGTAGCTATGAAAAAGATTGAAGACAACACTTATAGACACGTTGATTTGACATAACAACATGTCACGTGAAATGGGTACCAAATCAACTTACAACAATTAAAAAAGGAGGTAGAAATTTTCAAATTTAAATTTGATGACTTAGATTTCAAAGAACACTTTTATATTGTTCTGATTGAACCATATAAATCCTATATCCCTTTGAAATGATATAAAAGAATAAAATGTTGATTTTGTTCTAGATAATGAACATAAACACATCACACCTCAAAATGAGATTCTAAAGATAAAAGATTAAGATAAAAAAACTCGCAAGTCAATATTGGAAAGAAAGGCCATGAATAAATTAGTTATACAATTTCTAGATGTCACACCTCAAAATGAGATTCTAAAGACAAAAGAGCAAGATAAAATAAAAATAAAAATCATTAACCATGTTAAAAAGGGCAAGTTATTGTTGGAGAGGAAGGCTATGAAAACAAAAAGAGAAAAATTATGATTGAAACCATAAAATAGGGTCATATGGTCAGCAAATTTCAGCCATGGTAGGAGTTAATTGGAGCGTGAGGCAGGGACAGGCTGAGTCTCCAGCAGCAGACATAACTGGATTAAGAAAGAAAATTAAGAACCACAGCAGAATATTTTATAAACCACCGGCGCACCGACAACTGTCAGCCTTGTCTACCTTGCCCGCCAACTAATGCTTACTGCTCTGCCGGTCAGCCATTGTTCCTTCCTTTTCATAAGGGGGAAATTTGGCATTTTGTTAGGGCTTTACGACCAAGGGCTGTGCGCACCCTGCCGTTAGGCAGATGGACGGTGATCCCGGAGCAATTGCCCATGGATAACTTCAGAAAGCGAGAGATCCCATGACATATATATAATATATATATATATTCCCCATAATATATATATATATAAGTGTGTTTGTGTCGAAGTAGTATTAGAATGGGTAATCTTGTAGGAAGTTCCAATACTTCAAATCTATGAGCATTTCTGATGAAGTTTCGATGTTTCCATTTGTGTGCACTATCACCTAGATGCAATGAGTGTTTAAGTGGACTATTCTTGTTTATGAGAGATGGGTTTTTGTTAACTACTACTCATGAAAACTGGGTCAATGAGATTGACTCAAAAAAACTACATAATTGAATCTTGATAAAACATTACATAAATAAAAGTGGTTCGAAAAATCAACATATCTAAGTGAATTTTAAAATAAACATAAATATAATAATAATTGTGTACCTTGGTGTTGATGAAGAGAAGATAAAAAAATTAGACTAATACAACTAATATATGTGAAAATTGGAATTAGGTGTGAACTAGGGTTGATTCTACACCTATGGACTCAATAATTATGCTTAAGGATTTGAACATGGTGCATGAAAATGAACCTTAACTATGGAAATTAACATATTGACTATGAACCCCCTTTACCTCAAAATAGGGATTCATCTTAATGTTCGATCCTACAAGAACAAATTGGTGACATTGACAAACACCTTTGAGAACTTGCTAAGAAAGGATCTTGTTCATATGACATACCTCCAAAAATTGTGCCTTAACATGTACTTGGATGTAGATCTTGTCTTTCTCTTTATGGTGTGTGTGACATGATGTGTTAGTTGTAGATGTCTTGCCACCAATCGTGAAAAAATCCTCTCCATCATGATGAGGTAGGAAATATATGTGTGCATAACCGTTAATCTCCTAAATGTGTTCCACCTTTCTGTTAATAAGATCTTGAATTTCATGTCCAAAAATCACACATCTATCCATGGTATGTCCATACAACTAATGGTAGTCACAAAAATTATGAGCGACATCATATTTTAGCATTAGTATTGACGTATCAAGGAGATTTATATGAGGGAATGTGGGAAGGTGGGTTTGCAATAACTACTTCAAAAATATCACATGTGGAGGAGTTAACAATACATTAAATTTCTTATGATCCTATACAAATGGAGTGATATGTTCATTGTCAACAATATTAAGAAAATGTGTAACCTTATGCTCATGTTGTTGCTCATATTGAGCAATGAGATATACATATGGACATGATAAGTTCTTGATGTTGAAGGACTAGTATGACACTTCAAATAAACATTAGGAATAAAAAAATCTATGAAAGAATGTGGACGAACCATAAATGAAATTTTATGAAAATTGGCATAAACCTAACCGCAATGAAGCTTAATTGACTAAAGTTTCTCCAAATGTGTGTCTTAGGAACATGCCATCATTGATATGAAAAAATAAATGTGACAATTAAGAAATTTAAAATGTGTGTTTACACTATTATGATAGTCAATTCTAATACAATTAAAGCCTTTAGTCCATGGATCTCCAATAATATGAGTACTATAAATCTTAGGGTCCAAAACAACATGAGGTAGAACAACATTTTCAACATGATGAGTATTACTATTCATTAGTGGAGGAGATTTTTCATCATTTATAACATTGAGTAAAATATTGTATTAAGTAAATGAGTAGCATAAATCTTCTTAGCATTTGCTAAGAGGAAGACACAACATCATCATTGGTTATAAGAACATCATCACATAAAGTAGAAACATTAGGTGTATCCATATAAGTTAGGGATAAAGCATTATATGTATAGATAGAGTAGAAACATAAATGGTTTGTGCATTAAAGAAATGAGATACTATTATCAGTCAATAGAACATCATTAATCAAAGAATAATCAATCATATCAAAAGAAGAAAAAACATCAACATATAAAGGAATATCACTTGTGGTAGAAGAAATGCAAGCATCATAAAGCATCTCACTAAGATAATCGTCATAAGCAGATAACCTAAACTGATAAATACATTTTTTGTTTGATCAAAAAAAGATGCAGCAAGAGAAACACATATCTAGGAGATTCCATAGGTGCAAGGTGAGACCCATCATGAGATGTAAAAAGAATAGGCTCACTAGATAAACAACATTGCATGAAGAAAAATCCTTAGAATCCTCACAATATGTACCATCAAAGGAGCATGAATCTAAGGGTATAAAATAGGGCTATCATGACATGTAGGAATATTATCATAACAAAGATCAACAACATCAAGAATAGCTAAAGGTGTGATTTCATCACATAAAGAAGCATCTCATTCTTCAATACTATGCAATGAAGGAAATCTTTTGAAAGTTAAACAAACATAGTATGTATGAGAACCATTATCACTAATAATAACAAAGGTAGAATCAAGATGAATCTAATAGAAATAGTTAAGTGAGTGCATCTAATAGGTAAGACAAAATTATAACCAACTCTATGAAGGAAAATCACATAAATGATAAAATAACCCCTTCATAAAAAAGAAATCCGCATCCATGGGATATAAAGACATGACCAAGGATTATTTACGTAGTAAATCTTCAAAAATTAATGAATATTTAAAACCAATGCCCTATTTTTTGGCAAATGATCAGACCATATGGGGTGCCAAATTATCACAATTCTATCAAAATTTAGTTTCCCCACCATTATCTATTAAACTTTTACATCAAATCATTTCATAGTTCAATAATTTATGTATGATTATCTCCTAATCACCTAAAATTTATAATTTTTTTTTTAATTTGAGATCATACTCAAAATTACCATTAAATTACCATTTAATATTTAGGCCATATTCACCTTGAAATCAAAACCCATACATTAGTTCCTAGTCCCAATCAACTAGCATTTATGTCTACTATTTTCAAATTTGAAAGAATTCACCCCTTAGGATTCATATAAATAACACATAAATTATACTTATGATAGTAATGATAAAGTTGATAACATTAGCAATATGATTTATAGTATCACTTGTTTTCATTGATTTTGATCTAGTAAATTTGAAATATAAGTTGATAAAGAAATGGATGATTTATAGTAGCACTCAAGAACTTGCACACTTGGAAACATGAAGGATGGAAGACTTTTAATTTCATTATTGGTACACTTAATTTTGTCATTTGGTAGACTTATTTAACTTGAAATAATTTACGATTATTGTTTTTAATTGTAGAAAACAAGCTATGCTTTACAACAACAATCACAATCATAGTTGCAAACATGACCATGTATTTACTCATATTCAACACAAAAATAATTAAATTTGTGCATATCATTAATATATCTAATGGAGGGAATGATCTTTCTCCAAACTGATCAAGACATTTCTTGCAAATGCATATCTTTTTTATACAAAGGATTAGATATCTACCTCCCCATAGTCTCTTTCCAAGCCATGAAATGATTTAAAAGGTTCTATCAAAGATCTATCGATCTATTGGAGTCAATCAACTAGACTCATGATTAATCACATGTGCCACATGAAATCACCACATGATTACAATTTTATTTCAATTGGTAGTTGAGAGGCCCTAAACCTTTCTATTCTATAATAGGAGAAATCAAAATTGATTAGCCATCTAGTCTTGTTCATCTACCATATATTTATTATTTAATAAAATAGTTCAATTTTTTTTTGGAAGAAATAATCATGCACCCTTTAGATCACTTACCAAGCTTGAATTCCATTTTTCATTTGATTTTTATCAATCAACAATTAGTATTAAAATTCATCATGTTGGAACAACATTTTTGAAATCAAGACATATTCTTAAAGTTGCTTCTTCTTCATCCCCCACTATGCATTTCCTACCTAATTAGATGGTTCAAATTTATTTTTGGTAGAAATAAGCATGCAACCCTTAAATCACTTATCAATAATTAATTTTTTTATCATTCACTTATTATCAATTAATGGTCAATTCTATAGGATCATCCTATTGGTACAACACTTTTGGGATCATGAAGCATTCTAATAGTTCTTTCTTCTTAATCTCCCATCATTTATTTCCTCATTGATCTAATGGTTCAATGATTATTTTTGGGAAGAAATAAGCATGTACCCTTAAAATCATTTACCAATCCTAAAACCTTTTCAGTACTTTGATCTTTTATCGATCAATGATTGATGTCATTTGATTCTTTATTAGGTAGAGGAAAATTTATTTGGCTGAAAAATAGTAGCCTTCAACCATACTATTCTCCATTAACCCTTCTCTCCACAAAAATGGTCAATTTACATTTCTTTCCTTTCTAGTGATACAAAATACTTCTATGGGATGTAATACTGCTAAAAAAAGTTCTAGTCCTTCAACTTGATTATATTGGTATGTGCAATTTCTTATCAATGCTTTTAATGAATTTATAATTTGAATTAGCATTCTTATCTCATACATTTAAAACACCCCACATAAGCATGTTTGATGACACAAACTTCACTCTAAAGATTATGTTCCTAATTATCATTTATCAATGAGTATCCAAATTAGTCTAAATTATCAATAATTGGTTCACTTAAATGGAAAATAATGGATAATTGATTGCTATAATTTGAGAAACTAATGAATCAACACTTGGTTAGTCTAGACATGCTTATTAAAATAAATTGAGTAATTATATTTCAATCAGGTCAGAGTAAGGATTAGCAAACTCCCATAACATATATATTCAAAGAACTTGGTGCATAATGGAGCTTAGTTAATCACAATTGTGTCCCTAATCGCATAATTTGAGTAATCCCCATAATTAAGTGTTTTTAAGGATAATTAATGCCCACAAATATAATTACAAAAATTTAGTAAAATTTAGTGTCTATTAGCACCAACATGTGGTTTATTGACTTAAACAAGTAATTGGTTTAGTTAAATGCATAATTGGGGATAATTACATGTATCGCCCCACCAAGGAACCCCAGAGGACAACACTAACTATGCCAAATTAAAGGAAGAATTTTCTTTATTCAAGAGGTAAATGCTTTTTACCAGAGCTATGAACCGGAATACAACCATTCAACAATACCACCCCAATGGGGTTTGAACCTTGGTGGCAAGAACAACAATGCCACCTCAAAACCATCACACCATGCCAATACCAAAACTGACAACACTAACAAGGTATCAGACCGGATACTCATCCTCTTCAAGGATGATGACAAGGATAGGGGACCAAGTGCTATCTCCGCTCAACTATTCCATTGGGTTTAAGGAATGCTCAAACCTATCAATTCAGGTGGAGTCGATGCCTAGTACCTACAACCTGCAACACACAAAATGGTCATGCATATTTATATACATATAATCAGGCACATCGTGAAAGGGAATCGCAGCGTCGCAGGGTACTCACAAGTGAGTGATGCGACACTGTCCCTTTCACCCAAACACATTAGTAAGAACATCACCAAGTAATCACATCAACTCATAACAATCAAGATAAGAACAATCACAAGATAATCACATAATAGTCATAATCAAATAGTCTCATAGTGCTCATAATAGGGTTAGTCCACATAATCAAATAAATCCATATACTAATCATAACATATGCATAAAACCTCAAGTATCAGAAGTATCATCAAAGCAATAAGTCCAACATCATTAGCACAAACCTTTAAATATCCCTATTATTTTACCTTCATCTCCAAGTTCCAAAGCCAAACTACATATACATCCACGGTGGGAATGGAGGGGCACTACTTTACACACCATGAATTTAATTGCAATAGGAGTTGTTTATGTTAACAAATCTAACAATTAGTAACCTATTTCATAACTTTTACTAAATGTATGTTAGCTTTACCTTGTGGAATAGAACTTCAACCAATGATCATTTTTATTTAGATGATTTAGAATGTATATATCATTCAAAAACAAATTATTCTTTTGCATTTGAATAATTCCCCAAAAAAATAACTTTTTTTTCATAAGAAGAACTTTTCCAAATAATCTCTTTTTTATATCAATATATAATTCACCAAATAAGTTATGTTATTTTTAGTGTTAATATATAATTTGATGGTGGTTTTTTTTTAGTAATATACCTAAATCCACCTCAAAAATTGTTCATTTTTTCAAAAGAGGGCAAGATTCACCATGAAAATTAATACACTCAACCAAGATTCAATGTGATTTTATAAAACAAAATAGGGTCATTTTCTTAACTTTATCATTGGAGAGGAGAGCATTAGTATGGAAGGATTAGATAAAAAAATGTAGTAATAGATAAAAATGAATGTGATATGCATGGATAAATTACAAAGGTAGATGTTTATGAAAATCCATACTAAATGATCTTGAAATAACACACAAAGCACATAGGACTATGAGTGTAGGTATAAAATATATATTAAGAAATGAATATCCAAACCATTAATAAAAATAGAATAAGGATGCACAAGGAAGAGAGGATCCAAAGCCTAATATTCTTTATTATAGAGGTAAACAATTAGAAATATCAATTAAAGTAAAAGAGAGAAGGAAGGTAAAAAACCTAGGAAAATCATAAATGAATTTGAATGTTAGGTTCACTATTTTATGTAAAGGAAAATAACATCCCTATATGAAAACCTAGGATATTTAATTAAATAAAAGTAGTTCAATAAATGCTAGCCTAAATTTAATAGGTGGGACTACTTGAGTTAATATGAAAATATAAATAAATGACAATTATAAATGTGTACTTTAGTATTGATGGAGAGAAGATGAAAATATATATAATAGATTATTAATACCTTCATTCTAATTTTAGGTTTTTGATGAATATAATTGACAACTAAGATGTAATAATATTGAAATTGTTTGTGACCCAAGGTCGATTCCATATTCTATATAATCAATCTTTGCACTAGATAAACAAGTACATAAAAATAAACATTGAACCTAGAAAGAAACTTGCTTGATATAGATCTCTTGTACCTACAAGAAGATCTATGTTCCTTGATGTTTGTGTCTACAATAATAAGTTAGTGATGTTGATACATAGCTTTGGGAGTTTTTTAAGCAAGGACATGAACTCATTATGACAATTCCTAGATTTGATTCAATGATTTTTTATTAAAAAAAGGAAGACATAAAGCAATGAATGCATCAAGTGTAGTTTTGAATAAGGTTGATAGAAACTTGAAACTTAAAATTTATAATGGGATAAAAATATAAAAGGATTATGCAAAGACTTGGTATAAGAACTAGGTTTTTCTGCTTAAGGACAAAGAGACAATATAATAGAAATATTCTAATATAAACAATCGTACTATATAGGAGAGGAAAGAGTGATTCTAAGAGGCATAATGCTAGTAGTAAGCAATTTTGGAGAATAAGGAGTGATAATGAATATTAAGATGTAATTCAAGCATAATGGATAATGGCCTAGGGACCATGATGTCCTTTTATACTTGACTTAGGTCCACACAATTCAAATTTTTTGGTTGGGGAAGTGGGGGTCAAAATATAGTTCAAGTAGTTGAAAATTATTGGTTCATTATAATTCAATTAAAATTTAAAATTTTGATGGTTAAATCTACAAGATAGTAAATGAACTAGGTTAAATTTGTTGGTTTGGATTTGAACCAAAGAAGGGAATATATAATTTGAGGAATAATCAATATATGGGGATTGATTCAGTTATATTTTATGGTCAACTAGAAAATGGGGTCAACAAGAGAACTTAATTAGTCAAAATCATGTGCTAAGTACCTAGTACATATGTGCAAAGTGGCATAAAAAATAAAGGTAGAAGTGTAAGGTATGCAATTTTCATCATTACAATATATAATCCAATAGAATATTTGATCTTCTCATGTAAAAAGTCAACATAATGAATAGCATAGATTAGGTATTTATACAATTATGTAACTGTTTAAAATATTTGATCATATCATATAGATACCCAACATGAAAAATACTAAACTCACACACAAACACGTGGAAGCATAAATGTGTGTCTCACTTATGGGCACTTGTAAATTTGTGGAATTAGATTTTTATAAAAAATGTTCCACCTTCAATCAAAGGTTCTAGTCTTGAAAATTTTAAAGGGGCTAGTTGTACAATCAAGTCCATCTCATTCTTGTTTGAGTATCAAGAAAAAATGATTAAAGGTCCTTCAATTTTAGGTACTTGTGTGGCACCTATGTGTTAGCTAATTCCCTCCAAACCATATTTTAAGATTTTGTTGGACAAAAATTGCTAACTTGAATCATTTTTTCATGATCAAATAAATTCATCGTGACATGAAAGTTCACACAAACATAGTATCAGAGTAATCTTTCTTAAAAATGTACCTATTTCAATATTTTTAATTTATTATTATATTTAATTTTTTATTTTCTAATCAACATTGGTTTATTAAAAAGAACAAAGAGTGTGTGTTACAAGGAAATATATCTAAATTAAAACCACTCTCATTTAAAATTGACCATTAATAAAATATACAACATAAAATTAAAAATGTGTAATTGACATTACCAATATTAATGATCTATTTTTTTTAATTATGAAAAAATATGCATCAAGATCAAGTTAGGTGTTATAAAGAACTATTACTTATTAAAAAAATACTATAAAGTATAAGAAGCACTATATTAACAAATATTTAAAACATGAGATTATTTTTTATTTTAAATTAAAAATAATATCTACATAAAATATCATAAATCATTATTTCATGTTATCTTCAAATTATTAACACTTTGCTTGCTATAGTTGAGAGAAAATTACTTTTTTATATGTTAGTTTGCATAGCCCACTTAGACCAAAAAGTGAGACACACATTTATACTACCACCTCATACAATACACACACATACACTTAGTAAGATCATATATTAGATGCATATGCAATTAGCAGATTGGGTACAATACAATTGAGGCAAAGTTAACGAGTTGTTCAAAATGATTATATTGTGATTTAAACCCATGACCTTGGATTTGCATGCTTGTAAAGCTATTCAACTATTGGTCAATTTGATTTTTGACTAAAGTCGAAATTGCTTATATGTTAAAAAAAAACATAGCTTAGTTTAATCATTTTACAGTTTAACAACCTCCAACAACTTTCACCCTATTAATGCCAATTTTTTGCCTTCTTAATATTTTTTATGTTTAAATTGTTATTTCCTAATATTTAAATAAAATCAATATTATCTCTTAATAAATAAAATTAAATACATGAGTTATAGGAGCTGAATTTAATTAGTTAAGTCATTGGGATCTCATTTTGAAGACTTGGGTTTAAATAATCTACAGACATGAGCATGCATGTGGTGGCAATAATATGAATTATAGGGGGAAAACATTCGGAATAATCAAAGTACTTTCATAAAAAAATGACCTAGAACTAATTTTAATATTGTAATAAATGTATAAATTAAATAAATTAAAGGAAAGGTACTTAGCTCCAGATTTAATAAAGATATCATTGTATTAATGTTAGAAATATATTTACTCATCAAGATGTTGGGTTTTTAAGGTTAGTTATATGATTGTTACTAGGCTAGAAATTTGACCTCAACATGCATTGCCCTAATTCACTTCCACATGTGAAGAAGTGATCTCTATCTATACATGATTTAAACTTGTATTCAAAGTTGAACCTTTGATTTGTGAATCTAAGATAATTAAAATTTTATGACTAAAGTTGTTTATCTTTGCTCATGTGCTTTTGATTTGGTAAGAAACGTAAGAAACATATAGTGTTTAGAATAATACTTGTGGAACTATTAAATTGTGAGAGTATATTTTCCTTAGTTAGAACCCTAGATGGATTAATTTAACACTAGTGAGTAAAGGTCAAGAATAGTAGTTAAGCATTAATATTCTCTTATGATGATGATTTAATATTGATGCAATAATTTTTTTATTTTTTTTGCAATTAAATTCAAATATATGTGCAAAATATTCTTCTCCAAAGCTTAGATTGTACTCTTTTGAATTATGATTCTAAGTCTTTAAATACACCACCTTAGCATGCAATTCGAAAGAAGTTATGTTTTGGTTAGCTCATAATGGATAATAAGGTAGGAAACAATGGGGGCAATTCCATAAATTCAATTTTCACAATTTAAGGTTCAAATTTGTGACTATAGAAATGATCTAGATCAATTTTACACCCACATATTTAAACACAGATGATGAATGATTAGATTCAAAGATCGGATCCAAATATTGGCAATGAGTAGGATAATGGAAACAAACTAGAATAAATTTATTCACCAACCTCCATACATGAAATATGTCATTTTACACATTAGTCAATACATAAAGGATAGCCTAATTATCACAGAGCCAAAACATAAGGTAAAATGGCATGAGTATGTAATTATCACCATTACAACTTTATATCATTTTATAATTTTAACTGATATTAGTAGTAAATAAAATTAATAAACTTACATAAAATTTAATGTGATATGTTTTGGAGTATACATATCTACAACATGCATACACTTTTCTTATAATCATGTATATATATAGGAACATATATTTATCATCCAATATAAACCAATCACTTCATATTTATATTTTTTGGTATAGTCATTCGAGGTAGTAGTTGGTCAACATGACTATAAATATTTGCATTTAGATTATTCATTCAATAACACCTTTAGATGGTGTTACTAGATTTTAAGAATTTTATAGGTGCGATAATTCAAGATATTTTCAATGATTCTATTAGAAGATGTGATTTCAAAATAAGATAGACTAGTACCAACACCTAAAGTTACTAACAAATGTCTAATAGGCTTAAATATTTATCATTGTATAAAAGTCAAGCACTTCACAATCATATTTTTAGTATAGTCATTCTATGTAGTAGTTGGTCAACATGGCTATAAATATTTTCCCCCATTATCCATCCAACAACACCTTTAGATGACGTTACTAGTTTTTTGAAAAATCATAGGTGTGATAATTTAAGAGATCTTCAATCATTCTATTTGAAGAAATGGCTTGAAAAGTATGATAACTTTTAAACGCTTATGATCATTTTCAAAGATATTCAAGAGTGATACAATGAATATTAGTCGGACAAGGGACAAGTTTATAATTTCTTTAAAGTGTATATCTTTTGAATAAAACTATATAGTGTTTAGAATAATACTTGGGGAATCTATTAAACTGTGAGAGTATATTTTCCTTAGTTAGAACCCTAGATGGACTAATTCAACAATGATGAATAAAGGTCAGGAATAGTAGGAAAGCATGAAATATTATCTTAGGATGATGATTTAATGTTGATGTAATCATTTTTATCCATTTTCAATTAAATTATAATATATGTGCTCAATAAATTCTTCTGTGAATCTTATATTATACTCTTTTTAATTAGGATTATAATTCTTTAAACATGCCACCTTAGCATGCAATTCAAAAGAAGTTATACTTTGGCTAGATCATAATGACTAATAAGATAAGAAACAATGGGGCGAATCCATAAATTCAGTTTTCAAGATTTAAGGTTCAAATTCATGACTATGGAAATGATCTAGATCAATTTTACACCCACATATTTGAACAAAGATGATTAATGATTAGATTCAAATATCATATCTAGATATTGGTGATGAGTGATAATGGAGACAAACTAGAATAAATTTATTTACTAACCTCCATGTGAAATATGCCATCTTACACATTAGTCAATACATAAAGGATAGCCTAATTGTCACAAAGCAAAAACATAAGGTAAAAGGGCATGAGTATGTAATTATCACCGCTACAACTATATTTGATTTATAATTTAAATTAATATTAGTAGTTAATAGAAATAATAAACTAAGTTACATAAAAAATAATGTGATTTGCTTTGGAGTATACATATGTACAATATGCATATACTTTTCTTATAATCAATCTTTTAAAATCTTATTTTCTTTTTTGTTGTTATGTTTCAAGTTTGTTTTTTTTGGTAAGGCAAACTAGTACACACACCTAAGGTTGTTAACTAATGGTTAATAGGAACAAATATTTATCATTCTATATAAACCAATCACTTCATATTTATGATTTTTGGTATAGCCATTCTAGGTAGTAGTTGGTCAACATGACTATAAATATTTGCATTTAGATCATCCATTCAATAACACTTTTAAATGATGTTACTAGTTTTTACGAATTTTATAGGTACGACAATTCAATAGATTTTCAATGATTCTATTAGAAGAAGAGACTTCAAAATAAGATAGACCAGTAACATACACCTAAAGTTACTAACAAATGTCTAATAGGCTTAAATATTTATCATTGTATAAAAGTCAAGCACTTCACAATTATATTTTTTAGTATAGTCATTCTATGTAGTAGTTGGTCAACATGGCTATAAATATTTGTCCCTATTATCCATCCAACAACACCTTTAGATGACGTTACTAGTTTTAAAAAAAATCATAGATGTGATAATTTAAGAGATCTTCAATCATTCTATTTGAAGAAATGGCTTCAAAAGTATCATAACTTTTAAACGCTTATGATCATTTTCAAAGATACTCAAGAGTGATACAATGAGTATTAGTCAGAAGAAGGACGAATTCATAATTTTTTTGAAGCATATATCTTTCCAATAACAGTATAATTTTTGTTTTTGGTGACTCGGGGGTATCCCCCGACCTAGCCAGTGTCCGACCCACCTTATCTTGGTCTTTACATTTTTTGTCCAATTGAGGTTCAGGAAAGGACGAGCTGAGGTGAGACTAATCCCCTAGAGATGCATGCAATCACCCGCAAATCACATTATTTCAAGATACAATATGTAATAAACCCACATTAAAAATACATTCTTCTAACTTCATACTTGAATGCTTAATACTTATTTATCATCAAACATAAGAACTATATAAACTCTTCCATTTATTGACCAGACAAAAATGAATTTGGCTATACGGCCATGGAATTTAATCCTTGCCCACAGGCTGCTTACTGTTGAGCTTCAGGCATTATGGTGTACAGTTCTTTGAGACAGTCTGCAACTTACTTTCACAGTTATCCATTAATACATAACCACCAGCTCAGTCTTTTTAATAGTTTCCTTATAAGGCCTCTGTAACGTACTCCATTATTACCCAATTGTAAGGTTTATTGAAAACATAAGGTTGGCAACTATTGAATTTCAGCAAGTGCAGCTTGCAAGTGTGAAACCTCACTGGTGGGTTTGTTGTAAATGATGTCAATATCTGAGCATGTTTATTCAAAGTACACAGGTGATGATTTTTCATGATAATGTGGGCAGAAACTTGTCTGTGGATGCACATGCTGGTAGCATGATTTACAAGACTAACTACGCCAATCTCTTCATTGTTTCAACGTGCTCCCATCAAGATGATGTACTACCATTACTTCCTCTTTTAGTTTTGGACTGTTGTTATAATGTACTGTATTTGATGAGAAAAGCATCAAGCCTCCAATGAAATTGATGCTGAAAAAACAGATCTGAAGATGAAGGTTGAGAGTCAATGACCAATTCTATGTTGGGTCATTTTTAGAGAGCCGTAACTCTTGCCCCAGTTCTTGCAGTACCTCTGTCGTTTTGGGCATTTGTTATATCCTTAATTATTGGCATTAATCTCTTGCAGTACTGGGCATTTGTTATATTCTTAATTATTGACATTAATCTATTTACTAATAATTAGATCATACTTGTTTACTTTTATTCTGATTTTTTTTAGACTGCAGAAATCAGATAGCCCCTCCTATAAACTGTAGTGCGTGTAGTAAACTTTTTTCACATAAGCGGTGATGCTGGCACGACACACCCTCCAGTTCCACGGGGAGGAGGGGAGACTAGACTTTGTGACCTTTATAAACTCTAGTGCATCTGGTAAACTTTTTTCACATGACTGGTGATGCTAGCACAACACATCCTTCAGTACCACGAGGACAAAGGGGAGACTAGAACTCGTGATCTTTTGCTTGCAACAAGATGCTTTAGTCAATTGAGCTAGACCCCATGACCTGTTTTTATTATAAAGTTGATAAAATATTGTTGAGATTTTTTTATGGCTAATTAGAATTTATAATTAATGATAGATATTTTGATTTAAATTCAATTTATTTTTTAATGTCAATTTTATTTTGTGATGTAATGATTAATATACCTATCTTTATGTACATGTGTATTTTAACAATTAAATGTGAGATATGACAAAATATTATGTTGGGAGGACAAGTTCAATTTAAGGTAGCAAAAATGTAAGACAACAACTAATGGGACCAATTCCATATTTGCATATGCATTCACTTGGTTGTCATAATTAATCATGTTAATTACATGTTTTCCTTGGACCTTTTTGACTCTTTGTTGTCGTCGATAGGGAACAATATCATATAGGATAGATCTATATATTCTTCATTTTTTTAATTTTGTCTTTAATTTTGTCAATCTTGTGAACACTAGTATAAGATAAACTATTGGAATGTATAAGATGAAGTAGAGTGCTATGTTTCTTCAAAAACCCACCATGTTCAGGTGTAATAACAAAATTACATACTCTGTAACTTCATTTACTATGTTTTGCACTCATTTTAGGTGTCCATTTAGTATGTGTTTCTTATTCAAGTTGTTTAACTTTTTTTATATACCTTATTTATCCTTATGAAGTAATCCTTATCATTTATCACCTAAAGTTTATTTTATGCGCCTCTTTAAATGTGTTTACACATTTTTTCTTGTTTGTTTATTTTATATATAATGTGTATCCTCATCCACCTAACATTTAATTTATGTGTCCCCTTTCCACGTATTGTAGGACCTTGTTTTCCACTTGTTTAGCTTATAAATTGTTCCTTGTTGATTCCAAAGATATGGGATCACTTCCACTCACTTTAGGATGACCCCATTAGCCTCCCCTATGAATTTGAGCCTTGTTGCATTTAAGGACATTTGTTTCATTGCTTGCAACCCTTGACTAGTATTAGCATTAGCAAGTCTATCATTTAATTATTTTGCCACCAAAATTAAATATGAGGCTTATACATTCTCACCTACTATGTAACTTTGTAGAGTCACTTATCCAAAAACTTAGTTCAAAAATTATCTATACCTCCTCTTTCCTCTCATTTTTCATTCAAGACAACCAAGGTTTTCTTGTGTAGAATTTATTTTTCTTTCTATCCATCCAAGCATTCCTAAAGTTACACATTTTTTTGTGAAAGTGTATAGGTTAGAAGCATATTATTGTATATTTTGAGTTATGGAGTCTTTCCTTGCCCTTTCATCAATGCTCGTTTTATACCTTTCATCCTAGCTAATTTCCACCCTATCCCCCTCACTTAAAAGCCACCAATCCCTCATTTTCACTACCTAAGCTTGTATTCACCTTGCCATTAGGTCCTTTATCTTATTCAATCCATTAGAACCCTTCTTATCATATTTGTGATCTTGTTTTCTATCTTGTTGTGTGCCCATATATCCTTGTTGTACCCAGATGTAGCTTTGTACCATGTAGAGCTTAGTTTTCTTTACCACCATTTGAAAATTACTATTAGCTAGAGTATAATATATAAATTTTTCATATTATTTCATGTGAATCTTTGTTAGAAATACCTGTAAGATGGAAAATTGAGATAGATTACCCTTTAATGCTTTCATTTTGTATGGGTTCTACATCAAAGTTATTTGCAAGTGATTTATAGGAGTTTATGAGCAAATTGAATAGTTGTGATAGAACAAATAAATGAATTGTAGTCCAAGACAAATATCCCAAAGGAATTTGGAAGCATTTCCTAACTTGCACTAGGGGATCACACCTAGACTATAGCCAACACCACTTACTGAATAGATTTGTCCAAACAATTGCACTATTGCTAGCACCCTTTTTTGCACAAAACAACTCTATAAACTCCTAGATTGTATTCAAAGTTCTCCATAATCATTATTATTCCATTCTAGTATTAAATATAGTTTCCATCAAGTGCATACATTTTTCTATTTTATTTGTTGTATTTATTTTTCCATTGGATTTTGATAGAGGTTTTTGCATTCATATATCTCTTTCTATTTGCTCAAGTATCCAAATCTAAGGGTACATCCTCTACATTTTAAGACCTAGCTCTAGTTTATATTTGAGGTCGTTTATGGCTATCTAGTGGGTCTATCCTAATCCTAATTGATAGGCACCCAAGACACCCTCGACACCTTTTGTGGAGGACTAATGTAACAATTTCTAGATGTTATTAGAGATTATTGGAAACATTATAAGACCATTTAGTTATCAAATTTTATTTACAAATAAAATAGACCTAGATTATTTTCTTTTATTTTTTTTCTTTTAGTCATAGTTCATTATTGACAAGTTTTATTTCTAGCTTGGTTTTCAATTAGTGATTCTAGTCACATCTCTTGTTTTTATTGTTTCAAGTTATATTAAGGATCATTTAGTTAATTTAAAGGTTCAAATATAAATTAATTAAATACACATTATTTTTGGTAACAAAGGAATGAAAACTAGTTGAGAGCCCTTGGTGGGAGGTCCAAACCATGATGACCCCTATAAGCATTGACTACATGAGTTCCCCTTCCTAATTAGTGGTTGAAGTTGGTTTTTCAAATGAATGATCATTGTTCACATCTTTCAATGGATCAACCAATTGGTCTATGTCCCTGGGTAGTAATTAATAAATAAGTTAAGAAATAATAATCTTGTTAATATTTAACACATTATCGCTTATTTTTATTTCTTTCATTTGGTGAACTTGACACTCATATAGTTCCTCCTTTTATTGTTTTGTGGGTCTTGAATCCCTTTCTCATATTTACACTAATTTTTGATATCCTCGTCAATTTTTCCCCTTCTTAGCTACCTAGCCTCATATTCTCCACCATATTTTCTCTTTCTATAATTTTTCCTCCTCTCCTCTATCTTCATTCCACATCCTTGATCATTTCACTTACTATCCAACATTCACCAATTTTTTGCCTCTCATCTCTTGAAACTTAGAACGTTTATCTTATTTCACTCCTACCTTACTTTTTCTTCCCCTATTATTGATACCATTTATTTCCGTTCATCACCTAAATTCCTTCACTCATACCTCCTCCATCTTCCCCTCATATTTCATCATCTTATTCTTCTCTTTCTCCACTCTCCTTTTCTCATCATCCTTCTATGGACATATTTTCATATTTTCCTATCTCCATTTTTCCTTACAAAGCACTCCTACTGATACCAATTCATTTTCCTATTCTACTCTTTATATTCTTTCTCTTCCTAATATCTCCATCCTCATTCATCTTATTATTCTCCTCTTTCTCTTTTTTCTAATCATATTTATCCTTCCCAAACTCATCCACCCACTTACTCTTCTCTCTCTATTCACCCTTGGGATGTTTTTATTTCTTTAGATTAATTTTAGGCTCTATCTACTCCTCCTACTTAATCTCTTTTAAATGATTTCCCTCACACATCTTCTCTTCATTCATAAATAGGCTATATTATCTCTTAATACTCTAATGTGTGATAATTTTTTATGTAATGATAAAGACACATAGTTCTCACAAAGATGAAAATTATTCTTAGGATCACTTAAAACAATATGATGGAAATAGTAATCCTAGGGAACATTTAGAAAAAAATATGCTTTATATGCATCATGTTGATGAAATTGGAAAAAAATATCTTCCTATTTTCTCACATTTTGCATTGTTGATACATATGGTGTGTTTTAGTTGTCGTTTAACAAATTAGATTCTAATTTTTTAAATCTTTCCATGTCCTATTAGTAAATGTGATAGTAGATTTTATTTTATATATCTCTCTTATCCAAATCTCATGTCAATATGCACATACTAAAAGGACCTAATGGAACATACATGTATTTATGTAAACCAAAACCTATACCTTGTAATAATTTTTATTAAAGATACTCTCACCCCACAACCTCTAATGTTATTTTTCCTACACCTCATAGTATGGTTAGAGATGCATCTCAAGCATAATCTTCAGCCATATTATTTCTATTGATTATGGCATATGGAGTTCCATAAAATAATGATTATTGTAATGTGGGCCAAACCTATGACACCTATTTCATTCTAAAGAATATCTCTAATCAAATGTCCCTCCCTTCTACTACCCTAGCCTCCCTCCTCTATGTAAGGTAAAAAGATTCATACCCTACAATTTTCACACTAAATTTTTTCTTTTCTAGTTTCCATCTCCTTATTATGTTTATAGGATAAATTTAGCCTAGCATTGGCCTTTAACCTACTCCTAGTGCCAGATATTTTATGTGTTTATTATTTGCAAGTTTATCTTATATTTTTTCATGTTTTATGTTTATTTAATGTTGTATCTCTATTTTTAAGGTTTATGTGTCCACATTATAATTGAGATTAGTTCTAGTGCATTAAATTCTACATATGTGTGCTTCCATCCCACAACATCATAGTCATACAACACCTATTTCTAATGAGATATTGACCTTTAAACTTCCATTTTTTTGCAATAATCACACAACCTATAGGATTGAATCCCAATATCCATATTTTCCAAGAATAGATTTGTTGTAACCTTTTGAGCTTCCCTCCCTCTCTCTTCATATTCTCTCATGCAACTGTTGATTACTCATGCATTTTTTTGAAATATCAACATTCTCTCCTTGGATATTGAATGAAATTTCTATGAGAAACACTATATTACCTTATTTTGGCATTAGAAATCATTCTTGTGAACTTTCTCTTGATCTTCAAGCTATTGGAATAGAGAACTATGTATTCCATTTCTTTATTCCATATCATTTCTTCTCCAAGTTGTAGGATTCTTTTAAAAAGTGTCCTTTCTTTTTGTTGGAGGTTTTTATATTAGAGGATATATCATCTTTATTATAGTTTTCATTTTACAAGCAAGAGAGACACACTCTTCATAGCCTTCTTGAGCTAGATAACATTTGCATTTGTTATTTCCTTAAATCTGATTTTATTTTCAAACCCTTCATCTTTATTCTATTTTTTTTATATTTTGTAACTAAATTGCTTAGGCAACTCTAGTAGATCTTTAAGAGAAGACAAGGGGTTCATATCATCAAGATGGGATTGATTAGCTCTATAACTCATCATTCATCACAACTTAATTCAAAACATGCCATCAAGTCACAAGTTATGTCAATACAATATATCCATATTAACTCAAGTAAAGAAAAGATTGCAAACCCTAGGGGCCAGACCTAATTCCTCAGGGGAAAATCTCTGACAGCCTTGCATACATATATATTTCTTATAGGAAATGTAGTTCAACAACTTGAGTTCACACAACTCATACTTGATTGACCAACAATCACACATAACACCTAGGTTTAAATCACCACTAACTCACACTAGTGGTAAATATTAAGAATAAAAAACAACGGTGAATCTATAGGGGCTTCTTCTACTATAAGGAGTGATTAACAATCCTAATTACAATGCCCCTCAAGGGCCACTTGCCAACATATATAATCAATAATTGGTCTAGGATGAAGGTAACCAAAACATATCTTGAATAGATAATTATAATTGAAGTCGTGGTTTTAATCCAACCATACAAAGGTCACCACATGACATTCATAAGACCATGGGATGAAAGGTTAACAAGGAAATCCACATTTAGATACTTTCAAGATAATTCATCCATCATATACTTGGTTGACTAACACAAGGGGTATAATCCATAGGATGAAGAGGACTTTTCCTCAATCACACTCATAACCCAAAAATACTGAAATACACTAAACTCAATTCTCTACTCAAATTCATCTTATGCCTCTATTCCATTAATTAAAAACTATAAGAGTGGGTATGCAACCCTTTCTAGGGCCCTCTTACCCCAGATAGTTTCGTCATCAGCTGCCACCCACTTAGGTGAAGTCGGGGATTGGAAAACTCGATACGAATATGCATAATTTTAAAAGATAGTTTATCCCCAAACAATGTACAACATGTTTACATGATAATTTAATGTTAGATTTAACATATATTTCACTTCAAGGTAACAATCCAAGTGAAGTGAGATGTCCAATGACCATCTCTAACCACAAGATAAATAACAACAATGATATAACTCAAAGAATCAAGTATGCTCTCCACCCTACAATATTGGCATCATGAAGCTTCACGAGCTCTAGCCAAACCCTCGAGCAAGAAATGTTGTAACCCCACGATGATGAAATGGGTTCTTCTATTCAATTAATATAAACCAATATTCCAAGACAAAAAATTTCTAAGCAATTGTCAAATAGTGTCATGAGTGTGATACTCAAATTTCACTGGACAAGGCATTCTAACACCCATTTCTCTTATTGTTTATCATGTATCATAACATTTATATAAATTTACTGTTATAGGTGTTTGAAGACTAAGAAGGATGTATAATTCCAAATTCTATTCACTTAGGGATAACATTAAAATCGTCATATGACAACTCATAAATAAGAGTTTCACTTGATACCAATGGAATGGTCGATGGAGGATAAGTTTAATCACATAGTCCCAAAGCACTCATAGATATGATTCAGGTATAATAGAAACTCATAGGTATTATTCTCTCTAAAACCATAGATGAAAAACACGACCAATGCCCCCAATACCCATTATAGGGTCCAATATGCAAATGCATCTACACACACAAAAATTATAGGTGGGTATTCTTTAAAACTAGTTACAAGATAGACCCCCATAATTGCGTAAATATTAACCACTACCTGAGATGGTGTCTCAAGGATGTTCTTTGGCTCCACGATTCTTTTTACCTCCATGAAAATTCTCATCCCCAATTTCAGTCGTTTCATCCCCCTCGAATGGCTATTTGACTCCATTCACCTTCTTTATCGCTTGGAGAGAAGTGTCCTTTCTTGCCACACCCCTTTTCTTTTCTTCATCGACAATTTTTTTTTTAGTTGAGCTCCCCTAACCAATTTCCTTTCCCTCCCATTTCTGGCGTAACATAATCTAGGGGATTTTTTGCATTTTTATCCATCCCTTGTTTTCTCGATCACCCCACCTACTTTTTTGTACTTGTATTAATGGTAGCATATATTTCCTTCATTTCTTCTAGGAATGTTACTTGGAACTAACTTATCATTTTTCATGCCCTAGCTTCATTCACCCAACCATTGATACCATTGACCTTGATATTCGTATCATGATCCAACACATCTCACTTACCTACCTTGCTTTAAATAGCAACCAACCGATTTGACCTACAATAAATGCGATCACAAATCTTTAAGTGATTCACAACAGTGATGTGAATCAATTGAAACCATTGATTTTTGCCATATGTCACTATTCCAACAAAATCGCCTTGGTCAACTTTGGTCAACTCAAGCATTCCATGTAATGGAAAAAATGCTCCTTCAATTTCGATGACTTTATTCTTCCTTTCCGTCGGGAGTCAGGAGTTTCTAATATCCCTTACCTTATGCTTGGAGTGCATTACAAGACTTAACAAGCAAGCCCAAACACTTAATTCTGAAGCTCTCTACTCATGTGTTGAGGTTTGACCATCAACCTTACCCTTTACCCTTTTAATCTCCACCCCATCACAAACCAAAACTCTCTCTAAAACACTAATCACAAAACTTTGAAAGATCTCATTAGATCATCGAATGTCAAGGTTTGCCATTTCTTCATACTGCTTACATGCCTTTTGGTAAGGCATAAGCCATACCTCTGACTCACAATGCCTAATAAGGTCCTTCGTAAGTATTTTCTCATCATACCCCTTTCGGGTGTCAACCTCTGAGCTTTCTTCATACTACTTGCTTGCCTTGCCAAACTGTTAAGCCACCAGGTCAACCTCTGAATTTTAAAAACACCTTGCAAGCATTACCAAACTTAGCTCTTTTGGGTGTCAACCTTTGGACATCCTTCTTACCACATACTAATCAACTAGTATGGTATAGGCCTTACGTCTGAAGCCATGAATACATAAGCCTTTTCAAGTGTCAGGGTTCGGGGTTACCCCATACTCCTTCCTTTGCTTCATGTTAAGGCATAATCCTTAACACCAGCCTATGAACACCATGACCATTTCAAGTGTCAGGGTTTGGGGTTTCATTATACCCCTTCATCTATTTCATGTCAAGACAAAGGACTTAACATCGACCCGCAAAATTTGACACCATTTTGGGTGTCGGGGTTCACATTTTCCTCATCCTTCCTTTAGAACTTTATGTTAAGGCATAAGCCTTAAGGGAAATCTCCAGAGCCCACTCGGTTTGAGTCTTAGAGCTGATTTCTTTGGTTTTTGATACCCTCTTTAGGAGCTGGCATTCAGACTCCCTTTTTTACTATTTACCTTTTTCAACTTCCTTGCCATTATGATAAGGTGCAAGCCTCATCTTTGACCTACGATTCTCGAAAAAAAATTCAGGGGTCGGGGTTCTCCCATACCTCATTCATCACTTAGCCTTTTGATAAGTCTTAAGACTTATGGCTAAACTTTGATCCCCGAAACCTTTTCAGGTGTTGGCCTCCGCTGATACATTTTACCTCTTACTTAATTCATAATTCAAGGTGTAATCCTTAACACCGAAGTCCAAAGTCTGACGCCCTTTTAGAATTTACTCCAACTAACTTCATACTTAACATTGTGTTAAGGCATAAGCCTTAGGGCCGATCTCTGACACCTGATAGGTAATACTTAAGCCTTAACCCTACTTCCCCAAGCCATTTTGGACTTAACTTAATCCTTCTTAATTTCTTTGAGGCATTCGGTATATGGTATGACCAAATCCCGAAGTTTGATACCTATTTGGACTTAGCTAAAAAATGGCTAACTCTTTTCTCTTTAGCAATCAATACTAGGTAAGCTTGAGGTTTCAAGTATAAAATTTTGGAAAAAAGGCTTGTTGTAATGACACCCTAAGGCCAATGAAACATTTTTCCTAGCATCCTTAGGAAACACTCTTGACCTCAAACAACAACTCTTCATCTGATATCACTCAGATCTCCTACTGACCTAAATGAGGTGCCCTTGTTTACATCAATCAAACTCATTGCCACAACCTCTACTTTGGAATCCACAAGATACCCTTCACCTCAATGACAATGAAATTTCCAACATGTTATTACTCTAATAAAAGCTAGGTTCATATATCCTTATCATATTAACTCACTATTAACATCTCCCAGCTATCAATATGGGTATGATGTTCTAATTTAAGTGCAGATCGTAATTCAATGATATGTCTCAACCTCAATGACAGTATGGACTCTAACACTCTTTACCTTTCTTTAATCACTTGCTAGCTTATTTTCTCTAAGTTAAGCAATACTATAGGGATCCAATCTACACCTGCTATTTTTACTAGAACCTCTAAGGCTCCTTTAGTGACTCTAGTCATAATACCTGATATGAGGAACCTCAAGTGAATACTATGGGAGAAATTCTAAATCAACATGAGTCAAATGATAAGAAAAGACTTCTATAACAAGTGGGCCTTAGCAACACATTATAGTATGACCCATTATCATTTCTATCAATGTAGATTCAGTCAAATACCTTAATTTAAGCATTCACATGAGATTTTAACTAATCTACCCTTAGAGTCAAATGACTAAAAGTGTAGTGGAACTTAAACGCAGTTGAATCCAGTATCATCTAAATGATGCATCCTTAATTCACACAATGTAGTATAAGTTTAGAATAAAAGGCTATGACACTAATATAAAGGGAGGGGCCTTACACTTGGTTACTACCTCATAGATGTTAAGAATCAAATAAATCTACATTGGTACATGATCTATTACATCCCTTATGAACTTTCCATATTTTATCTAGAACTTCTTGATTTTGGCTCATGATAAAACATACCTTATCCCGATACTTCATGAGTATCAATATTGAAATCCAATATTAGTAGTATTAGAATCAAAATATTAAAATCAAATATTTATAATGTTAAAATACCAAAAAAGTTGATTGGGAATCCAATGATTGTGTTAATAAAATTTAATAATAATTCAAAAAAGCTTAATAGAATCCAATAAAAGATTTAATGAAATCCAATAATAAGAATTAAAAAATTGAAATCAAATATTTCACAATAAGCCTTCAACTAAAATAAATCTTGACTTTAATTAATGAAATTATTCTTAAGTGTTTGTAGCATCAATTTAGTTGGTAGTTTAGAAGAATGCATGTTGTTGGCAAGGACAACTTTGATGAATGCAATGTTTTGATAAGTATAAAATGGGAGAAAATTGAATATGGTTTATTTAAACATAAAATACATGTAGTGTAGGTAAATTTTGAGAAAAATCATGAAATTTATTACAAATGTATGAATTTTTTGGTAAATATGACATATTTATGTACATTGAAAGGAAATATTGGTGAATATAATTTTAAAATTTAATTATGGTAATTATAATTTATTGAAATTTTAAAAATTTCTCTGTAAAAGAAAACAACCCATAAAAATATCCTAGTTATTAGCAACTATTGTAATATAATATTATAATTTTTAATTTATCACAAAGAAGAATGATATTTCAATTATGGTTATCATTATAACAAAATATTATACAACCATTATTGTGAAATAACAATGAAAGGACAAGAAATTTAATGACTCTATGTGGCAAGTGATAAAATGATGAATGACATGGGAAGTAGGACATTGGCTACCTTTGTGGCACACAATATTGTATAGGAGATCTAGATCATATTTAAAATAACTGAAATAACAATAGACATGTATTCATGGAAAACCATATATATAAAAGATAAGGAATGGCCTGAGGATTATGTAATATATTTATGATTTTACATAGGTGGATTTAGGATACTCAAAAGTTCATAACTTTATCATCGCTTACACATGTCTTGCATGGTTGCATCAACATACTAGTTATCACCAAAATAAAATTTGGTAGGGTTGTGACAACCTAAATCTAATCTAGGCTTGCTATAGCCATTTGGTGACATATGCTCTAATTGAATTAATCCACATAAAATTTACAATGTCATCCCTAGATAATGATAATATAGAGGAATCATTCAAGAACCTGATAGAGTTGTACATAGTCTTATAATTCCTAAATGACTCATCACGCTCCTCACCATATATTATTACAACCTACCATTATTTGTAATGGTGGAGCATAGTTAACTAGTAAATTAACTAGCTCAATGGTAGAACAAAAAGGTAATTTTTAGGTGTTTAACAAGTATAAATTCTTCAATATTCTGGATGACCATTATTTAATACAAATATACATATTATAGTTCTTATCATAATGACTATTTGATATGTGATCCATCATTACCTTAGCCTAATATACTCTAATATAGTTCTCAACCTCTATTATTCAAAATATGCTTCTTCCATAGAACATTTAATTTTCTAAGGGTCACTATCATTTAGGTATTATCTTAGACCCTAGATTAGTAGTATCACATACCACAAACTTCATTCCATGTCCAAATATGATAAAATTATATATATATATATCATGTCTTAGTTTGTATTACCATCTATAATAGTTTATATTATGGGAATTTAGGTTTAGAACCCATGATCCTTGTACATTCTTCCTATTGATAGCCAATTTAACTATACAATTGCACTTGAATCCTAACCCCCTTTATGTATTTTAACATTATTATGTCATTTAAATAGATAGCCAATTTAAGATATTTCCTAATGGGTATCCCTTGGTCAAATTTTATAAATGTGTTGTTCTCCATCATCCCCCACATTCGTGTCATGTGCTAGAAGTTGTAAAATTCCCAACAATTCTAAGCGTGGAGGTTTTATGTTCAAATTTTAAAGGACTATGCTTATGTTAGATTTTTAGAGTTTCCCTTTATAGTATGTATTTCCTCCCAAATTTTTGTTTCCTTTGTCCTTATTAGGATATTGGAATTTCTCATCTTGACATACCTTTTCCTTGACCCCTACCTTTGTCTCCTTTTCTAATAAATATTTTGAGTTTTCCTTCCTAGTATCTATTTCCTTCGAACCCCACCTTTTCCCTTCTTTTTTTCAAGGTTTCAAACTTTATCTTATTGGAATGCCTTTCATCCAAACCTTGAACCCCCAATCCTTTACATTAAATTTCATTTTAGAGTTTGAGTTTTGGTCATCCCTTTACTTGCATCCTTTGTGGCTTGAGTTCCATGGTATCCCTAATCCTTGAACTTCTAGCATTTCCCTTCATACACTTTTTATATTTAGTGATGAGGGCGACACCGCCCAAAACCCACAAAAATCACAACAACAGATACCAACATAGAAGATGCGAGACAAAAAAAATGACTTTAAATTATTTTTAGAAAGTGAAATTACGGATTCAAAGCTTACATGCTACAACCTCATGGGCTTGATTCATTACAACAAAATCAACTCTAAAAAGAAAATATACTATTCGGAGCCACAATTTGCACTATCAGGGCCACCTTCTACAACCCCCACTTAACCCTTTTTATTTTCCCCAATAACCACCCTAGAATGTTCTAGAAGTTCAAATTTCCCCTTTCTGTTTTGGCACCAAAAGTCCCTCCATTTGATTTCTAGCCTAGGGAGAAACTTTTATGAAATTCACTTTTTAGAGGACCAACTTCACGGGCCATAACTTTTGATCTGGATTTCTGATTTTCCATTATTACATATCGTTGGAAAGCTCTCGACGAGCTCTACAATGTGCAAACCCACTGTAGGTTGGTTTAGCCACTTTTTGAGCTGTTTTGGGGCCTCTAAAGTTTTATATCTGAATTTGAAGCTGCATTGGAGAAATTTCCTAGGATGGAAACTTTAATTTCTCCCAAATCGCGTAGGGTATTGAGGTGATTCTTTCGTGACTGGAAATGTTTTTCTGCTCTACCCCTTGGGGTAAATTTTCACATCCATACGAGCCCATTTAGGCCGACTTACTAAAAATAGTAAGTTCTCGTTTTTCGCTATTTTTTACGCCTAACAATCTTATACCCCTCAAGTGTCATCATGGGACTCAAAACAACTAAAGAAAATTTAAAAAAAACATTTTTTTGGGTGATGCAAGATTTCCCTACACCGCTGGATGCTCCTGCATTAGACACCCAGGGTAATTTGTAAAGTGACCTTGACACTTCTCAGGAGTTAGAGGGAAAGCAAGATGGTTAACCTCAGCCTTAGATAACCATGATGAATCTTTAGCAGGACTTCCTCTCCATTTCACCAAGTACTCTACATAATGCTCATTTCTTGTGCTTTTACCCACATGGCTATCTCTTCCTTCTCTGAAGTAGGTGCTAGAATTTTCCACTGTTCTTTTAGCTAACCCTCCTCTATATCGCCTTCACGATACTCTGTCAAATCAGCAATGTTGAACACAGGATAAATGTTTATTCCACTAGGCAACTCTACCTCATAAGAATTTCTTGAATCATGCTTCTTCAGGATCTTGCATGGTCCAAAATTTTTCATCTTTAACTTGTTGTATGTACCAACTAGAAACCTTTACTTTCACAAATGAACCATGACTTCATCTCCTACCCGAAACTCCTTATACCTCCTTTTTTGATTTTCCTGAGCCTTATACTATGAGTTCATCTTATTGATATGTTTCTTCACCTCTTTGTCCAAATTCTTCAGCTGCTCAGCAAAATATTCAGCCTCAACACTACTCTTCTCCCCCTTATCCATCTTTCTCAGTTCAAAATTAGTTCTTGGACTACTGCTATATACAATTTGGAATGGTGATTTACTAGTGCTCCTATTGACAGAATTGTTGTAAGCAAATTTCACCTGTGGTATAATCAAATCCCATCCCTTAGGCTTATCTCCTGCTAAGCATCTTAGCAGGTTACCCAAACTCCTATTCACCACCTCTATTTTTCCATCAGTCTGTGGATGGTGCACAAAACTAAACTTTAAATTTGTCTTCAACTTCTTCCATAATGTTCTCCAGAAATAACCAACAAATTTGGTATCTCTGTCTGAAACTATACTCTTTGGTAGACCATGTAGTCTCACCACCTCTCTAAAAAACAACTCTGCAACATAAACAACATCACTGGTCTTATGACACATAATGAAATATGCCATCTTTGAAAATCTATCCACCACCACAAATATGGAATCATGCCCTCTCTGTGTCCTTGGTAATACAAGAAAAAAATCCATGCTAATATCCTCCCATGGCCTCTCAAGTATAGGTAATGGAAGATACAATCCAGTATTCTGACTTGTTCCTTTCACCATTTGACATACTCTACAACTTTGTATAAAATCCTTCACATCTTGTTGTAACTATGGCCAATAATAATTCTCACTGATAAGAGCAATGGTCTTATCTTGACCAAAATGTCCAACCAATCCTCCACTATGGTTCTCCTTGATTAGATTCTCTCTCATAGAACTTCTTAGAATGCACAATTGACTTCCTCTAAACAACATTCCATCTTGGATTAAGAAATCCAACCATCTCATCCTATCCAATGTAATAGGTTTCAAACAATCCTTACAAGCTTTTGCAAAGTATGGGTCTTCTGGATACAAACTCTCGAGTTCATTTAACCCAACAACCTCTATATTCATTTCTATCAACAATTTTTTCCTTCTAATCAAGGCATCTGCAACTTTGTTTGATCTTCCACTCCTATGCTTAAAAAAAAGGTATAACTCTACAAAAACTCAACCCATTTTAAGTGCCTTTGATTCAACTTTCCTTGACTATTGAGATACTCAAAGCCTAGTGATCAGTATATAAAAAAAATTATTTTGGAAAAAAATAGTTTCTCCATTTCTTCAAAGCCTGAACTATAGCATAAAACTCTTGATCATAGAAATAGTATTTCTTCTTAGTGTCATTCAACTTCTCACTAAAATAGGCAACAAGCTTACCTTCTTGACTCAAAACAACTCCTATGGTAGTGCCACTAGCATCACAATCTACCTGAAAGACCTTATTGAAATCTAGAAATTCCAAAACAAGTTGCTCTGCAACTTTCTTCTTCAACATATCAAAAATTCTAGCTACTCCTGTAGTCCACTTAAACTCTTTTATATCCCCTCTCATTGCTTCAGTTAGGGGTGCACAAATACGACTAAAATTCTTAATAATTTTTTGTAAAAACTTGCTAGACCATGAAATGATCTTACCTCTGTAACATTCCTCGAGGTAGGCCATTCAATGATAGCTTTCACCTTCTCTGGATCCATTTTAAGACCCTCTGCTGAGACAACAAATCCCAAATACACCAACTCTTTCTTCACAAAAATAAATTTCTTTAAATTAATCAACAACTTCTCCTCCCTTAGCTTCTCAAAAACTTTTCGGATATGCATCAAGTGCTCCTCCAATGTCTTATTGAAAAATCAAAATATCATCCAAATAAACAACACATTTTCCTAAAAATTCTTTCAATTCCTCATTCATAAGTTGCATAAATGTGCTTGGTGCATTGGTTACCCCATAAGGTGTGACTAACCATTCGTACAAGCCCTCCTTGGTTTTAAAGGTTGTATTTCATTCATCTCCTTCTCTAATACAGATCTGGTGATATCTGCTCTTCAAATCTATCTTCATGAAGTACTCAGCTCCACTCAAACAATCCATAATGTCATCCATCCTTGGCAAGGGGAATCTGTACTTGATGGTGATCTTGTTGTTGGCTCTAGAATCTATACACATCTGCCATTCCCCATCCTTGTTTAGTGCTAGTACTACAAGTATTGCACATGGACTCAAAATCTCTCGAATCAATCCTTTCCACAACAACTCTTGCACTTGTCTATTCAACTCTTCGCTCTCTGCTAGAGTCATACAATGAGCTTCCTTATTCAGAAAACTGGCTCTAGGAATCAGGTCCATCTGATGACTAATCTTTCTTACATGAGGGAAACCTTTAGGTACATTATCATAAATAATATCTTGAAATTCATTCAACAAATTTGAAACCTCTACAGGTACCTCAGTAGTATCTTCTTTATCAACTCTAGGGATCAATGTAAAACACATATGCTCATGCTTCATACCTTCTAGGAACTTTCTTCCATCAACCAAAAAAATTCTTTCATTATTGCATACCTTTTCCTCTTCCTCTTTCAAGGGCTTCAACTTATGACGAACTCCATCCTTTGTCAAAAAATAGGTGTTGATGTGTCCATCATGTACTGCTCATCGATCAAACTGCCACTATTTTCCCAGCAACATATGACAAACATCCATAGGCATAATATCACACAATACCTCATCATGGTAATTTCCAATCTTGAACTTTACTAGAAATTGTTCATTTACCAAGAATTTATGGTCCTTCTACAACCAAGAAATCCAGTAAGGTTTAAGATGCATTCTTCTCTCCAACCGCAACTTACTAACCATTTCTTCTTAAGCAAGGTTATCAGTACTACCTCCAGCAATAATAACATTGAAAACTTTACCTTCACACTTACATCTAGTGTGAAAAAAATTCTTCCTTTGAGTTGGCTCCTTCTCCTCATTTAGCAAGGCTATTCTAGTAACAAGAACCTCTCCTCTTTCTGTATCCTCATAATGTGAAGACTCAGCATCTTCATCAACATGTGCAACTCATGCATTACCCTCAGATCTTGTATTTGTCCTTCCTTGATGTTGAGGACACTCATAGACTTTATGTCCTTCTCCACACTAGAAACAGGTTCCACGAAAGCCTCCTCTTCTTGGTCCTCATCCAAATCTTCCCCTTCCTCTTTGGTCTCCATTATTCTGATCACGAGGATGGTAGGTGTTATCTCCTTTCTAGTTTTGGCTGCTACTAGAGCCTTCACCCTTCTTTTGATCTTCATTTTGACCTCCATATGATAATCCACCTATCTTTCCTCCAATGCCTCCACCTCATTGTTTTCTCTCAAACCTCTTGTTCAGTCTTTCTTCAACCTTTAGTGAAAATGGATAAGCATCCTCAATGGTGGTCATTATTACTAGTGCCAATTCTTCCTGTATGCTTGGCTTCAACCCATTAATATAACGAGAAACTTTCTCTTTATTCACCTCAGAATGTCCTATCCAAATTAGGACCTTGTGAAATTCCTTTGTGTATTCTTTCACCATCCTTTTTCCTTGCCTCAAGCTTTGTATCTTCTTGAGTACCTCCAATTCATAATTAACTGGAATAGTTGTTTCTTCAATTTTGACACCATTCTGTCCCATCTGGAAATTTTATCTTTCCCTTGTCTTCCTCTTTCTAACTGGACCTCTTTCCACCATATACTGGTGTGACCTTTCAATTTTTTCTTTGCAAACCTCACTCTGTGAGGATCTTCAATATCCTCAAACTCAAAAAATTCCTCCATGTCATTGATCCAATCAATCAATTCTTTAAGATTTAGATTTCCACTAAAAGTTGAAACCTCCATTTTAGGTCTCTTCCCAATGCTTGAGATCACTCACAACAATCTTCTTTCTCTAGGATCCATTGGATCCTACTCTTCCTCTTCCATTTCCTCTTTTGTTTCATCTTCACTGTCACCTCTGTCTTATTGCACTTCCCTTCTTTGAACCTCTTTTTGCAAGGTTTCTAATTGCCTTCTAAGGGATCTGATTTCATCTCTAGGTGGATCTCTTCCTCCACCATGCCCTCTACCATACTGGGCAAGTCTTGGAGGCATCTTGAACTCAACCCACACTCATAGGTCTTTCTGCAACTGCCTCACGTTCGACACCCTATTTCAGGCTTAGGAACTCCTGCTTTGATAGTACTTGATGAAGGCCACACTGCCCAAAACCCATAGAAATCGCAACAAAAAATACCAACATAGAAGATGTGAGAAAAAAAATTGACTCACTTTCAATTATTTTCAAAAAATGAAATTATAGATTCAAAGCTTACATGCTACAACCTCATGGGCTAGATTCATTACAACAAAATCAACTCTAAAAAAAATTCTACTATTTAGAGCCACAATTTGCACTATCAAGGCTGCCTTCTACAACCCCCACTCAACCCTTTTTATTTTCCCCAATAACCGCCCTAGAATGTTCTAGAAAGTTCATATTTCCCCTTTTTGTTTTGGTGCCAAAAGTCCTGCCATTTGATTTCTAGCCCAGGAAGAAATTTTAATGAAATTCACTTTTTAGAGGACCAACTTTGTCGGGCCATAACTTTTTATCTGGGTGTCTGATTTTCTATTATTTCATATTGTTGGAAATCTCTCGACAAGCTCTACAACATGCGAATTGACCGTAGGTCGGTTCGGCCACTTTTCGAGCTATTTCAGGGCCTCTAAAGTTTTATATCTAAAATTGAAGCTACATTGGAGAAATTTCTCAGGACAAAAACTTTAATATCTCCCAAACTGTGTAGGGTATTGAGGTGGTTCTTTTGCGACCAGAATTTTTTTTCAGCTCTGCTCCTTGGGGTATATTTTCATGTCCATACGAGCCTGTTTAGGCCGACTTACTAAAAATAGTAAGTGCCTATTTTTCACTATTTTTGATGTCTAACAGTCTTATATCCCTTAAGTTCCACCATGGGACTCAAAACAACTAAATAAAATAAAGAAAAATATTATTTTTTGGGTGATACAAGATTTCCCTACACCATTGGATGCTCCTACATCATTCTTAAAGTGAAAAAGTAGTTAATCTAGAGTGTCATATATTCCAATTCATTTTCCAAAATATATATTGATCATTTTCATTCCATATGACTCAAGTTAAAGGGGATTATAGGGTTCAACTCTTGCAAATCCAATCACCATTACAGTGGAATTTTTTTATAAATCTTGAGGTTAATTTTGTATATGATTCTTGTAGATGAATGTCTTTATAGTTCCATTTGTGGAATTTTTGTGAATTTCTAGCTTAGGTTTTCCTCTTTCCACTTCACTAGAATAAATATAATGAATAATTGATAAATGGAACATCATAATGCATTGAAAGCTTTGTAATGGTCATTACTTTATTGCATATGAATTTCTACAATCTAATATGGATACATAAGAATGTTTAGTTTCTTGATATCAATAATTGTGACATATTTTTATGCATAGCTCGTATTCCTTTGTGATTTTTAATTTATTCCTTATGGTATTCTTGGACTCAACAATCCAATGAATAGGAATTGATCCCAAAAGCAATGATCCACTATGCTCAAACTTTAAAGCATTACACTAGTAGAGTAGGAGTAGGAAATAGATTGTATGCACTTCATAATTTAACATTTTAATTAGGGAAAACATGTTCAGTGATCCATATAAATTATTATCCTAAAGACTTATTTTTTTTACCCATGTAGTGATGTGCTTATTAGCTTAGTAGAGGTTATAATATTAGTTAAGTCCTTGGCATAGCGAAAAATTTGGGGTCATGCATACAACAAGAACTATTGCATCAAATTATCCACTTGTCTATCTTTAATTGTGTTTAGTCATATTTGTGATACCCTTACCTAAGCCCCTAGGTATAGCTAAGACCAAATTCAAAGAAGGTATTACCATCCTTAGTAAATTAATCTAGTGTTTCCCTATCTAATCATAATAGAGGTTTTTTCTCTAACTTTGAATCCCTTGATGCTAAGAGAGTGGTTAAATTTAGGGATTTGGGACCTACAACTTTGTGCACCAACACTTCATATCTAGTGACCCAAGATTTCAAACAAATCTTAAAAGATAAAAGATATATATATGCTTTAGAGAATGATAGTAGATGTGTTATGAGGCTAGTAGGAAGATCTAGAAGATAATTATGCATGCACTAGAGAAATCATCTTTGAACACTTTTTCTAACTTCATGATTGTCTACACAATCTTCTAGAGATATCTTCTTGCAATAAATATTTAAATAGGTCTACATATTAGGTAAATTTGATCCCATATCTATTTTTAAAGGTAACATAGAAACATATGATTTAGATAAATAGATTAATATCATATATTCATACTTCATCGTAAATCATTTATCTAAAAGAGAAGGTCCCTTCTAAAATATTACACGCCTACTACATAAGAGGATAAAAAATACCATGCATCCCATGAAAAAGAGCTTACTTATCAATATCTAAACACTTGGAGAAGCTTTATTAAATACTTGAAAGTAGCCTACTATCTAGTTGGAAAATATGATAGTCAATATATCAAGTTTTCACAAGTGTGCCAATCACAAGATTAGTTAATGCAAGAATATGTGAATAACTTTCATACTATGGTTTCTAAATTATAAAATCAAGAGACTTGATGAAAAAAATAGGTAGAATATGATTTTATATTATAGATCAATATTGAGACCATACATCCAATTAAACATAAATTTCCTCCAAATATTCACTCTCAAACATTTTTTTAGATTCAAATTCAATTTTGAAGCAAAATTCAAATAAAATAATTAGAATAAATAATCCAAGCATTAGGAAAAGTGTATTCAAAGAGTGTCAAGGTTGAAACTCAATAGATTTTAAATAAAGTAAAAGGACTTATATGGTTATCTAAAAAAAGAGACATTATCTAATGAGAATGAGAATTGATCCACGAGTAGTAACTAGTACTTAGTTCACAAATCTTGAAGGAACATAACTAGAGAGAGTACTACTACAAAATATCTTCTTTTTCAATTATATTTCACTAACACTACCACTTAGGCACATGAGAAAGGAAATGAAATTTCAGATGTAGAGCCTAGCTCTATGATTGATAAAACTAGCATTGCCTTTTGATAAAAAAATGACTCACAAGAAGCAGAGAAGTTGTTCTACTCCTAAAATTTTTGGCAATGGATAACTAATAGATTTATAATTAACAATGAGAACCTAATTTATCTTTAATTATTTCATAAATTAATGGTAAAAAGAAACATGGCACTCAATAATGACATTGGTGTAGAAAATCAATCCATTTCAAGGTGTGGTACTTTTGATTTACTACCATGAGAGATATGTCATGTTTTACTTGGGAAACCATTTTTGTTTCATTGAAATATAACTAATGAGGTAAATTCTAGGAATGATATTAGAGATGTTGGTGGGAATTGATATTACATAGAAAAAATGATCCCTAGGTTATCTCTCATTAGTGCTAAGAAATGTAAGAAATTTATTATTTCTAGGAAAATAATATACTTCTTATAGTCAAAACTAAGAGTAAGAGTATCCTTGTAGTTCAAAATCATTCCACAACTCACTTAGCACATTTATAATGATTGAATGAAATATTGGAGGAGAACAAGGATCTCATTCAATAATAAAATAGAGCATCTTAATATTGCATCATAAAGCATATAATTTAATTAATACTAGGGCCACCTTTACCTAATAAATCTCTACATTATGATCATTCCTTGATCACAAAGTGATAAACTAGTCGATATAATAACTTATGGATAATTTACACATCAAACTTAGTTCTTCACCTTGTAGAAACCCAATTACATGTTCATACCAAATAAGGATGACATATTTCAATTATCCATTAACTATAAAGTACTCAACAAGATCACAATAAATAACTACTATCATCTTCTTCTAATAGAGGATCTTTTAGACCAATTCCATGATACCAAGGTCTTCAACATATTCTTATCGAACCTTCAAACATCTCAAAGACAATCTTCAAATCCAATGAAGGTTTTTTTGAATGGTTGGTTATTCTCTTTAGTTTGACCAATGCACAAGTGACATTCATGTATATGATAATAAAAACATTTTCAAGTCATACACTGGAACTCATTTTTTATTGTCTACCCTAATAAAATTATAGTTTTAGAAAAAATGGGATGGAAATATTAATACATCTAATAATTATTTCACACTTCATGGTAATATGAGCTCTATATATTTGAGGAAAATTTTATTCACTATGCCAAATATATACTATATAAGATACATTATGGACCATGCACATGGAATAAATTAGGAGCTAGTTAAAATATGTGTCATCCAAGAGTGTTCTACCATAAAGAATATCACAAAACTCCATAATTTCTTAAGATTGGTAAATTATAGGAGGTTTGTACTTGGTATTTCTAAAGTCAATTGGCTATTGAATCAAATCACCATAGGTGATGAAAAACAAAAATCCATTTGATTAGCATGATTGAAAGTATTTAAAATTTTTAAAGGGCATGCGATGAGGGACAAAAAAGTGGCCACAACTACTTTTTGGTCCATCCAAGGAATAATGAAAGAATATGATACCACACTCACATGATAACACACTCATGTTATGGCCTAATAGTGGCTAAGCCTATGCCAATCACTATTGAGCCATAACATGAGTGTGTTATAACATGATCATGTTATAGCATGCTCATGTTATGTATGCCATAGAGGGGGTAAGAAGATAGATATAGAAATGGAGAAGGAGAGGGAGAGGGAGAGGGAGAGGGAGAGGGAGAGGGAGAGGGAGAGAGGGGGAGGGAGAGAGGGAGAGGGAGAGATAAAAATAAAAATAGAGATTAAGTGATACATGGATTAAAGTAGAGGGAGGGAGAGATATATGGGTAGATAGAGATGGATATATAAGGAGATAGAGATAAAGAGAGGGAGAGATAGAAGGAGAAATATGGAGATAGAGAGGAAAATATAGATATAGAGATAAATTCCTAGGAGGAGGGAGAGGGAGAGAGGAAGATAGAGGTAGAGATGAACATAGAGGCAAAGAGAGATTGGAATAGAAATAGGTTGAGATATAGAGAGAGGTAAATAGAGAGATATCGGGAGGTAGGAATAGAGAGGGAGATAGAGAGATATAGAGGTCAAGACATAGTGATATATATAGAGAGAGGGGGATATAGATAGAATATGTAGATAAAGTGAGAGGGAAATGTAGAGAGGGAAAGAGAGAAGAAGGGGGAGAGATGGAGATGTATAGATAGGAGATATAGAAAGATAGAGAGGGATAGGGGAGAGATAGAGAGATATGGAGATATATGTAGAGAAAGATATGGATAGAAATAGATAAAGAGAGGATATAGAGAGAGGGAGAGAGAGGGAGAGGGGGACAAAGGGAGAGAGGAGAGAGAGCTCAATATATAGAGAGGGGGAGGGAGGGAGTGAGAGATAGATAGAGGGAGATAGAGAGATAAAATTAGATAGGGAGAGAGATAAAGAGATAAGGAGATAGAGGTAGAGAAATATATGGATAGAAAGAGATAGAGAGACATAGATAGAGATAATAAGGTAGAGATAAGCATGGATTGGAAAAGATAGGGAAATGGAGATAGATGGGACAAGAGTGAGAAATGAGGTGATAGAGACAAGTGGAGGGAGAGATAAATATAAAGAGAGATAGGGAGGTAGGAATAGAGAGAGGGAGATAGAGATGAAGAGAAAGATATATATAGAGCAAGATAGAGGGAGAGGTAGAGAGATATAGGGGTGAGATAGAGTGATAAAGAGAGAGACATAAGGAAAGAGGGGCATGGAAGAGGGAGTGATAGCTTAGTAGATAAAGAGGGAGATATTAAGGAGGGAGTAAGAGAGGGATAAGTACAGATAGAGGGAGATATAAGGAGATATAGATGGATAGATAGATGGAGGTAGAGAGATATAGATAATGAAATATAGATAGAGAAGAAGAGTGAGAGATAAAGAGAAGATAAAGGGGGAAAAAGTGAGAGTGAAAGGAGGTGATAGAGACAAGTAATAAAGAGAGGGAGATATAGATAAAGAGAGGGAGAGATAGAGATAGAGGGAGAGAGGTATCCATTTATGTCTCCCTCTCTCTATATCTTTATATCTCTATATCTTACTCTTACTTTCTAAATATTCCTATTTATCTCTCACTCTCTCTTGGTTTTTTTCTTTTTATTCATAGAAACATGAGCATATTATAACATGAGTATGTGCATTATAATGTGAGGTAACTGATCATTTTACAATGCTAGTACATTATATCATGAGAACATTATAGCATTAGTATGTTGTAAAGTGAGTGTGCTATAATACAAGTATATTATAACATGGGTATGTTATAATGTGTGCACACCATAACAAGCATGCATTATAATGCACTCATGTTCCTATCTAGTTTTGGTATTTCCAACCATTAGAGTTGGATTTTCCTTGGGAATCCAACACCCAAAGGCATATTTTTGGTAAATTGTAAAAAAGGTGACTAAATCTTGAGCGTGCTTCCCATCAAGTTTGCATGTCTTCAAATGTTGAGATAGAAAAATATCGCAATAATGTCAGGCTCTCTCTTACCTTTCTAACCATGTATTTTTTTCTATATTTTAAATATGTTAAGGTTTTTCATCTTTAATTTATTTTGTTAGTATATTCCCTTTTTGTGAAAAATATATGTATAGTACTTTTAGTTTTATTTTTTTATCATTCATCAAAATTTGAAACAAATTACATTTTTACATTTAGAATCTATTATGTACACATTAAAAAATTGAATTTCAATTAGTTTCCAAAAGAATTAGGGGGGAAGCATGCTCAATTTTTCATTTTAGGATGTGTCCACTTTTAAAATTAGTAAAAATTCATATATTCATTAAAAATTAGCAAAAAAATAGGTATAAACTACATGGTGTGAGCTAATTTTTTCGTTGAATTGATTTTTGAAATACTTAAAAAGAAAACATTTTAGGGGGACCACACCAAACATTATGATATATTTTTCTGACCAAAATGGGAGCACTTTGTGTTCTCCCCCTATTTGAACCCCTTAATCTCAGTAATTTTTAAAATGAATTAGTAGTTTAGAAAGTAGATTCAAAGCACTACAAATATTGTTCTTATCACATCTTCAAATTTTGTGTCGTAACTATCTTCAAATTTTCATTCAAGATTAGGTTTTCTTAATTTTAAGAAAACGTGGCCACTTAAGACCATCTTTTGGTCCCCCATTTCCATGTATTTACCCTAAATATATATTTTATTTTGTAGTAGTGCTCATGCTTCTAGATATTTTAAAAACATTAAATTTATAGTTCATTACCTTTGAATATGATTCAAGGAACTCCTCACTCAATATGGTCATTCAACACCTTTCTCAACTAGACCTTCAACATAATATTGCAATGCTACCCTTCATATGATACATATATTTATACCATATTCCATGAATATAAGTAATAGAAACACTAAATAATAGGAAATAAAATAGTGATTGAAACAAACCACAAGATACTTATGTTTGTATAGACAAAAAAAATCTATAACTAGAATGCTATTAGAATTGGTAATCGTATGTTCAATAATTACATCTCAACGTCAAGCACAAAAGGAAATTTTTGATCTATTATTAGACTATATATAGGTTGTTCTTTAGTTTAGGTTTTCTTCACTATATTTTTAATGCATATGGATATGATGCCAACACTTGGGTAGAATTATACGCATACATTATAGACTTCTTAGGTATCTGTTAGACATTACAAAGTGATAAGACAATTCCAAATGTCTACTTGAAAGATGTAATCCTATATTACCTTAGGCACTTGTGTGTACCATAGAAGGAAGAGCAATGTAAACTCATGTAGAAGTCTCATTTCATCAAGATTGCATGACAAGTTAGAGTTTAGAAAACCTCCATGGTACTACATAAACATTTATACTAGTCATACATTTGATCAAATATAGACAAGTACATCGAATATTGTATCATATGTATCACAGTAAAGTTGGTAAACAAGAAACAAGGCATTTACATGACTTTTCTAATTTAAATAATATTATAAATAATCTATTTCCATGGAATTTATTTTTGGTTATCCCACCAACAAAAGGGGTTTAATTAAATTGTGTGCATGTAGTGGTAGATATATTCTCTAAGATGGTAATTCTCATGCCTTATCAAAAATAATTTCTTACCTTTGAAAGAAAAATAATTATATTTTAGAGTGTGTGGATTCATTTTAGGTTACCATTCACCATCATTTTTTATTAGGAAATCAAATTCCCAAGCCATTTTTGAAAAATACAATGGTCACTAATAGAAAAAAAGTTGAACAAATCTACTTACTTCCACCTATAGATTTGTGGACATACATAAGTAGTGAATATGATGATAATACAAATTTTTAAAGTATACTACACCATGGATTAAAAAATATGGGATGAATTATTACCTTAATTCAAAGCAACTATAGAAAAGTACAATGCACAACTCTAGCATTCATTTATGCAACTCATCCCATGCCATCATCCTCATTGGAAGCTCCTTCATCTCAAAAGGATATTGAAAAATCTATAAATTTTATTGAATGCATTTAATATATCCAATATCATGTGTAAACCTTTCTTTAAAATGTAAATGCTAAGTACAAGAAATTCCATGACAAAAACCATACACCTTTTAGGTTGGTGATTGGGTATTGTATTTGTGAAAGGAATGACTCACAATCCTATCAAAAGCTTCATCCACTTCTTGATATGATCCCTACATAATTACCATGCAAGTAGGAGAAATTCCATTTGAGCTCAATCTTCTTTCCCACCTTGGTTTGCATCTTATTGTTGTTGGTGTGAATATATGGATTGTACTATCTAGTAATTTATCTTGCTAGGGACTTGTGGACCTATTCACATGTTAAGTTTACTTAGGATATAATATTCCTTCTATAAGTCTTAGTTGACATGTCTAGATCTTATCTTTCTAGCTTTTAATGCTTGATTCCTAGGTTTTCAGGTTGTTAGTTATCTCATGTCATAGGATTAAGACACATGTCACAATCATGTTTAATCCCATTCCTTACCGTGCCTACATAAGCAAGGTCATTGTACACTTTATAATATAATTCATACCTCATCATCATTTTGATAGGTCTTAATATCAAGCAAGCTCATATTCTTGCATACTCTCTTATGGAAGGAATCTATTATTTTTTGCACTGGTCTTGGGTATAGAACCAATCTTCAGCTCTTACATGGTATTAGAGCCAAGCCTTGCAGAACCCTTCTCATATATGAGGGTTGAGCTATTGCTAGTGAGAGATCTTGGTTATTTTTAGTAAGGTTGAGTATGCTCTTCCCTTGCACCATATGGTGAACCTGAGAATTATAAAAACTTGAAAATAATACCAAATTTGGAGGGTTTCTCTATGTGGGTTTTCATTTCAAGTTACTTTTGGCTCATTTTGGAGGAAATATGAGCTCATTTTTTAGTCTAGGGTAACTGATAAAGTCAAGATCGGCTTTTGTTTCACCTAAATCTGACATTTTTTTGCCAAAGTTATAAGGGTTTAAAGGTTTCAAGATTTGGAGGTAGCTGAGATTTTGACACACTTTGAGCCCAAATTGACCTTGACATCGTGTTCAGAAGGCCCAAGAAATGAAGTTTGATATAAAATATGGCTATATTTGGTCTCATATGTTTTTGAGGAAAATATTTTTTACTCGTGCAGGCTATACAACACCTTGAGTACAGGCGACACAAATATTTTTTTTGCAAAAATAAAATAAAATATTTTTGATATTCTATGTGGTGTATTTTATTTTCAAGATATAATATTTTGGAAAAATATTTAATTTTGTGGGGGTTTATATAAAAAAAATTGGGAAAAATATTTTTTATTATTGTCTAAAACCCATACACACTCATTGTAGGTTCTTTCGGCAGACTACCATCATATCACATATGTCGGTCACTACCTACTGAGCTCCTTTACACTTGCCCTTGATCACTCGCGCTAGCTTCAAGTGCTTAAAGGGAGCGGCTTGGGCCCTTGTTGTTGCTTGGTTCTTCTGCCAACTTGCCACTCGCCTGACAACTAGGTTTTATTATGCCTCTAAGCAACACAATCATATTGGTTACCAGGAGCCAAACTGCCAATGACTAATTTTTTTCCCCCAATTAGTCTACCAACCCTAATATGGTAGTTTTCTTCAATGGGGCATAACTTTTTGCAAGGATATCAAAATTTTGCAAACGAGATATCGACATAAAGCTCGTTTTGTGTACTTCATAGTGATGTAGGTACATTTTATTGGAAACTAAAGTATTTTTACCCCTTTGGACCTCTGAGCTCACAACTTTTCATGATTTTATCCAATTTTGGTGATTTCAATGGCAATTGGAAGGTACTCAAGAGCTCTTTCATTTGGTTCATGCACTCTTTTCAAATTCAACTCCAAGTGTAATTTACTCAATTTTTTGCATATTTTCTTTTTGGTTAATAAATTGGACATCTTGTCTCCTGGAGAAGATCTGTTTGTGGGGGGCTTCATTTTCAATTTTATTTTCAAATTTGGGAGGTATTATATTAGTTTTCTTTAGATATTTATTTATTTTCAACTCTTGGTTCTTGTTGACCTAATGACTAAACCAAGATTTGAGGTTCTAACTCCTCATAACTATCACAAATGGAAGGAAAGAATGAGGAAATTTCTTTAGTCTAGGGGTTTGTGGTCCACATTGGATGATGAACAACCTGATTTTTCTAGAGAATATGAAAGATTTGCTCACAAGAACAAATGCCATGAGGCTATGGGTTTGATTGCTATGCATGTTTCTAATAGATTTTTCTTCCATATTGAGGAGTGTACTAATAATAAATAAGTATGTGTTAAGTACAAGGAATTATTTGGTTTAGTTAGTGAAATTCATTCTATGCAATTAGACGCAGAATTGGCATCATTATCCACAAATTCATTTCCTACCATTGAAGACTACTTGGTAAAATTTAAATCATTAAGGTCACAATTGTTTGGTTGTGGTAAAAATAAAACTGATAAGGAATGCATATTCTTATTTTGTGTAATTTAAAAGTTTAATTTGCATGTCTCTACTTCCTATTATGCTACAATGTATGGATTAGGTGATTCTTTTGTCATGCCTTCTTTTGAGACATTTTGTGATAGGTTGACTAGGGAACAAGCTAAACTTAGTCGACTTGATTCACATTCTAAGAGTCATGCTTTGATTGCATCATCACCTAAAGGTAAAGGAAAGATGTCAAAACCTAAGATAGAATCTAATGATACTCCCACCTCTCCTAGAGAGGATAAACCTAAGAGGGAGAAGGCTAAGTGTGGTTATTGCAAACAACTAGGGCATGGTGAACAAACTTTTTACATGAAAGAGTTAGATGAAATGAGGCAACTTCTAAAGGAACATAACATTTCTTTTCCTTCTAAATCTACTAGTTCATCATCTTCTACACACATAGGTATTGCAAGAATTTATAATGAGAGTGATAAGATAAATGATCATAAAATGAGAGGTTGTGTTCTTGTTGTAATACATGTGGAATAGTCTAGAAATTGGATTATTGACTCTAGAGCTTCATGTCATATATCAGGCCAACTTGATAGGTTTTCCTCCTTGAGGCATACTTTAATCACGAAGATCTTGATGGCCAATGGTGTTTATTTGGATGTATTTGGTAAAGGGTTTATTGATGTGCCTAATGGTAGCTTTCATGATGTACTTTATATACCTAACATTAGGCATAATCTTCTTTTTGTATATCAAATAGCACAAGGTGGTAAGTCCATTGAGTTTACTCCAGATTCAGTGTTCATTCGAGGTCTGCATATTAGGCAACTTGTTGTAGTTGGTAGGGTTGATCATAATGCTAATTTTTATAACTTTTCCCACTTTGTTCCTAATGGTGAATGTTTTAAGAACCACTCTCCTAGTTCTAGTGTGGATAGTTATTCAAGTGATAGTTGTGGTGGCTAGTTGAACCTTTCTATTCTTCCTCATCCATGTGATGATGTTCATCACCTCTTGCTTCATATTTGAGTGTTGACTTGGTTTCCAGGACTTTAGATGAGCAAGATACTTTTTTTTTCTAGATTTGTCTTTGCAGGATGGTTTCATGATAGGTATATATCAGATTTGGTTTGTCATTCCTCTTCTATATATTTGGAGGACATGTTTGAGGGGGTTTCCCTCCTCTTTGATCATTCATCTTTGGAGGTTTCTCTTGATTCTTCACATATTTTGTCTTCTTCCTTGATTGGGTTCACACTTGATTTTGTTGAGAAATTTTTGGAGACACTTGCTACATCTTCATAGATTTCTTCCCTCTTGCTTCTTCATGGAGACAAGGTTTCTTCAACATAAACCATTGGATCATTTTCTTCCGAAGGGGAGATATATTGTTTGTAGGTATTGGATTCTCTTTTATCTTTTGACAGTCTTCATTGGTTTTGGAGCTAATTCATTATGGGGGGCTATGTGGTCTCTTTCTTTCCCTCTTATGGGGGGAATTTGAAATGTATATATGTGATGGATGGTGTGCTTAGGGGGTATCATGGTGTTCTCCATCTTTCATCACTTGATTGTTTTTTTTTCTCTCTTTTGGAGAGGAGTTTTGTCCCACTAGGTTTTCTCCTTTTCTTCATTTGTGAGAGATTGCATTTATATTTGTACATGGGTACCTAAAATAGCCTTGTAGTTGAGACTCATCTTTGCATCTTTTTGTATCATTTTCATAATAATCTTCTGCCTAAGTTGCACTTAAGGGAGATGTGTGAATATATGTCTTGTACCTAGTAATTTACCTTGCTAGGGACTTAGGGGACTTATTCACATGTTAAGTTTACTTAGGATATAAGATTCCTTCTAGAAGTCTTAGCTGACATGTCTAGATCTTATCTTTCCAAATTTTAATGCTTGATTGCTAGGTTGTTAAGTTGTTAGTTATCACATGTCAAACCTAGATTAAGACACATGTCACAATCATGTTTAATCTGATTCCTTACCTTGCCTATATAAGCAAGGTCATTGTACACTTTGTAATATACTTCATACCTTATCATCATTTTGATAGGTCTTAATATCAAGCAAGAGCTCATATTCTTGCATACTCTCTTGTGGAAGGAATCCATTGTTTTTGTAGGTGGTCTTGGGTATAGCGAATCTTCAACTCTTACAATTTTTAACAAAGTTTTCGTACAACATTATTATCCAAATTTGTTAGACTTTCCTAACATAGTAAAGACTATAATTGCTTAAGTTGATCCAAATTATGTCCCACCTATATAAGTTGATAATATCATTAATACAAAAGTCCAATAGAGATGCCAAAAAGAGATCTCTCTATTCTAGGTTGTGAAAGTGTGCCAAGTTCCTTTCAAAGGGTAAATATGAGTACAAGATACTCAAAAAAATTCACATATCATCGTACAATTGCATGTAATGGGGACCAATGCTTCTCTAGGAGGGGTAGTTGTATTGAAATTAGACACAAACAAGAGGTAGATGAACCAACACAATAAAAAATCCATCAACTTCAGTATTAATTGTTACATTTCCTTGGATTTATAAATCCTTTTGATTTACAACTACCTAAACTACCTATCAACTAACTAATAACTTATCTATATTAAATAAATTAACTAATAACTATAATCTAATTAATAAATTAACACTAACAAGTTAATTTATTATTCATTATATTATTTTAAATTTCATACACTAATTAATTCCTAGTACCCCCTTTAGTGTTGACATATGGAATTTATTCTAGACTTGCATTAATGGTTAGATTTGGTTAGTTGTCACCTTCATATTTTGTGTTGCTAGTGAGATCGCCTATTTCAATTTTCCATAAAAGAACTACAAATATCCTTGGATGTCAATTTCCACCAATAATGCATCCTTACAAAATATCCTCTACTTATTCTTCCATAGAAGACCAAAATATCTCTAATTATAAAAATGATATGCTAACTTATCATTCCACATGGTCTACTACTTTTACAATAAAATTGATTTAACAACTTTTATCCTCAAAAATTTTAATGATTTTCACTAGTCTAAAAGGAATTATTCCTTTCTTTCTCTGCGAGTTGGAAAAGAGATCTAAGGCTACCAAAGAGGTCCTCCAATGACTTACAATACTTTTCCCTCTCAAACTTTTTTTCTTCATTGTCCTTGACATATTAAGATGGTAATTAACTCACTCGTTCACCATACTGCTTACTAATATGATATGCTTGATGTTACGGTAACCAAATTTTAAAATCCAACAAGTTTCGTACATCTAAATGATATCATACCTAATATGTTGAGAATTGGTTGAAATGGGGGCTTTTTTCAACCTAAAAGCTGTATTTTTGTGCTAATACTTTGGATGACACTTTTATAATGATCTTTAAGTAGGACCCTAGTTTCCTTGTGCTTTCTCTACCACTCTTTCCCTTTGCAAAGAGCTCCTTCAACAATGTCATGGAGGTCACTTTTTGGTGCAGGGGCACCTTGACACAATTTTACCTCCTAGTGGAAAGTTTGAAAAATTAGTTCAATTTTATGTTTCACCTTGTAATAAGGGCCATTAAAGTAATTTATAGTGTATTAAAATCCTATCAATGTGAAAAATGCAAAATTGTCAACAAATAATGTCAAAATTGCACAACAATGTAAAAGTTGCATAAAGCAACAATTAGGGAGTTAAAAAGCTCATTAGGGAGACTAGACATTAGTGGGAAGTTGGAAATCAGTTGGAAACTGATTATTCATGTTGTAGTGCCTTTAAAAAGGCTTTTGGAATCATTTTGTGGTCATTGGTGATTGAATCCTTGAAGAAAATAATGGAAAAACTCTAATTTTTATATTCATTTCTAGAAAATCCACTATTTCTAGACATTGTACGGACTTGTACGAATAGAAAATTGTGGATAAATGTTTGTAAGTGTTTGAGGGATCAATCACCTTCCTTTTGGTTTTTGTTTCATGCAGATTGGAGCAATTTTGCATCAGATATTGCATTTTTTGTGAAATCAGTCCAAATCCTTATAACAGTTTGCAATAAAATTTGTGTTTCTCAAAATTCAACAATTGTATTTTGCTAAAAATTGAAGGAAATGTCTGTAATAAGGTCCTCAAGAGTCTCACTAGAGAGATTTGATTAATTCATTGATTTGTGAAAGTTATAGGTAACTGTTTGCATGCATATTTGCTTATTTAGGCCTAATTAGCATAAAAGAAGTTAGAACAACAGACATGTATTCCAAAACAAGTGTTCCTACAAATGAGATATGTTTTTAATGGCTAAAATGGGTACTCAAAAATGTATTTATTTTTTTAGATTCTATCTGGTTTGAAAGTTACACCCGATTTAGTGCTTTGATTCCCTTCAAGCAAAATTTGGGTTTTTGGTGCAAGTAATTTGTAAATCTGATAAAATAGATGAATAAGGTAGTGTAATTGGTTTATTTCTGTCAAAATGATGATTTTGAAGATGTATGAGGGTCTGGTTTGAGTTTTATAAAAGTTGAGAGTCAAGTTTTGAAGAGTTGGGCTTTGTAGCCATGAAGAAATTCAAAGAAATTGAAGTGATTTTGGTAAAGGATTGAATGAGAATTGTTTTAAGTATTGTTGTTTCTTCCTTTGCCTCTGCATCAGTTGGTATCAGAGCCCGAGAAAGATATGGGCTGAGAAGTTGGTTGTGGTTTTGATGAGAGCACGGCCCGAGACACAAAAAATAACCCACAAACAAGAGAATAATTTTATTATTTAGAAAATGGAACTTCTTACATGCAGAGGATCTCAAGTCCCCAAGTTCTGCAACACATGCAAGTTACAGACAGCTACGGAATAACCCTTTCGCAATATGCGAGCTTGTCCCCAAAAAGTACCCAAAAATTAGAAACCCGCCCATAAATAGAGCTCCTCATTAGTTTGGAGTGAAAACAACATTCAAATTTGAGTTTAGGCAGTTTGGCGCCAAAAATTTACAACATGAAGTTCAAATTTCAAAAGAGCATTTGCAATTGTATCTTCTAGAAAGTGCGCCAACTTCCCGGGGGCATAACTTTTGATCTGGGGCTTCGATTCACGAACTGTTTGAACCGTTGGAAAGGTCTCAAAGTAAAGAACGCACTCGAAATTTGCTATGCCAATTTTGGCAAGTTTCGGGGCCATTCCAGGAGCTCTAAGTGCCTCAAATCCAACTCAAAAGATTTTCAAGTGCAAATCTGGGAAACTAAAACTGCAATATCTTTCAACCTAGGAATAGAAAATAAAAACCGTAAATTGAGAATTTCCTTATGACGAAAAGGGTATCCAAAAATGGAAAAAAATATAAAAACTAAGAAACTTGAAATTTAACTATTTTTGGGTGATGCAAGATTGCCCTTACACCACTGGATGCTCCTGCATCAAACACCCAGGGTAATTTGAGAAGTGACCCCATCACGTCTCAAATGGTGGAGGAAAACCCAAATGGTCAACCTCTGCCTTAGGCAACTAGGATGAATCTTCAATAGGCCTTCATTTCCATTTCACTAGATATTCTTCATATTGTCTGTTCCTGGTACTCCGTCCCACACGATTATCCAAGATTTCTTCAATCTCCTCCTTTTCTGAAGTAGGTGCTAGAATCCCACACTATTCCATCGTTGGTACTTCCTTTGTGCCACCTTCATGATATTTTATCAAATCTGAAATGTTGAACACAGGGGAAATGTTGAATCCATCTAGCAACTCTACCTCATATGCATTCCCGGAATCATGCCTCTTAAAATTTTTATAGGGACCGAACTTCTTCATCTTCAATTTGTTATATGTTCCCACTGGAAACCTTTCTTTCCTCAAGTGGACCATCATTTCATCACCAATCTGAAACTCCTTATACCTCCTCTTTTGATCTACCTTAGCCTTATACTGCATATTCATCTTGTTAATATGTTCTCTTACCTTCTCATGTATATCCTTGATGTGTTCTACAAAATCTTCGACTTCAGCACTTATTTTTATTCTCTTGGTCCATCTTCCTCAATTTTGGAGCTGTTCTGGGGATACCTCCATACACAATTTGGAATGGTGATCTACCAGTGCTTTTGTGGACAAAATTGTTGTAAGAAAATTCTACCTGGGGTAAGATCAAGTCCCATCCCTTGGGTTTATCTCCTACCAAACATCTCAGTAGGTTACCCAGACTCCTGTTAACAACCTCTGTCTGCCCATCTATTTGTGGATGGTGTGTAGAACGAACTTCACTCGTCTTTAGCTTCTTCCATAAGGTCCTCCAAAAGTACCCCACAAATTTGGTGTCACAATCTGAAACAATACTCTTTGGCAGACCATGTAGCCTCACCACCTCTTTGAAGAACAAGTTAGCAATGTGGACTGCATCATGGGCCTTCTGACATGGAATGAAATGTGCTATCTTCAAAAACCTATCAACCACCACAAAGACTGAATCATTCCCTCGTTGTGTCCTTGGCAAACCAAGAACAAATTCCATACTTATATCCTCCCATGGCCTCTCGGGTATAGGTAAGGGTTGATATAACCCTGTATTTTGGCTCACTCTTTTAGCCATTTGACATACCCTGCAGCTTTGTACAAACTTCTTCACATCCAGTGACAACTGAGGCCAATAATAATGCTCACTGATAATGAAAATAGTCTTATCTCGACCAAAATTTCCTACCATTCCTCCACTATGCTTCTCCTTTATCAGGTTCTCCCTCATGGAACTCCTCGGGATACACAATTGACTTCCCTTAAATAACACACCATCCTGGATTATGAAATCCAACCACCTTGTCCTGTCCACTGTAACAGGTTCCTTGCAAGCTTTCCAAGCCTCTGCAAAATCAAGATCTTCTGCATACAGTGTCTTGAGTTCATTGAACCCAACCACTTCAATCTGCATCTTTGTCATCAATGTATGCCTCCTACTTAAGGCATCTGCAACCCTATTTGACTTCCCACTCCTATGTTTCAAAACAAAGGTATAACTCTGCAAAAACTCTACCCATTCCATATGCCTCTGATTTAATTTTCCCGACTATTTATGTACTGCAAGGCCTGATGATCAGTATATAGAATGAATTCCTTCGGCAACAAATAATGTCTCCATTTCTTTAATGTTTGAACTATTGCATAAAATTCCTGATCATATACAAAATACTTTCTCTTGGCATCATTTAAATTTTCACTGAAATAGGCAATGGGCTTACCTTCTTGGCTCAACACTGCTCCAATGGCACAACCACTAGCATCACAATCCACCTGAAACACCTTGTTGAAATCTGGGAGGGCTAGAACAGGTTGCTCCACCTTCCTTCAACAGTTCAAAACTTTTTGCTGCTCCAGTGCTCCACTTGAATTCTTTTCTATCCCCTCTCATTGTTTTAGTCAGGGGTCCACAAATACTACTGAAGTTTCTAATGAACTTTCTATAAAAACTAGCCAAACCATGGAAAGACCTCACCTCAGTAGCAGTTCTTGGGGTAGGCCATTCGAGAATAGCCTTCACCTTCTCTGGGTCCATCTTGAGACCTTCTACTGAGACAACAAACCCCAAGTACACTAACTCTTTCTTCACAAAACTGCACTTCTTCAGATTAATCAATAGTTTCTCTTCTCTTAACTTCTCAAAGGCTCTCCAAATATGCATTAGATGCTCATCCAACGTCTTACTGAAAATCAAAATATCATCTAAATACAAATAACAAAACTTCCTAGAAATTCTTTTAGTACCTGTTCATGAGCCGCATGAATGTGTGGTGCATTGGTTAGCCCAAGGGCATGACTAACCACTCGTATAGGCCCTCTTGGTCTTGAAGACAGTTTTCCATTCATCACCCTCTTGAATCGGATGGTGATATCCATCTTTAATCAATCTTTGTCAAAGCCCACTCAAATAGTCCATCGATCATCCATCCTGGCAAAATCATACGATTGTTATCTTGTTTATGGCTCGAGAATAGACACATCCTCCACTCCCATCTTCTTTGGTGCTAGTATTGCATACGCATGGATAAACTCTCGTATCAAACCTTTCTCAACAACTCTTGAACTTGTCTGTTCAACTCTTCATCAAGTCATTCATGAGCTGCCTTATTTTGTGTACTGATCCGAATCAAGTCAATCATGATTGATCTTTCCTTATTGGGGTAAACCTCGGTAAGCAATATCCTCAAACTCATCCAACATCCTGAAACTTCTTCCGAACCTTCTACTATCCTCCTACTCACTCAGAATCAATGCATACACTCGCCATGCTTCATACCTTCTAAAATTTTCTTCCATCTACATAACAAATTCTAGCACTACTGCATACCTTTTCTTCGGTCTCCTTCAGGGGTTTCAACTTGTGATGAACCCCATCCTTTGTCAAGGAATAAGTGTTTGCATGGCCATCATGTATAGCTCACCTATCGAACTGCCACGTCCTCCCCAACAACATGTGACATGCATCCATGGAGATGATATCATAGAGTACCTCATCATGGTAGCTCCTGATCTTGAACTTTACTAGGCACTTCTCATTGACCAAATCCTTGTGGTCTTTCTACAACCAGGCAATCTGATACGGATGCGGGTGCCTTTCCCTCTTCAGCTTCAACTTTGTGACCATCTCCTCTGACACCAGATTATCGGTGCTCCCACTGTCAATAATGACATCACAACATTTTCCTTCACACTTGCACCTTGTGCAAAATAGATTCTTCCTCTGTTCTGGCTCCTTTTCCTTAGTCTCTAGGGCTCTCCTAATCACTAGGGTTTCTCCCCTTTCTGCATCATCTGAATGATCAGATTGGGCCTCCTCATCTGCATGCACAACCCTTCCACAACCTTCTGGCCTTTTTTCTGCCCTTCCTTGGTGTTGTGGATATTCATAGGCTCGATGACCTTATTCACCACACTGGAAACACGTTCCTCTGAAACCACCTCTTCCAAACCCTTGTCCATATCTCCCTCATCCTCTACCTCTTTGATCACCACTGTTTTGATCAAGGGTGTAGAAGTTGTCATTCCTTTGGCTTGGCACCCACATCTTCACTTTTCTTTTCATCATCATTTCGCTTCGAAGCTCATTGCCCTTCCACTTGACCTCCTCGCCCTTTTTGCTTGCCATCAAATCTTTTGTTCAGCTTCTCTTCCACCTTCAGAGCAAAGATACACATCCTCAATGGTGGTCATTCCGACTAGGCTTAACTCCTCCGAATGCTAACCCATTAAGATATTGGGCTACCTTCTCCTTATTGGCCTCTGTGTGACCTAAATGATTATCTTGTGAAAATCTTCAAGATATTCTTTCACAGATCTGCTTCCTTGCTTCAACCCTTGCAATTTCTTCAACAGATCTATCTCGTAGTCCATTGGTATGAACTGTTTCTTCAGTTTCTCTACCATGCGATCCCATCTAGTGATCTTGAATTTTCCTCTTTGATTTCTTTCCAACTGGACCTATTTCCACCAAATACTGGCGTAGCCCTTCAGCTTCATTTTCGCAAACTTAACCCGATCTGGGTCCTCTATTTTCTTATACTCAAAGTATTCTTCTAGTTCGTTGATCCAGTCGATCAACTCTTCCAGATTCAAACTTCTGAAATAACTAGGGACTTCTGCTCTGGGTCTTTTCCCGATCTTCGAAATGGCCCTTATTAGCCGCATTTGGTCTTGATCAATTGCTTCTTCTTCCTCTTCTACATCTAAACCTTCTTCCTCTCCTTCATCCTCACTTTCCTCCCTCGAGTTTAACCCTCTTCTCAACTGCTCTTGTAACGCATCAATCTGTCTCTAGAGGGCTGCTAGTGCATCTCTTCCACCAACATTTCTGCCACCTCGACCACCTCTGGCACCACCATGCCCACTAGGCACCACTCTTGGAGGCATCTTTCTTGACCTTGACCCACAACCATGGTCCTGGTGCGAACTACTCACGATCGGCGATCTGTCCACACACTCAAGAAAACCCGCTCTGATACCACTTGATGAGGGCACGGCCCGAGACATAGAAAATAACCCACAAACAAGAGAATAATTTTATTATTTAGAAAATGGAACTTCTTACATGTAGAGGATCTCAAGTCCCCAAGTTCTGCAACACATGCAAGTTATAGATAGCTACGAAATAACCCTTTCGCAATATGCGAGCTTGTCCCCAAAAAGTTACCCAAAAATTAGAAACCCGCCTATAAATAGAGCTCCTCATTTGTTTGGAGCGAAAACAACATTCAAATTTGAGTTTAGGCGGTTTGGCGCCGAAAATTTACAACATGAAGTTCAAATTTCAAAAGAGCATTTGCAATTGTATCTTCTAGAAAGTGCGCCAACTTTCTGGGGCCATAACTTTTGATCCGGGGCTCCGATTCACGAACCGTTTGAACCATTGGAAAGGTCTCAAAGTCAAAAACGCGCTCAAAATTTTCTATGCCAATTTTGGCAAGTTTCGGGGCCATTCCGGGAGCTCTAAGTGCCTCAAATCCAACTCAGAAGATTTTCAGGTGCAAATCTGGGAAACTAAAACTAAAATATCTTTCAACCCAGTAATAGAAAATAAAAACCGTAAATTGGAAATTTCCTTATGACGAAAAGGGTATCCAAAAATGTAAAAACATCTAAAAACTAAGAAACTTGAAATTTAACTATTTTTGGGTGATGCAAGATTGCCCTTACACCACTGGATGCTCTTGCATCATGTTTGTGGTTTGTAGTTGTGTGTTTGGTGGTTGTTTGTAGGTAAGTGTGTTGTGAAGCAAGGAGGAATCTTGCTTGAGAGGATGGAGAACTTGAAGAAGCATTTGCAAGCAGAGGAAGAGAGAAAGAAGAAGAAACAAGCTAAGTTTGATAAAAGAGATTGCTAAGATAAAACAAGAGATGGAAAGGATGGATAGAGAGTTCCTAGAATCCATAAAGAAGATAGAACAACAAATGAAATACTTAATGAGTTGGAACCTGAAGATAAAGAGGAGAGTCACATGGCCTATTCACAAGCTAATCAAAAAGAGGAAAAGGAAAATCAAAATGAAAGAACAAGAATCCTTTGAAGATGCAAGGGAATACTTCATTGAAGAAGAAGTTGTAGGTAATCCAAGTCATGAAGATGGAGAGAAGATTAAGAGCATATACCTGATTCCAGAGGTTGAGGACATTGAGTTGGTTAAGGGAATGATCATGGATGATTTTTTCATAGAGGTTTTCCAGGAGTTGCAGCATGATGGAGGTATCATGATTGTCACCTTATATCATTTCATTTCGTTACTAATGCTTTGGACAAAGGATTGTTTGTAGGTTGAAGGACAGGGAAAAGCATGGTTTTGAGGTGTATGAAGGAGTAAGGCATTTGATTTCAAAGGGGAAGCATGGTAGATCACTAATTTGCATGGACAAGTTTAAACCAAAGGTGAAGATGAAGGTGATTAACAGCAAGGTCAATATGAGGCAGGGCATACCAGACATGAAGGTTGTTGGCAATATCAATCCAAGTGGACTTGGATCTTTTTCTTGGGCGGGAGTATGGTGCAAGAGCACCTTGACACAATTTTACCTCATAGTGGAAAGTTTGATAAATTAGTTCAATTTGATGTTTCACCTTGTAATAAGGGTCATTAAAGTAATTTATAATGTAGTAAGTCCTATCAATGTGAAAAATGCAAAATTGTCAACAAATAATGTCAAAATTGCACAACAATGTAAAAGTTGCATAAAGCAACAATTAGGGAGTTAAAAAGGTCATTAGGGAGACTAAACATTAGTGGGAAGTTGGAAATCAGTTGGAAACTGATTATTCATGTTGTAGTGCCTTTAAAAAGGCTTTTTCAATCATTTTGTGGTTGTTGGTGATTGAATCCTTGAAGAAAATAATGGAAAAACTCTGATTTTTATGTTCATTTCCATAAAATCCACTGTTTCTAGACATTGTACGGACTTGTACAGATAGGAAATTATGGATAAATGTTTTTAAGTGTTTGAGGGATCAATCACCTTCCTTTTGGTTTTTGTTTCATGCAGATTGGAGCAATTTTGAATCAGATATTGCATATTTTGTGAAATCAGTCCAAATCCTTATCTAGGGTAACAGTTTGCAATAAAAAAATGTGTTTCTCAAAATTCAACCGTTGGATTTTGCTAAAAATTGGAAGAAATTTTTTTAATAAGGTCCTCGAGAGTCTCACCATAGAGATTTGATTAATTCATTGATTTGTGAAAGTTATAGGTAACTGTTTGCATGCATATTTTCCTATTTAGGCCTAATTAGCAGAAAAGAAGTTGGGACAACAGGCGTGTATTCCAAAACAAGTGTACCTAAAAATGAGAAATGCTTTTAATGGAAAAAATGGGTACTCAAAAATGTATTTATTTTTTACAAATTCAATCTGGTTTGAAAGTTACACCCGATTTAGTGCTTTGATTCCCTTCAAGCAAAATTTGGGTTTTTGGTGCAAGTAATTTGAAAATCTGATAAAGCAGAGGAATAAGGCTGTGTAATTGGTTTATTTCTGTCAAAATAATGATTTTGAAGATGTATGAGGGTCTGGTTTGAGTTTTATAAAGGTTTAGAGTCAAGTTTTGAAGAGTTGGGCTTTGCATCCATAAAGAAATTCAAAGAAATTGAAGTGATTTTGGTAAAGGATTGAAAGAGAATTGTTTTGAGTATTGTTTTTTCTTCCTTTTCCTCTGCATCACTTTTTATAGCCACATTATCCTTTGTTCCTACTGAAAACTATTGCAAATTTTCATAACTTATATACAATATTCCTAATAAAACTCTCAATGGTATCATTGATGGGAAGAATATGGATGCACTTACCGCACTTACTGTCAAGATATTAGTGAGTAAAAACTACCTCAAACCACCCTAATTGCCTACACTTTTTTGCAACACCTTAGATTTCTAAAACTAAAATGTAGATATGACTATATATATTTTAATTTTTCTATTTTAGATATGAAACTAATAAAATGGAGTGAAAATAATGAAAAGAGAGAATGATATGGAAAGAGAATAGAAACCAAATGAAAACGAATGATGAATGTAAGTAAATTTTCATGTGGTCTACACTACAAAATTGTTGACAAAATACAAGAATAATGGATGAGCAAAATAATGATTATTGCACATGATCATCACTGCATCACAATTGTATCAACCACTTTCGAGAGGGAATGCCAATCAAATGGAGGGTGAATAGAGAGGTCCAAAAAAATTATTTTGATATAGACATGAAAAAGAGCCAAAGGCTCCAACACAACAATCAATCCATCAACATCAACATTCATTATTAAATTTCAATGACTATAAAATCAAATCAATCCATCAACTTCAACATTCATTATTACATTTCAATGACTATAAAATCTTTTAACTTCCAACTACCTAATAACTAACATTATAACTAATCTTTATTAAATAAATTAACTACTAAGTAACATCTAATTTTAATAAATTAACACTAACACATTAATTTATTATTTATTACATCATTATGTCATGCACTAATTAATTCAATTTAAGAGGGTTTGAGACTCTTTGGAGCTCCTAACTTCATTAGTACTTAAATGTGGTTTTATCAACAACCTAGTCGTCACTAGATGAATATGTGGTGATGACACAATAGTTCATAACTCCTCTCCATACTTGTTGCACACATCCAAAACCATATATTTTGACAAGCTTGTTCTATACATGTAGTTGCAATGCCATTCACAGGTAATGACCACATAAAAGAATCTTGGCATCAACTTCATAGAGTGATAGATGGTCTTGTAATTGTTGAACCATTCATCACTCTCCATGTATATTATTGTACACCAACATTCTTTGTAGCAATAGAGTACAATCAATTAGTATATTAGCCAACTTAGTGATAAAACATGAGGATAATATAGACATTAAACGCATTTGACCTGTCTGATTTTGTAGAGGGCTATTGCATAATACAACTTTATATGTTATAATTCTTATCAAAATACATATATACTTTATGATTCATCTTTCCCTTAACCAACAATACTCTTTGATATAATTTTGAATCTCTGTTATTCAAAATACACTTCTACCATAACACATTTAATCCTCTCTCTCTCTCTCTCCCCGCCCCACCCCTTCTCCCCCCTCCGCTTCGTCCCTCCCTCCCTCCCTGTTTGTCTCCCTCTCGCTCTCCCTCTTGCTCAACCACTCCTTACCCCATCATGATCAAAGGTCAAATCATATTTTGTATAAGACGACTTCAAAAATTTATGCTCAGTTGTATAATGATACATATAACAAACACTAAAAAAAACTAATATGATTAAAAAACAAGACATGAAATCATATTTTGTTAAGTTGTGTAATGATACATATAGCAAACTTGATAAACAAGAAAAGAGGTCAAATCATATTTTGTATAAGACCACCTCAAAAATTCATGTTAAGTTGTATAACCTAATGATGCATTTACTAAACACTAAACAAAACCCTAAAAGTCGCAATCATCAACACAATGCTGTGAACAAAGCATAATGCTAGTGTTTTTATCTTTTCATATGTGCCCTGTCAGTTCTTTTGTCCTAAGGAATCCACTCCAAACTTCCCGGAATGAATCTGCACCGTACACATCAGAAATCTCAGACCCCAAGAGGAACAACTCCATTGGTGCAATGTCCAAAGGACTTCAACAAGATGAAAGGACAATAAGAACATGTTCTCAGTCCACACATTTCCAAACCCAATAGAAAAAACAAAATCATTCCCCATTCATGCCAGCCAGCTGCCAAAGGATATATGGTTCCAAAATGGAAATCATATGACAGAAGGAATTTTCACTTTGGACAGGACCCGTGAGCTTTAAGCCTTCCAGCTCGCTTTTTCACTGAACCAAACAATTATGACCCACTTTCCGTTTTCAAGATAGATTATAATGACAGTGCCCACAAAAACCTTACAGAAACGCCAATGGCGACCTTCTCTAAGTTAATCTGTGATGCCCATGTTTATTTAATGAATTGGGTATGGGCCAGGGAGGAAAAAGGCGGTCAAGAGCATTCAAAAGGGCCGAAGTGGCGTCCGTCTGGGATCCCTCGCTATCTGTCGGCGTGCCACTGACCCGGTCGGGGCTCCAAAGCCACTGTGATCATCGGGGCAAGTTGGTCTTATCCCAATGGAGTCAGGCTGTCCCCTTACCAGCAGCCGAACAAATCGGGATCGTCTCCTTCACGTCCTAGTCTAGACAGGAGGGTACAATGATAGTAAAGGCCTAGCCTAAAAGACTCTGGGATCCGTAAGCCCGGACGCCGGTGGGTTCTGGTCTGCTGGAGTTGTGCATGGACCCTGTCTCCAACAAATGAAGATGGTTGGTTGGGCCATGGTAGTTTGGTTGAAGGAGACTTGTGGGTGAACATGTTGTAATCGAGTATGTGAGTTTGAAGAAGATGGTTTTTTTGGGTCATGACAGTTGGGTTGAAGAAGACTTGGGGATGAACATCATGTGATTGATTACATAAGTTTGAAGAAGATGGTTCTTTTGGGTTATGGTAGTTTGGTTGAGGGAGAGTTGTGGGTGAACATGTTGTGATCGATTACATAGGTTTGAAGAAGATGGTTCTTTTGGGTTATTATGGTAGTTTGGCTAAGGAAGACTTGAGGTGAACATGTTGTAATCAATTACATGAGTTTGAAGATGATGGTTCTTTTGGGTTATGGTAGTTTGGTTGGGAGACTTGTGGTGAACATGTTGTAATCTATTACATAAGTTTGAAGAAGTGGTTCTTTTGAGTTGTGGTAGTTTGGTTGAGGGACATTTGTGGGTGAACATGTTGTAATCAATTACACATTAGTTTGAAGATGGTGGTTCTTTTGAGGTATGGTAGTTTGGTTGAGGGAGATTTTTGGTAGAGGCATACATTTAGTGAATGTGTTGTAATTGATTACTTGAGTTCTAGATTTTTAGAATGATGGATGCATGCATAGATTTAACAAATGAAGATGGTTTGTTTGAGTTGTGGAAGCTTCTTTGAAGGAGACTTTTAGAAGAGGTGTACATTTATTCAACGTGGTGTAATCAATTGCTTAGATTTTGGTCTCCTAGAGTTGTGGATACCTGCATCTAAGACAAATGAAGATGATTTGTTTGAGTTGTGACAACCTAGTCAAGGGAGACTTTTGGTATAATGTGTACTTAATGTGTTGTAATAAGTTGCTTATGTTATAGTAACGAGAGTTGCAAATGCACACATCTTTAACAAATGAATATGATTTGTTTGAGTCATTGTAGCTTAGTCAAGGGAGATTTAATTAAAGCTTAGCTAAAGGAGATTTTTTGTAGAGGTGTACATTTATTCAATGTTTAGTAATCAATTACTTAGATTCCGGTATCCTAGTTTGTTTGAGTTGTGACAACATAGTCAAGGGAAACTTTTGGTATAATGTGTACTTAATGTGTTTTAATAATTTTCTTAGGTTATATTCTACGAGAGTTTTCAATGCATGCATCTTCAACAAATGAAGATCATTTGTTTGTCATGACAACTTAGTTGAGGGAGACTTTTGGTATAGGTGCACATTTACTCAGCATGTTGTAATCATTAATTACTTATATTTCAATTTCGTAGAATTATGGGTACACACATCTTTAAAAAATGAAGATGATTTGTTTGACTTGTGACAACTTAGTCAAAGGAAGCTTCTAGTAAGAGTGTACATTTACTCAATGTGTTGTAATTAATAATTTCATAAAGAAGTGTACAAAAGTAATGGAATTTTAAGGTGATTCATAACTAAATTTTCTCATAATTACCTTAAATAAAAAGAATTTTATTCCACTCATATTAAATAGAAACCAAGGTCGGTCAATTTAGAGGATAAGGTATGCATATTACTATTCTAGGACAAAACCTAGAACACATCTAATAACTTTCCTTCCTAAGAACATTTACAATATTAACTCTATGATAATTTGATTGCAATAAGGAATTGGAACTTAATTTAGTTGGTTCCTATAGAATAAAATATATCCTTCTTAGCTAAAATCTTTTGAAAAGATACAATACTAAAAGAACAATCACCAACACCTTTCATTCATAGTAATTACTTTGAATATTTTTTTTATCCTAAATATAACTTACATTCATATATGGGTCATTCATCTCACTATCATCTTGATATCACAATTAAATAAAATTGAGGTTATAAATGTTGGGAAAATGTGTCTCAACCTTGAAATTATATAATGTACTATTGGTACATGTCTACGACAAGGGGGGTTTGCCCCTGGCTAGGGGTCTAGTGGCAACACCCTCGAAAGGAAATTTTTATTCATATTTTATTATTGTAAAATTGGACCGTTCGTCATTAGATCTTAGATCTAATGACCAATATTTTATTAGCTTGACTTGCCCTAGAAGGCAACCATATTTTATGAGGGTGTTGCATTCCGACTATATATTGTGATGTATTTTGAGTGTCTGATAGTAGTCATGTTGCCTCTGAATCTTTGGTTGGTGATACTCTTGTGAGAAGCTAGCTTTGCAAGTATATTGTAATCTTTATGATTTTTTATAATATATTGGGTGGCTTTTGGAGTGTGGGGTTTTTCTCCTGAAAGAGTTTTCCCCACGTAAATCAATGTGTTGTGGTATGCATGATATTTATGTTTATTTATGTTTAAGTTTCTATAATTGTCAAAGATTTGTAAAGTTTTACATTATTCTCCTCTCAAGATTACTGTAGGAAGTTGTTCTGCTACCTTAGTTTCCTTACAATAAACTTGTCAAGAAGGCTCAATTTTCTATCACTACACATAATCTTGAAATTCTTATTTAGCAAATTTAGATTTTCCTCCAAATATCCCTTAACTAATTATTATTCATAATTTAAAACCATAATATGTCTAATACCATCTATTAACAATTTATATTTATTATAATTCAAAACAAATTAAAGGTCTTTTCAAAATGAAATGAGATTGCAAATTATATATAGATGAAATCAAAGTAGCTACTTAGTCCAACATTTCTATACACTTTTAAGTTCTTAATTTATCATGTCATATATCAACCTACAAATGAAGGAGGTTTATGACATGATCATGCAACTTAGTTCCCTTGCCTCAAGAATTTAGTTCGAGTCATTATCTAAGGAGATCATAACACAAATACAAAAAGGTAGTGACTAACTTAAAATTCTTAAGTGTAGGGTGCAATTCTTCATCTTTCCTATTATAGATATATAGCCAAAATGCAAGTCCAATTTTATAGTGAAGTAAAGTAAATTAAATAGACGTAAATGTGTGCCCAAATGTCTCTAAGAAATATATTATAAGTATAATAGAAATAGAAATCTAAGATCTGGTAGAGGTGTACATTTATTCAATGTGGTGTAATCAATTACTTAGATTTTGGTTTCCTAGAGTTATCAATGCATGCATCTAAAATAAATGAAAATGATTTGTTGAGTTGTGACAACATAGTCAAGGGAGACTTTTGGTATAATGTGTACTTAATGTGTTGTAATAAGTTGCTAGATTATAGTTAATGAGAGTTGTGAATGCACACATCTTTGAAAAATAACATGATTTGTTTGAGTCATGGAAGCTTAGTCAAGTGACTTAATTGGAGCTTAGTTGAAGGAGACTTTTGGTAGAGGTGTACATTTATTCAATATGGTGTAATCAATTACTTAGTTTCTCTCCTAGTTTTCTAAGTTGTGATAGCATAGTCAAGGGAGACTTTAGGTATAATGTGTACTTAATGTGTTGTAATAAGTTGCTTAGGTTATAGTCTACTAGAGTTATGAATACATATATTTAGCAAATAAAGATGATTTGTATGTCATGACAACTTGGTTGAGGGAGACTATTGGTATAGGTGTATATTTTCTCAACATGTTGTAATAATTAATTAGTTAGGTTTCCATTTCCTAGAATTATGGATACACATTTTAAAAAAATGAAGTGATTTGTTTGAGTTGTGGCAACTTAGTCAGATGAAGCTTCTCGTAAGGGTGTACATTTACTCAATGTGTTGTAATTAATAATTTCATAAAGAAGTGTGCAAAAGTAAGGGTAATTCTAAGGTGATTCATAACTAATTTTTCTCATAATTAGCTTAAATAAAAATAATATTATTCCACTCATATTAAATAGAAACCAAGGTATGGGTCAATTTAAAGGATCATATATGCATATTACTATTCTATGACAAAACCCAAAACACATCTAGTAACTTGGCTTCCTAAGAACATTTACAATAGTAACTCTATGATAATTTGAGTACAATTGGAACTTAAGTTAGTTGGTTCCTATACAATAAAATACATTCCCAACTAAAACCTTTACCAAAATATACAATACTTAAAGAATAATCATGAAGAAATTTCATCTATAGTAATTGCTTTGAATATTTTTTTATCCTAAATATAACTTACATTCATATGGGTCATCATCTCACTATCATATTGATATAAAATGGAATTAATAAACAACAAATTTTAGGTTAAATAATTTTCAATAAGATTCAATTTTCTATTTCTACATAAAATTCTTATTTAACATTTTTTAAAATTTCTTCAAATACCTCTTAACTAATTATTAGCCATAATTCAAAAGCATAATATGTCTAATTCCATATATTAATTCTTTACATTTATTGTAATTCAAAATCAAATTAAAGTTCATTTCAAAATGAGATGAGATTGCAAATTCTATATAGATGAAATCAATGTAGCTACTTAGTCCAAAATTTCCATACACTTTTAAGCTCTTAAATTATCATGTCATATATCAACCAAAAAATAAAGGAGGTTTGTAATGATCATGTAACTTAGTTACCTTGGTTCAAGTATTTAGTTGAATTCATTATTTGAGGAGATCATATCACATTTACAAAAAGGTAGTGACTAACATGAAATTATTAACTACATGGTGTAGTTCTCGACCCTTCTTATTATAGATATATAGCTAAAATGCAAGTCCAATTTCATAGTGAAGTAAAGTAAACTAAATAGAAGTACATATGTGCCAAAATATTTCTAAGAAAAAAATTAAGTATAATGTAAATTTAGAAATCTAAGATGCAAAAGAGATTTAGAAAAAAATAGCATGATAATTTTTTTTGGTGTACTCTTTATTCACACTTAGAATAAGAGCTCAACATTTCAATCATAATATACTAATTTTGAGTAAAAAGATAATTGGTTACTTTATATATTTACAAAGATGATGATAAAATATCTAATTCATAATTAAAACAAGGTGTCAACATTGTTGGCTTAATAATAATATTAGTGGAAAGAATTTTTGACAAAGGAATCACTAGTAATATACTAATCTAGAGTGCTCAATGAAAAATACCATAATGCTATATTTTTTATATCTTAATAGTATCAACTATGAAATTTTGTTTCATCAAGAGTCCAAAATGTTTCCATAAGATTATATCCTCTAAATTGGCATCTAGTGAAGAAAACATCTAGTGAGAGAGAAATAACATCCTGCGTGTACTTCAACTACCCATAGAACTTATTGAGCTTCCCTACACATAATCTATAAAGACGTAACCTTGCCCTTCATTATTAGTGCAGTATAATAAATTGTTACCCCTGACAATCTCACACTACCATGACACCTTATTTTTCCAATAACACTAATTACTAGCAATCGCACCTTGGTGTGCAATGGGTACGCCGAAGAGATGTGGAAGATGAATTGGGAAAAAATTGGCTTTTTTTTTCATACATTTGTGTAGCACAGAGGTCAATTGGTAGGTCGTTTTAAAAATGATATTGTTTATATATTATTATAATTATTATTACTATTATTATAGTATTAATTTTATTTTATATTTTTATTATATAATAATATTATTATATATTTTTTGTTTTATTTTATGTATTAACTATTATATTCATCACATACTGTCTAACATATTAACATACATATAGTTTTTTTTTCCTATTCTATCCAAATATCAATTAAACTATGAGATATGGTTTATTACCTCTAATAATTGTATAATTATATTATAGAATATAATAATAATATAATGTATATATTTGAGTTGGGTTTATTTCCCATTGGTCTCGGGTTTGACTCCACTCTTAGGTTTAAGAGGTGTGACTTATTGTGAGTGGGGTTCTCACCTGCAAGGGACTAGGCTCGAGGTATCCAAGGTATGACAAAAAATTTATATTAATTAAATATTATATTAGATTTATATAATATAAAAGAAAATATGTAATAATAAACGTAATCATAATTTTAGATATTTAAATTAGAAAATATTATATTTTAAAGTACACATAAATATGCAATTATTACTTAAAATTTCATGAAAAAATAACAAACAAAAAAAAATTTACCCCATGATAACTATAAAAATAAACATAATAACATATTGAAAATTATTTGCAGTTGCCCACATGGTAGGGACCCCTTAATAACAAAATAAATAAATAATATAATGTATATATAATTAGAAATGTAATTATAGTTTATATAATGTAAAATGTATTATAATTAAAGCTAAATATTATATTAGATTTATATAGTATAAAAGAAAATATCTAATAATAAACGTAATCATAATTTTAGATATTTAAATTAGAAAATATTATATTTTAAAGTACACATAAATATGCCATTATTACTTAAAATTTCATGAAAAAATAACAAAAAAATTTCACCTCATGATAATTGTAAAAGTAAACATAATAACATAATGCAAATTATTTGTTGATTTTATTTTTTGCCTTTCAATACTAATTAAAATAGAACATATTAATATAATATATATATATATATTAACATATTAAATCTATTTGCTAATATTTTTCAATATAATATTATTTATAAAATATATAATATAATGTAATATATAAATACACATATAAAAAATAATATATAAATATTATATTATTTTAATAATACATAATATAAATATAAATATAATTAGAAAAAATAACATACAAATAAATTAATATAATATACATAAAAGAAAAAAGTAATAAATGTAATTATACAATTTAATACACCCATAAATAATAATTAATGAACATTATATATGATTTAAAAACTATATAAAAAAATCAATCACAAAAATGTATCTATGGCTAAAAAAATTACCGCCAGCAAGAAAAAAATTAAATTTATCGTCGATGTAAATATACCTAACTATCAAATATACCTAACTACCTACCGCTCATAATGCTCAAACATCAAAAAAGAGAAAGATTAAAAAAAGACTAAAAGAATTCAATGGAGCAGATTAATTTAACTGTATTGCAGTTACCTGTTAACCGTTGATAGTGAAAATTGGGTTGGCCATTTCCAAATATGATACGCCTTCGGCGTAATAATAATAATTTATTTGTTTTGAGACCAAATTAATAAAATATATTTAAATCCTTGACATCCCAACAAGTTTGAACCAAAAAAGCCTAGTCAAGGGCGTGGGGCACCCTTGACCTTAATGGGGTCCTAATTCAAATTTGAATTTTGGTGTCAGTCTTTGGAGAATTAAAAAAATCGTAAGTCATCTTATATTCAAAAATATCAATTGGGATGCATATATAAATAAGTTTTATTTTCATTTGAACATTAGAGAAGAAAAGAGATGGTTATGAAGAAGGAGCTATTATGATAAATTTATGAAGATGTATTGAGTTATCCTCTACATGCTATCTACAACAATCTATTGTGTTTTGTGGACTAACTGAGCTTGTAGGTCTATCAATAAATCAAGGCATCCAACAATCAACATTTGTGGTAACTCAAGTGGTGTGACATCACTTCATCAAGGATTTCATACCAAAGGTAATCTTGTCATTTATCATTTATCATTTTAGTCAATTATTGTTTTGGCCTCTACCTGACCTAGGGCATTCCCTTTTGATCATCATCATTTGTTGTATGTGGAGGTGGAAAAACCAAAATAGGATTTGACTTAGGCAAGCCCCTATACAACACAACCTTTCCCCCTCTTTTCATGTGTGCAGGTTAGACCCAAAGATTTCATCAGTTGAAAATCATAGGTGTATACACCTAAAATCGGTCAAGACGTTTAATTAATTAAATACTAGTTATTTAATTAATATTCCATTTATGTATAAATAAATTCTCAATTTATTTATATAGCTCACCCATTTCTAATTCTCCAAATCTAAAATCATATTCTTCTAATTTAATTAAATAAACAAATTTCCATAAGCTTGTTTTATTTAATTATGTTTCATTAACCTCAAATTAGGAATTCAAGCACATGTCTACAACTTTTCATGCCACCTCACCAAGGTCACATGAAATTAAATAATTCTAATTTTTAATTAGAATTATCTTCAAACACATGGTCTTTTTCTCACACACTTGATTCTTCCATCCATTTGACATGTTGTCTTTGGTCAAGAGATTCCTCCATCCATTGGGAATGTTGTCTTTGATCAAGGGAACACCTTCTTGATTCTCTTCATCTCCACCATTCATCCCTCTTGTTTGAATTTGGACCGTCGATCGTTGCCACCTCACAAGATGCTTGGAAAAGCCTATAAATACAACCCTTTTCCATTGTATTTTGCATCCACATTTGAGCAGAGTTATCATGCAAGAATATTGTTTGAGCATTGGAGAATTTTTTAGTCTTATAGTTACATTTTATATCGTGTTTGGTTTCATAGTTACATCTTAGAATCACACTTTGATTTATAGTTGCATTTTATACCATACATTACTTTATAGTTGCATTTTAGATTAGCATATTCATAGTTAGCATTTGAGCATATGAAAAATCATCCTAGCTTCATATCATAGCATTTACATTGTATAATCTAACATCATTATCCATTCATCATAGTATCCATTATCATTTTCATCATATATATAGTTTCATGTAGGAACTTAATTGGCTTGCATGTTGAATAGTATCTCGTTTCTCAAGTTGTCATTTTAACAACCATAGTGCACATAGAAATGAGGGCCAAATGGTTTAATAAATCCTTGAGAATAGAGGACAATGAAATGTTCTTAAAGATTTGTTTGACTGCAAAATAGAGTAATTTATTTGATTTAAATCTTTGATATAATCTATTTCATTGGTGTTTGTGTTGATTTACTAACTCTCCCACATTTCACACACACATAAAATGGTGCCCACTATGGGGTAATATCCCATTTCTAACAATTTTTTGGAAAATTTCTTGTAAACAAGCTAGACGTGACATTTTAGCGCAATTGTTAGTTCTTTCGGTGCATACGAAAAATCTTTCAGTCCATACGACCTCTGTTTCGGCACATCTGACTAATCTTTCAACACATCTGAGGTCTGTTCTAGCTCATACAATCAATATTTTGATGCATACATCAACTGTTCTAGTGCATAGAGGGAGTATTTTAGCACATTCAGTCTTTCCTTTAGCACACTCATCACTTCTTTTAGTGCATTCAATAGTTCTTGTAGCGCATACATGAGTTCTTTTAGCACATAGAGTATCTATTTTAGTGCATTGAAATAATCTTTTAGCACATTGAATGACTATTTTAGCACATCTAGTTAAATTAAGAACATTTTAGAAATCCGAGAACTGATTAGTGTTTTCTGCTTGTAGGTATATTTATACGCTAGTCAAAGACAAATTTATCAAACTACTGATGATTTATGCAAGGGTTGGAGTTATTTAAATACTTTATTTTGCTTAAGATAGGCATCTAGCTTAATTAGAAAGGATAAAGAACACCACATCTTTCGTGCTTGATGAATGGTAGGAATATGCTCTCCCCTTAACTGGGTGACCAAAAAGCCAGACCCAGTCACTTTTGTTTTATCCTTAGAGGGCCTGCCTTGTGGTAAAAAGTAATCACCCAAGGAAATGACCCAACCGGTAACACGCTAAAGCCAAGTGACTTCCAACTGGGATATAAATGTGGGTACTTGGGGAAAGTTTAAGTATCACGAGGATTGTTCTGACAAGAAGGGAAACAATGGTCTCTTTCCGCATGGATGATCCCCCATGAATGGAATGCCTATACTAGAACCCTTTGTTATAGCAAGGCCAAAATCCTTAATCTATTTGTTGGTGCAAGAACGGTCGTTCTGAAGCCATCCCACATTCTTGCGGCTTTTAGTAGAGATGAGAAATATGCCATGGGAGATTCATGGATATTGATGCTTGGCTACCCTGTAGAAGTGAGTGCCATGGAGGGGAGCCAATGGGGTCAAGCATCTAATCATGTGCTATAAGTAAGCGTAGCTGGAGTAAAATCCAAGTGGTAATCCAATAAATATTGTCCTACATAGCCTTAAGTTGTACATGCTTGATGTGTCTTTACCAATGTGTTTTTAAACAATTTCAAACAAAACGTCATACATTGGAAGTGAAAACCTTGATTCAAAAAAACATCCTTTGGAGTAACTTAGAAAATCAGAAAATCAAACACAAACTTACAAGAAACTATGTCATTCTCCCAATTCAACGCATTCACTGCATTTTCTAGCGCATCTGTGCAATCCTGTAGCACATACAACTATTTTTATAGTGCATCTATGCAATTTTCAAGTGCATTCATTCTCTATTCTGGCCCATCTAGTCAATCTTGTAGTGCATCTGTGCATTTTTCTAGTGCATTTACCCTCTGTTGCAATGCATTTGTGCATTTTTTTGGCGCACCAACCCTCTATTCTAGCGTATCCAGTCAATCTTATAGCACATCTATACACTTTTCTGGTGCATCTGTCCTCTGTTTTAGCGCATCTGTCAAATCTTTTAGTGCATCTGGGCTTTGTTTTAGTGCATCCATTAAATGCAAAACCTGAGAGTTAAACTTGTCCCCTATTTCATAGTTTGAAACAAAATTTAGAATCATTCCTTAGGTATCATAGAGTCTAAACTTGTTAAAATTGACCTCTACAAGTGGAATTCTCCAACCTAAACCAAGATCTAACATCTCAAAGTGCCAAAATCATCAAACTTATCACACCTTTTGATTATTAAGCCTAGTTTCATCATCGGGATTTG
>VDFB02000003.1:371149098-371212398 GCA_007258455.2 Sequoia sempervirens | reverse complement strand
TTTTCAAAATCTCACTCTTACAGCTCTCCCCAGAACAAGCTCGAATCATAGTGCTCTCCTCCTTAGGTGAGAAGATAAAATTGTTAAAGGACCCTTTTCTTTCAAATACGAAATTATGTGGTCTCTTCATCTAGACTTCAAATCCCTTGAAGAATGGTTGAAGGATCCTTGTGATGGTACTCCCATGTACCACTTAGCTCAGAAGCTGAAAAAGATCAAAGAGAATGTTAAAGGTTGGAATAAGTATTCGTTTGGGGATATTTTTACCACCAAAAAATATTTAACCTTAAAAATTAAGGAGATTCAAGATCTAACAGAATTGGGAATTATGGATGATGAGACATGTAATCAAGAAAGGGATCTTAGATCTCAATGATAAAAAATAAATAAAAAGGAAGAAATTTTCTAGAAACAAAAATCAAGAATTCAATGGTTGAGGGAAGGGGATAGAAATACAATTTTTTTCATTAGTCTACCTTAAAACACAAATGTATAAACAAGATTAGATTTTAGATACCCCTAATGGGACAAGACTTGACAGGGAGGAGGACATTGCAAAGGAGGTTGTTTCCTTCTCAAATTTTCTCGAATTTCCTATGGTGGATAATTCTGAGTTGGAGGACTTTCTATAAGTGATTCCAAATGTCATCACAAAATAGGATTTAAAAGAAATGGCTAAAGATGTTTCTATGAATGAAGTTAAGGATGTAGTTTTCTCCTTTGGTGCTTTTAAAGCATCAAGGATGGATGGTTTTCCTCCAATTTTTTTCAAGGTTTATTGGGACATTGTCTCCTCTAACCTATTCAATGTGGTTAGGGATTTCTTCAGATTGAGAATGCTTTTAACTCAGATGAACACCACCTTTATTGTGTTTATCCCTAAGACAAATGAGGTTTCTTCTATGAACGACTATAGACCTAAATTAGTTTGTGTAACACCACTTATAAGATATGTTCTAAGATAATCATTAATAGACTAAAATTAGTCTTGAATAAGATGATTACTATTAACCAGAAGGGGTTTGTTCAGGGAAGATAAATTTTGGATGCAATTATTTATACTCATGAGGTATTACATTCTATGGACCTTAGAAAAAAATATGGTATGGCTTTGAAACTGGATATTTCTAAATCCTATGATCGGGTCTCTTGGAATTTCTTGTTTTTTGTTCTTGGAAATTTTGGATTCAAAGGAAAGTTTCTCAACTTCATCAGATCTTGTGTCACTACTCCTAAGTATTTGGTCTTTATTAATGGGGTATTACAAGACTTCTTCTCCTATGGCCATGGTTTGAGACAAGGTAACTTGTTGTCTCCTTACCTGTTTGCCATTGTTGTTGAAGCTTTGGGCTATAATATTCAAAAATAACTTACAGATAAAGAACTAAAAGGGTTTTATGCTGCTTCATCCCTCCCCCATTCCTCTCATCAATAATTTTTTGATGACACTATCCTCCTTGGGGAGGCGTCTATCCTGGAAGTGAGACAATGGAAAGAGGTTCTTGATAAATATGCTAGAGTTTCTCGTCAATTTATCAATTACTAGAAAAGTAAAATCTACTATTTTAATACTAGCTAGATTGTAAAATAGAAAGTTATAAATGATGCCAGGAGGCTGAATCACCAGCTACCTACCTTGGCTTACCTTTAATATCAAGAAAAACTAGCAATAATTACTAGAATTATATTGTAGAAAAGATTCAAAAGAAGTTGGTTGGGTGGAAGGGAAAGTTCCTAAGTTTTGCTAGGAAATTTTAGCTCTTAAAATATTTCTTACAATACATACCAGTCTATTATCTGTCTCTTTAACATTCCTTCCTATATTGTTGCGAAAATTAAAATGATTCAAAGGAGGTTCTTATGGTCAGGTGTGGAAGAGAGGAAAAGAATGGTGCTAGTTAGATGGGAAACTGTCTGCACTCCAAAGAGAGAGAGGGGATTGGCTATAATGATGTAGGGAAAAGAAAAACTAAACACATCATAAACAAGGTTTCAATTCAAATGGCGAAAATGTGCATTCTTGTTCATTCTTGACAACTTGCTCTTAAAACCTAAAACATGGGGGCAAGAATTTAGGTTTTTTGGTCATAAATTTCATTGTAGAACTATTATTAAAAATGTAAGACTTGTTTGGAATGCCCTTTTTTCTCTTAATACATGTATATGAAAATGGGCTAGGGTTACTTTGTACAAAATAGGTCAAAAATGGAATGTTACAAAATTAGAAACCCTTTTTTTATGCTTTCTTGAAGCAGAATGGTGAAGATTACTCCCAAATGTGAGAATTTGAAGACATAAAATGAAATCCAAATCAAAATATATATCAATACATAATTATGGACAAAATTTTAGGAATTTTGGAAAAGTAGAAAAAAAGTTATTACATTTTTAGTGCTTGTTGCCAGCCCTAGCTAGGGTTTGGACAGTTTTCACCAAAATCACTATAACTTTCTAATTTTGCCATGAAAATGCCTCAAATCAAAGCCAAAAAAAATTAGAAACAAATTAATTTAACATAAAAAATGTTTCATTGCACAAAAAATCCCATAAAAGTTGTACCAAATCTAAAAACTTGCTACAACTACAAAAAACATTGGAAAATCTTATTCAAATTCTTGCATAAACACCAAAAATAACTTACCCTCTTCAAAAATCAACCATTCCAGGCTCCAACATGCCTTTTACAATCCAATTTTTCATTTACAAGATGTTTCTCATTTCCATTAATTATTTTTCATCATTTTTTCCAAGTTGCCAAAATGCATGACACCCAAAATAGCAACTTTGACATTTTTTTTTTAAAACTGCAATAAACTAAAAACCCACACCCAAAATGGATTGAAAATGGTATTACAACATTAATCGTTATCATTAAAGACCTTATTAACCCCCTAATACCACAAAGACTCCAAAATTGCAAAAATGCATTATTTGAGCAAAAATTGCATATTAGGTGCTCTTGCACTATACTCCCAAGGGGAAGAAAAACTCAAGTCCACTTGAGTGTAGGTTTTCTCTTTCTTCATGGTCTTCCAATTCTTTTGCAACTTGTCCTTCATATCTACAACTTTACCTGGATCCTTTTTCTTCTTCTTGTACCATCTCTTACTAAGCATCTTCTCAACTTCAAGGTACCAAAATTCAAGTTCTCGTTCGTATGCCTTAGTACCACCATCTATGTCTTCATCTTCATCATCCAAATACAATGTGTCAACATATTCATCATCCATAAAATTAGAAAATACAACCATTACCTCAGTTGTTTTGGCAACATCTTCTTCACCATAGTGTGTTATATTTGTATAGCCATCTTCATACACTGTATGCACTTCTCCTCCTTTAAACTCTTTTCCTTCTTCATTTTCATTTGTTGCACCTATAAAGACACACTCACAAATAGTGTTAGAAATAAAATATTGAGTCTCAATGGACCCATTTTCTTCACATGATTCCCTTTCCTCAAATTTCTCTTGTTCTTCCACCATTAACAAAGACACTCCAAGGTCTGATTCTACTGTCCTCTCTTGCGTTCTTCTCTTTTGAATGAGCTTCTTGATAGACCACTTTAGCCTCTTTCTTATTGGTAAATGTCAACCACTTTCTTGTTATGCCTTCTCAAGACACTGTTGCATCTCAAGATTCATTCCTTCTTGCATTTTTTCTTGAATTTATTTTATTTGTTCCAAGATTTTCCTCAACTCTATTACCTCTTTCTCAACATTTATTTATTTTTCCTTCTCATTTTTCTTCATCTCACTTTTCTCTCTTCTTTTCTCTTGTTTCTTGCTCGGTAACTCTTTACTTTGCAAGTCTCCATGGACAAATCTTCTCAATATTTTCATTTTTATTTCTCGAGCAAGTATCTTTCACCTTGCTTCTTCTTGTCTTCATGACACCTTTCCTTATACCCCTTTCTTTTCTCTTGGCCTAGTCTTTTGGTATCTAGGCTCTTCTCTTCAACCTATAAAAGACAATACACAAACTCCCAAAACTTGATTTCCAAAATATCTAGGATTTGATACCAATTTGATGCAGAGAAAAAGATAAACTAAACACATTACAAACAAGGTTTCAATCCAAATGGCGAAAATGTGCATTCTTGTTCATTCTTGATAACTTGCTCTTAAAACCTAAAATATGGGGGCAACAATTTGGGTTTTTTTGGTCATAATTTTCATTGTATACCTAATATTAAATATTTAATACTTGTTTTGAATACCCTTTTGGCTCTTACTACACATATCCAAAAATGGGATAGGGTTACTTTGTACGAAATAGGCCAAAAATAGACTATTACAAAATTATAAACCCTTCTTTTTTGTGTTTTTTTGAAGCAGACTTGTGAAGATTACTCCCAAACATGATCATTTGAAGACATAAAACCAAATAAAAATAAAAATATAGATCAATATAGAATTTTGGACAAGTAGAAAAAAATTTATTACATTTTTAGTGCTTGATGCCAGCCCTAGCTAGGGTTTGGACAACTTTCACCAAAATCCCTACAATTTTCTCATTTTGCCATGAAAATGCCTCAAATCAAAGCTAAAAGAAATTAGAAATAAATTAATTTAACATGAAAAAAATTTCATTGCACAAACAAGGTCATACAGGCCGTACCAAATCTAAAAAATTGCTACAACTACATAAACATTGGAAAATCTTGTTCAAATTCTTGCATAAACACCAAAAATCACTTCCCCTCTTAAAAACTCAACCATTCCAAGCTCCAAAATTCCTTTTACAATCCATTTTTGTAGTTACAAGAATTTTCCCATTTCCATTAATGATTTTTCTTCATTTTTTCCAAGTTGCCAAAATGCATGACACCCAAAATAGCAACTTTGACAAAAAAAAAAAATTGCAATAAACTAAAAATCCACGCCCAAAATGGTATTAAAACATTAATCATGGTCATTAAATACCTTAGTAACCCCCTAAGACCAAAAGGACTCTAAAATTGCAAAAATACATTATTTGAGCAAAAATTGCATATTAGGTGCTCCTGCACCATATAAGAAGAATAAAAGTGTTCAATAAAGCTCTTGTGGAAAAAAATGGGATGGTTTCCTTTGGAAGAAGAAAAGTATTGGGTAAAAATTCTATGGGCCAAGTACTTTGGAAATAAGGATGTGTGTTGTTTCCTTAGGAAAAAAGATCTTCCCTATGGTTAAGTTTTTTGGAATAACCTGTTAAAGATTAGAGGCACTCTAACAAAAGGAGTGAAATTGAGAATTGGAAATGGCCTTTGAACTAACTTTTGGGAGGATGCTTGGACTACCTATGCTCCTTTGTCCACTAATGACAACCTCCAAAAAATTAGAATCAGATTGAAAAGAAATATTGGAAAGGTCTCTAATTATTTAAATTGGGAAGGTTTGAGACCAAAGTGGATTCACTTTAGGAACTATTTGAATAATGTTGTTCTTAGGGGTGGTAGACAACTAAATTGGGATGCTGCTTTGGATTCCCTCTTGCGACAAATTGGTGATCTTGATCTTTTCTCAATAAATAGGGATGATGAGTGGATTTGGACAAAAAATGCTTTTGGGAGATTTTTAGATAAATCTGTTTATGAGATTATGGAATCTCAACTATTCCAAAAAGGGGTTTTTAACTGGAAAATGGTGTGGAGCAAGAATCTAATTCCCAAGATTTTTTTTTTTTTGGTGGACTATGATGCATGGAAAGATACTCACAATTGACAATCTTGAGAAAAGGGGATGGTATCTAGTAAATAAGTGTTACCTTTGTAATGAAGAGGAAGAAACCATTATGCACATGATGTTTCAATGTCCATATGCTCAAGAAGTTTGGGATTTTTTCTTTAAAAAATTGATGATTGATTAGGTCTTCCCTCCTTCAGTAAATATGTTTGTTGATTATTGGATCATATGCCCCTATTCTCACAATATTATTATTAACCGACGGAGACAAGTTCCCCCATTCCTCACCTAGGGTTTATGGAAAGAGAGGAACAATATATTTTTTAAAGATATAGCTAAAAGTAGTAAAGAGGTATGTATGTCTATCAGGAAATAGATTCAAGAAAATATTGAAAACTATAAGTATGCTCTATCAATGAAAAGGCTATAATATCAAGAGATGTGAATCAAGAAACAATGGGGAATATATCATGATCTTAACAATGTTAATTGGGATAAACAAATAATTAGAAAAGGCACCATTTGGATTCCCTCGGACCTGATGTGGATTAAATGTAATTTTGATGGGTGTTCTAAGGGGTATCTAGGATTGGTGGGGGAAAGTGGAATTGTTAGAAATCATCAAGGCATCTATGTGGTTGGATACAACAAGGGCCTAGGAAAAATAAATAACTTGGCTAAGGATTATGCAGTGTGGGTAGGAATATGTTATCTAAAAGATAATTGCTACACTAAAGTGATTGTGGAAGGTGACTCCCAGTTAATAATTAATTATTTAAACAATAAGGCTAATGTTCCTTGGGAGCTCAAAGATATATTGGACGAATGCAAATATATCATACAATATTTTCAAAATTGCAAGATAAGCCATATCTATAGGGAAGGAAACAGGGTTGTCAATGTTATGGTAAATTTTGGTTTAAGACAAGTAGTTTTGAAATATTGGGACTTTACTAATTTTTCAAATCAAATTAAAGAAATAATATCTAAGTATAGATTGAGGGATTTAATTCATCATGGAAAAATGCTACTAATTAAAATGAGGGATTGGCAATGTTGTCCAACTATCATGTTTATGATTGTCTTTCTTATGTGGCAATTGGGCAAGTTGATAAGATGGAATGGGAGGTACTTAATTAAAGGCATTCATACGCTAAATATCAAAGAGTCAAAAAGAAAGGGGAGGAAAGGATAGATCCATTTGGAAACCTCATGTGATAATGAGAAAGAAGTGAAAGTGGGTATGGTGATTATCACTCATATTTCTAAAAATCTCATGATAGATTTGAGAAAATACATTTTGACATGTGGTATAGCTTATGTGAAGGTGGGTGATAAAAAAAAGAGTAATCATGACTCAAAAAGGTGGTGAAGCTATCATTTCCTCTAATGACAAACTTAAAAAATATGAGAGTAAGATTTGTATACAGATTGATTATTTTAAACAAATTTCCAGAAGGTTTGAGCCATTGTTCTTACAAATGAAAATCCACCAAGTCACTATCAAAACCATTTTTTTTTAATTACCAATTGCTTCTATGGTGAATGAGGGAGGCCAAAGAGCAGAGTATTTACTCCTTCCTACGGATTATTCAACCAAAGAAAATACCATGGGAGGCCCTAGAAAGAGGACAAAGCTGAGTCAATATGACTCATTGAAAAAGAATGCAAAAATTATGGGGCTTGTTTGAACAGGCTGGGCCTACTCCATACTTTATGGCCATGGAAGGTTACAATGAACAACCCAGCTACAATTTTGGAAATTCCTAGAAATATAGGGAAGTTGAGTTGGGTGGTCTCTGCTTTACTGTTGATACTAAGCTCATAGCCAAAGTGAAGAGCCTTGTGTATGAAGGGAAGAAGATTGCCAAGGTAAGCACCAAAAACTATCAAACATATATTGATAAGTTTTTTGAAGCTAAAAAAAAGGCCCAAAGATTTCATAATGGCTATTCTAGGGTTTTCCTTCTACCCCCTTACCATAATGTCTACTTCTTTGTCATGAAATACTTTACATTAGAGGATCATTTCCAGTCGGTCCATGGTTATTATTTCCCCATTCTGAACCTTATCAGGCACCCAGCGAAAATAAATTTACCCTTTTTCCTCTTCTCCTCCCTGAGCCAAAGCCTTACCAATGGTGCTAACCCTCCTTTACACTAGGTTTTCATTCATACCATATGCAAGTATTTTTTAGCTACCACCTCGTAAAGAAATGTTTTCCATAATTTGATTGAAAATCCTACTCCCAAGAGTTCTGTAAAAATTGAGCTAATTGAAATTCGACCCCACTCCCCAGTGAAAGATCCTACTAAGGCCTCTCCAAATGCTTTGGACCCTTCATGGTTGACTCTCCTTAAAATTACCCCTAAAAATTAAGTGTTTCCCCCCTCGCTCCTAGTGTAAACTATAGGAGTTTAAGCGAACTCCTCAAACACCCCAGAATCACCTACAAGACAAAATAACTTCCACAAGAGAGAAATGGTAGAAATATCATGCTATCATTAAGATGCGGGAATGCCAAATTGAATGTGAGATGATTACAAATGTACAAAATGCCTTGAATATATAGGCATGAGTGAAAACCTAAAATGTGTTAGATGTTGCTAAGTGTTAAAATCACACTACATGTGACAACATGTGAACCCTATCTAGAAAATGATAAAAAGATAGATATAAGTTCTAGGACAACTCATCTTCTAGAAGGAATCTTATCTCCTACAAACAAGGAAGGGGGAATTACCCCATTATTAAATGATTTATCTAATAATGCAACCTAGGACTAAATTATGCAAGACCTAAGTTAACTTATGCTAGTGTAATAAATAATTAATTACACTAACACCCCCCCATAAGTGCAACTTAGGGAGAAGAAAATTATTATGCAAAGATGAGTCTTGAAAACAAGGCCTAATTAGGTACTCATTTACAAATGCAATGAAAGAGAAAGAGGAGAAAACCAAGTGGGAAAAACCCCCCCTCAATGAGATGACCTACTGCAAAGAAGCATTAGAAGAACTCTGATGGAGTAACACTAGAATCCTTAATTCAACAAGCAAGGAAAGATACCTCTATTTACAAGAAACCATAATGGAATCATAATAATGCAACAAAAAAACCGATGCCAAGGAACACTGAAAAACTCACATACTGGATCAACCCTGAAATCTATGAAGCAACAGGAGATGAAAAAGATACCCCCCATAAGAGGGAATGATATGATGACAAGAATCTGGAAGCTATGTATCTCGATGCCGATGCCAAACTGTGACTAAAACTGCTCCATGGGAACAAGTACCATAAAGATTTTGGAACATTAACCATAAAATGAATGGCTCTCAAACTGAGATGGATGTGACCTAATGCAGATCAATGACCATATGCTCTCAATCTGAAGTGTGAACCAATACAAACCAAAATGTGTCCAGCTATGAGCAAGATGAGGCCAAAAGAAACAACATAATCCAAATACAACTCATGTGAGTTGTCATCAATATGAAAAAGAGATGAAAGAAACCCCCCTTGATGGAACTTTATATAAGTTCATTTATTACAATACCCAATGATTGCAAAAGGAGAGAATGCAAAGCATGCATAAACTACAGAGAAAATGAAAACTTAGTGCATGAAAACAAAAATGAGTGCATGCACAAACCAATGTTCACATCTTCCTCCATGATGAAAAAGGACCTCAGATTTGTGATGAAACCAGCTTTCCGATGACATGTCATTTGCAAAAATCCAACACCATGGCCAAAAGTTAAAAAAAGCTCCAACCAGAAGAAAAATGATGCGCACTACTTTTTGTACAACTATTTTCTTTAGATCCGTGCAAGATATCAAAAATATAAAAGATACCCAGTTCAGATTTCGCCCGGGCTACAACACCTAGAAATCATTTTTCTTGCAATTGAGTGGAAGCTGGATTTTTGAAGCAAAAAGTGAAAAATGGCTTTAATAAAAAGGCTACTTGCATCCAGCAAAACTTTCATGCCAAGATTGATTCCTTGTGTCTGGGAAAATGTCTACAGCATTGAAGCTCTAATACCATGTAGGAGTTTAGGTGAACTCCTCAAACACCCCAGAATCATGTACAAGACAAAATAACTTCCACAAGAGAGAAATGGCAGAAATATCATGTTATCATTAAGATGTGGGAATGCCAAATTGAATATGAGATGATTACAAATGTACAAAATGCCTTGAATATATAGGCATGAGTGAAACCTAAAATGCGTAAGATGTTGTGAAGTGTTAAAATCACACTGCATGTGACAACATGTGAACCCTATCTAGGAAATGGTAAAAAGATAGAGATAAGTTCTAGAAGGACAACTCATCTTCTAGAAGGAATCTTATCTCCTACAAACAAGGAAGGGGGAATTACCTCATTATTAAATGATTTATCTAATAATGCAACCTAGGAATAAATTATGCAAGACCTAAGTTAACTTATGCTAGTGTAATAAATAATTAATTACACTAACATAAACAAGAAGAGAAAACTGTTGATTCACGAGTTGGGTGTTGACCCTAACACTATAACAATACCAGATGATAACGATAACAACCCTAAATTTGGATCCACTACCCTAGTGGGTTGAAGATCTACTCACCTTGCTTTGGCCATGTCCAAGGGGTCTGATAATAGCAAAAAATCAAAAAAATTAGATGAAAATAATTTGGAAGATTATCTAGATAAGAAGGGGAAGAAGGTGGCTAGGGAGGAAAAGGCTTCCTCTAAAAAATATGTTCTAGATATTCTAGGTGATGTTGGGTCTCTTGAGGAGGTGTCAAGGTTAGAGGAAGTGGAAGGTTCGAGTCAGCATGAGGAGGAAGGTGATATTCCATAGGAGGATGTGCAGGATGGTGAGAAGGATAAAGATAAGGCCAAGGAAAAAGGAACAACTATAAATGACCTAGAGGAAATGGACATCACTGGCCCTGGTAATGAAGACTTGAAAGATAAAAATACAGGTATGGAAATAACTAGAGTTCAAAGGCAGGAGGAAAGGTTGGAGATGCTTGAGAAATTGATGCAGAAGGAAGGAAATTCCAAAAGGTTCCAGGCTCTTGAGAGTGTGGTGCATAATTTGTGTAGGGTTGTGGATGCGGTAATGAAAAAAGCAGTGATGGCTACTATCTCGAGACAAGGAAAAATCAAGAAACACTAGAGGAAAAAGGAGAATAAGAATGAGGCTAGTTTTTCAAGAAATATGGCGATCAAAGATAGCTTTGAAGATTCTATTGAGGACCTAATGAAGGCATGAAGCCTCATTGAGGATGCTTAATCCTCAATTCTTGTTTCCCTTGCTTTTTGTTGCTTACTATCATGAGGTTTTTTTGCCCCTCTCTGTGGCGTATTAGTGGTAAAGGCTTTAGATTCCTAGACTGTTTTAATTCTAGCTTTATCTCTATTATGAACTTTGGTAACATGCTATGTACTCTTTATAGGTTATGGTTATATAACCTTTTTTTGTGGATGGATGTTAATATGGACTGGTTATATCTATATGGGATACTTGATAGGTTTATAATTTTTTATTTGGTTGGTATAGGATAATGACTTTTGGTTGGTTGGGTTTGGGGAAGTGGTTCTCTCACAATTATGCTTCCTTTATTTTACTGTTTTGTCTGGTTATTGTTCTCTAGACTATTGTGTTGCTTCTGTAAGGGATCAGGGCCCTTTCCCTACTTAATCAATTAAAAACATTAGAAAATTGAGGTAATATTCCCAAAAACTTCATGATACAAATCAAATCAAAGAAGAATCATTTTACATATATCTTCACTTGTTGATTAACATCCCTCTTTTAGCTATTCATATTATCAAACTCCTCATCAAAATTATATCGAAATAAAAATTGCCATAACTATTTTTGTTAGAGAGGGTGTAGAAATCATGTATTGAGTTGACTTAATCAGTAAATACCCCTTAATTCTCCCTTTCAATAGTGTTATATGAGTCATTTACCTCATTCTCATCATTAAGAGAGAATCTCACCATGTTACATAATGATTTATTTACATCTATTGATGGGGTGGAACAGTACCATCAAGTGGCTTTCTCATAATGATTTTAACCTCATTATTATCCTCTTATTTGAAATACACTTGAAATGTTTCATCACTACCTATGTGTTCATTATCTTGTTGGCCTTGATTAATGAGATATTATTGATCTAGAATAGCTCCATGTGTTTACTCATGATTTAATCCACTAACTTATCTCCTTAAACACTAAAAATGGAACTATCATAAAATGGTAACATATTTATTTTTTCTTCATTGATATTCCTCACATGGATAATCAGTTAGAATATTATTTTTATTATATGTTTGCACAATATTCATTACCTACACTTAACCATGTGTGTGTATGAATTTGTGCACTATCACTTTTAGCTTGATGATATATATCTTTTTTTATTCTATGTTCGGCTAGCTTATGGATAGAATTCTAGAATAAATATTTGTAATGAGAAGAATACATTTTAAAGAAAATTCTATCATACAGAGGAATACAAGATAATCAATATCCTATTATTTATTTGCACCATGTATTATGCTCTCTTCTAATAAATTGAAGTATAATGGAGTTATGGATTAAATCCACTCTTTGAGAAATATGCACCTTAATGCTTAGTTGGATGTGGCTACAAGACAAGCATCCAACTCCAGTCTCCTCTTTATTTTGTAGCCTTAGCAATCACCTTATGAAAGGGAATCCCTATTATAGACACATGGCACTCCTACACTCACTCGTTGAAAATAGAAATCATCATTCTTTTGGGGAAGCATCATCATGCCACATGGTGGCATCAGTGTTATCAATGCATTAAAAGTAGGAGGTTTCAAAGTGGACCCCAATATCTATGTGGCATCACCACACATTATGAGGAGTGAAGAAATTCTCTTTATAGGAAAAGGATGTTCCATTGGTCAAAGGCACCATGATAGCCAGAAAAAGCACTTGTTGACATTTGAAGGTCATTGAGAAAAGGTAACACCTGGGATCTGTAGATCATGTATGGTGGCATTGAAATATTTCCCTGATTTGATTCTATCATTGAGCCTTCATGATGAAACATACATGAGACTATAGATGTCTCAGATGATCCAAGTGTCAAGATTTCTTGACCTTGAGAGTCCTAGCCATGCATGACAACAGTGCCTATTTATTCAGGGATGTCATGATTATAAAGGGTTCAATTTTTCGGATTCAATGGGTTCAGTTAGTTCAATTATGTTTTCCAACTTTGGTTCCTCTCTTGACAAGATTTCATTTAACTATTTTCTTCACATAATAGATTATAGCTTTTAGTTTTGGAATAGAAATAGTAGTAGTTTATTATTTTCATTTCAAAGGCCTTAGCAAGTGCCCCTTGTGAGTAGGACTAAATATTTTATATTATGCCTTTGGGTCTTTGTAATCTATTCTCCCCAACAATGAAGAGGATGTGGTGTTTTGTGCCAAACTGTGTGAACTCAATATTTATTTGTTATTTTTTATTCCCTAATTTTATAGTATAAGCTTTCATAGATATCATATACTTTGAATCACATAAGAGATCTTTTAATTTTTGTGATGTTTGAATTTTTTGGTCTATATTATGAAAATTAGTAGTGAGTACCATAGGTGTTTTCAGTGTATTGTCTTAGTCAGTTTCACTTTAGTTTTTCCTGCTTTCTCTCTTCCCTTTTCCTCTCAAAGTAGTTGAAGATTTAGCTTCTAAAATCCTACAAGTTGCTCAACAGATAGAAAAATTAGGTCCCACATATGTGAAACTTCCCATACAACATTTTTTATCCTAGAAGTGAGGGTTTTAATCATCAATGATTCCTTTTTTGGCATGCTCAATATAACTAGTAGTCAGAGTTGATGAGTCGGATGCTAATTACAGGGTCATTTTTAGCATAAAATCTAGGTTTATTTCTACCACCTCTTGTGGTTGTAACTTGCCAAAGGGTTGTGAGGTCAAGCACAACAAAACAACCACCACAAATGGCTGCTCTAGGACCACAATTTTTTTTTTTGCATGGAATAGTGGCAGCCCACTTATTCTACTAGTATCCCCAACTACTTGGGATCCTATTACTACTAGTGCCTTTAAGGAACTCCCCAAATACATAGGGGAGGATTTTAAAATCATTGCAGAGAATCTTCAAGATGTAGCAAAATTGTACAGTGCATCATGTTATAGAACAAAATGTAGCTTTAAGGCTACTAGCTACCTCTTTAAAAGGGAAAGCTCTTGACTAGAATAGATTCTTGGCACCCAAATCCATTGCTACATGGGACCAACTTGGAGATGCATTCTTCAACCAGTTTAATGAGAAAGGAGACCAGTAATCTCTCCTTCAATAGCTAATTACTATCAAAAGAGCCATGCAAGAGGCAATTATAGATTTTAATACCAAGTTATATAAGACCTAGAAAAGAATCCCAGTCACGATCTACCTAGCCATGCACATGGCTATAATTTTCTATCTCAAATACTTCAACTCAAATATAGTGGTGATGATCCAATCACTTGGAGGCCAAACATTGTCGAATGCTTATGATTTAGTTGTTCATGCAGAAAACAACTTGATAGGTGTCGGGAAGCTTCCCCCATGGTCACCAACACCTGTGTTCCCTAAACTATCAACACAACTATAAGAGGAGATCCCTAGTACTTTGCAAGAGAAACCCTCCATGTATGTGAATCCATCTAGTGAGACAAGAATAGTTGGCTCATCATCACTAGCTACAAAGATGAATGATATGAAGAATATCTTGTGAAATTTATATAATGAGATAATAAATATCAAAAGGTAGTACGCCATGCCTCCAAAGCCTAATTTTCAAAATTATCAAGGAAATAGACCACCGTATCAGCATAATGAGTAGGAAAAGGCCTAATCACCAAATGCAATCAGCAAATCAAATCATCCCAATCAATATTCCTCTATAGACGATCCCACCAATCCACACAGGGAGTTGGTTGTAGGCCAAAATAACTTGGTGAACAACTCAAATTCATGGTGTTTCCCATGCAATGATGCACACACACCTTGAAATTTTTTGAGAAGCAATTTACAATAGAAATTTTCCAAATAAAGAAGGTAAGGAAATACTCTTGATATATCCTCTTATGGATACCAATCCCCAGGTGTCAAGAATGTTGTCATAATGGCTCAATTGCAGGGTATGTTTATAGAGAAAGAAGAAGAAATAGCCCCAAAAAATGCATTTTTCTCATGGATAAAGGGAAAGGATGCAATGTTTATAAATGATCCCCCTGTAATAAGAGCTTCATAGGTCTAGTCAAACTACTACATGCAATCTAAGGAGTATTCAAAGCATGGGAAGTTTTTGCAAGATTGAAGATGACTTTTGAGAAAAATATAGGCCCCCAACCATCACCTCTAATATACCAAAATCAAGGTGATATAGTGCAAAATCAGAGAAAATAGCACAAGGTCTAGCCTCAAGGGTCATTGAATGTGGTTGAGTAGCTAAAAAAGGCTCTAGCCAGTGTTTCTCTCTAGGATGTTCTATCAATCCATGAGCAGAAATATCTATTGAAAGAAGCATTAGAGGATCAAGAAACACATGTGCATCAGGAGAAGCCTATGCAAATTAATTCTCCTATCAAGCTAGCATATACCAAAGGGAAAGAAGTCAATGAGATCATGCAACCTTAGGTTTCAATCACGTTCATCAACACCAAAGTAGGGGTAAGACAACCCACCCCTTTTTATTTAACTCTCATTGTCAGAGATAAGTTGTTGCACAATTCCATGATTGATTTTGGTGTAAGCACTACGGTGATGCCCAAAAAAATTGTTGATGCACTGCAACTCAAGTATGAACCCTTGGATAAAGGGGTAATGTAGTTAGATGGGAAGAAGGTCTAGACCATAAGGGCCATCAAGTATCTTCCCCTATAGGGCCATCAAATCTCTTCCCCTATCTTTGTATTTTTGTCCCAATATCACAATTCCCCAAGAGGTGGTGGCCATTGAAATTTCTCCAATCTTCAGACTATGTTTATCAAGGTATTTCACATCCAAAAATAAGTGGATACCTATCCTTGGATTGGTATCATTTATCTTAAGGACCAAATATGGCTCAAGAATGAAGGTACTATAAGATCCATTTCATCTAAAGCACATTGTTGATGATGCCATGATGAATTTTGAGGCTACACATACATCTTTCTCCAAGACAGAGATGTATTACATAGAAATGCTTGAAGAAGAAGCAATGACTAAAAATAGGACCTCAGAGGAGGAGGTCATTATTAATGAGTTTATGAAGAAAGATCCATTTTGGAACTTTGATGCCACTAGTCTCAGGACATATGTTATTCATGATGAGGACTAGGTCATCCTTGAGATAATCAAAAAGAAGGAAGATCATAACAATGAGCCCAAACTTGAGTCTAGTCTATGGACTATGTATTTTAATGGTGCAAGATGCAAAAATGGTTTTGGAGCTAGTTTATGACTTGTGTCTCCCTTAGGAGTAAAGAATTTCAGATTTTTCTTCTTTTGATTCACTTGCACAAAAAATGATGTTGAATATGAGGCCTTGGTCCATTTCCTTAGCCTTGCTGAGTGTATGGTCATTAAGCAACTAAAAGTGTTCAGATATTCCAAACTAATAATGAAATAAGTAAGAGGAACTGCAACCACAAAGAATTTCTAAATGATATACTACCAACATCGAGTGCAGGATTTAATTGAAGGCTTCAAAGCTTTCAATATTCAATTCATTCCAAAATCAAAGAGCATAGAGATAGACAAAATGGATATGTTTGGTTCATAATTTGACCTGGAGAGCAATCTTCTAACAAATGTTCATGCGGTGCGGCTTATTATCAAACCTTCCATCCTAGACAATGACCAAAACTAGAAAGTGTTCGAAAGGGATTCTCATATTGCCATATTTCTCTAACAATCATGTGAACTCATAGAGAAACTGCAACTAAAGATTAAGGAGGCCTATAGAGATGAAATTATACAAATTAAGTCAAATAAACCCCAAAAGGATTGATCACCCTAGAGAATCTATTTGATTTTGATGATTTCAAGAGAGACAAAAGAAATATTTTCAAGAAAATAAAAATAATTACTCCAAGCTCGACGTAGGAGGTAGAAGAAAATTAAAAGTTGGGAAAGAGGTTTCCCAAAAAAATAAAGATCAGTTAATATCCTTTTGTAATGATTATGAAGGGGTTGTAGCTTGGACCTATGATGACCTTAAAGGATATGACCACAGGGTGATCCAACACACCATAGACTTGGTTGAGAAAGATAAGCCAATGTACGAAAGAAAAAGACCAGTAAATTTGAAAATTGAGTCCCTCATGGCTTAGGAGATAAGCAAACTACTAGATTAAAAGATCATATACCCCATCAAGCACTCGATGTGGGTGTCTAATCTAATTCATGTGAGGAAAAAGAATGACAAGATCAGACTCTATGTGGATTTTAGGGATTTGAGCAAGGCATCCCTGAAGGACCATTACCCCCTCCCCTCTATGGATAAAATCCTCCAAATTTAGTTACAGGTTAGGAGATGTTATCCTTGCTCAACGATTTCTCTAGCTATAACCAAGTATGGGTAAAGGAAGAAGATCAACATAAGACCATTTTTACCATGAAGTGGGGAACCTTTGTGTATGCAAATGTTCCTTTTTTCCTCTCCAATGTAGGTGCTACCTTCCAATGGGACATGGATATAGCCTTCCAAGGCTTGATCAATATAATAATCCTCATTTACTTGGATGATCTCACATTGTTCTCCAAGAAGGAGGAAGACCACTTTGACCACCTAGAGAAGATTTTTCAAACATTTCAAGAGTTTGGGATATCCTTGAACCCTAAGAAATGTGTCTTTGAAGTACCTCAAGGCAAGCTACTAGGATATGTGGTATCCAAGAAAGGTATCTCCATTGATCTGAAGAGAGTGTAGGCCATCAAAGATTTATCAATGAAGACAACAACCACTAAGATCATGCATGTAGGATATTATTGGCCAACCTTGTTTTTAGATTAATTTCAAGCAATCAAAAAGTCCCAAGAGTGCCAATTCTTCCTAGAAAGTGAAAGAATTTGGCTATGCCTATCAACCCAATAGTGATCCATGAGCCTTTTGTACAATGGGGATAAGATTTCATTGGGATGATTAATCCCATATCTAATGTAGGTCATAAATGGATACGTACGGCCACAAATTATTTCATAAGATGGATAGAAGCAATTCCTTTAAAAGAAGCAACTAAAAAGGTAATCCTCAACTTTCTAGCAAGATAGGTTGAGATCGGTTGAAGGAATGAAAAAATGGGAGGTTTGAAAAGGATATAGGCATGCAAAGGGATGTTTGCAATGCGTCTATAAGCTGCAAAGTCATTACACTTCATGGGCAGATCTCGGAAGTGTAACATCCAAATGACTATGTAGTCAAGAATCTTTTGACACGTTCACATGGTCATCTATAACAAAATTTCACTTTAACAACCAAGAATGAAAGGGTTAATGAAAAAATTAAGTCTGGACAAAAGGGGTATTATATTATCAAATTTAATTAATCTAAAGGGAGTGTTTATGGAATGCAAAATTGTATAGGGTGTAATTGTAGGTATTTTATTTTTCCCCCACTTTAGTGAGCATATGTATTCTAATAGACATGAGATAAAGTAGAGAGAAGGTGGTTGAAGATAATATACCCAAGATGAAGAAGTGCAGGTCTTCAATGTGTTATATGCAATTGAAATATTGAGCTAGGATATAAAGGAAACAAGTCTTCCATTCTGCAAATCCAACAATAATCTCACCACAAACATGTTAGCTATAAACAAACACATTGGACAAAAAATTCAAAAAAAAGACATGATAAAATCTAATTAGATAAAAGGACAATGTTGATAAGTATGGATAGCAAGCTATGTTATGCTAGAGACCATACAACAAGAAAATAGGCCTATGGTTGCTGCAAACTACATTATAGGATAGTCACATAAAAAAAAAGATTAATCAGGTCACCCCCAAGATAGACGATGAGATAATAAGACATTAAGAAATAATTTTTTGAAAAATGAGAATAAGAGTGATGTGTGCTACATAGAGGATCATAGGTCATTCTAAGTAGAAGAAAGATGGAGAGATATTGTGTCATGGTATACATAGCAAGATGTATCCATGGGATGCTATTGTTCATGGGATAACACATAGAATACACAACATCAAGAAAAGGAGGAGGTAAAGAGATCGAAAGCATAAGGGGATCCAATTATTCAGGATAAAAATTGATCATAAATGTAAAAATATATAGTGTAAAGTAAATGAACTATCATCACCCCCCAAATAGATTGGAATGAGAAAAAGAGCACATGAAGAAAAATAAAAAGTTGGGTCAACATGGAACATGGAAGAGGCTTGAATAAAAAAAAAGAAGAATGATGAAACAAATAGAATAATTTTTACAACATATTTTATCTCTTTTATCCAACTACCTACAAGGGTATATGTTGCATAGATAGTTTTCATTGCACCAAAATATTGACCTATTAATACCTAATACAACTACCAATGTTAATTAATCCATAGGAGGTGGTTAAGCCATGTCACCAACCCAAGAGCTATGCTACACAACACAAGAAAAAATCCCCCTAGCACAAGCAAGGGGTTAGAACCCATGACCTAGGATTTGATACCAATTATTGCACAAATAGTTGGCATTGTACCAAAAGATAGACCTGTTAATGCCCAATACAACTCCAAAATTTATTGAATCCATGGGAGGTAGTTAAGCCATGTCATGAATCTAAGTGCTACACTGCATAGCACAAGGAGACCAAGGGTGCACACCTTGCAACAATATCAAGGTTCCTCCAGATGAGAGTACAAACATAAATCAAAAAGTATGGGGGAACATAAAAAAACATATACAACTCTAATCTAAAGATGAGAAGAGGTACTGCTCTAATCCAACACCTCCAACAAGCCATCCTTCTTCAAATCTAGATCATTATAAGGGGAGGGAAGACAAGCCTATAGGGGGAGGATAGCAAGAGTAGTACCTACTGAATCACATGCAGCAAGAGCCAACGAGGAGGTTGTTGCAAGTATGAGTATTTGGTGTTGTCATTGATTTCAACAAGACTATGTTTTCATTGGTGTCAACTGTATGAGAAGAATATTGTTGCAAGAGTATGTGTATTTGTTGTTATTGTTGTTGCATTGATGATTCTCATTATGTTATCATTAGTAAGCTACTGGTTTTAAATTCTATTATTGCTTTGATAAGTTTTTGTCTATGGTTGAGGAAGTGATGGAGATGATGAGGATGTGTTCCTGGTACTTGGTTTCCAAGTGCTTTTGAAAAAAAATGATAAAAAGAGGAAACAATGTGTAGCAGTGTTGTTCTAGATTGAAAATTAGTATTCTAGTGTTGCTCTACATTTTTTCTAGGTTGAAGATCTACCTATTCATTTTAGATATGTTGATCATAGGTGTTCAAAGGTGGTGTATTCAAAATTTGGTGTGTTGAATCATCGTGCAGAAGAAGTTATGTTCACTAGTGTGTGAACAGTGTATTATAGATGTGTTTTGGAGAAATGCTTTTGCTCCATGTTTCTCCACAAATTGGTTTCAGGTCTTGAGGATCTAAAAGTGTGTAGATAATGTTGGTATCTTTCTTTAGTCAAATTTTCTTGAGGTTTGGTGCTTTGAAAGTCATTTTCTCAAGTTATAGTGTATAGCAGAGTTGTCTGAGTGTATTGTGTGTGTACATTCTTTAGGTGAAAGATGTTACAAAGGATTTTGTTGGTTTTTAAGGTAATTATGGAATATTCCAGATTATGTTCAGGTGAAATTTTTTTTCTATGAGTTGTTATTGGTTCAAAGGAAGTGTGTACTTACAATTTTAATGGTGTTTACACGGGTAACAACTGACCTTGGTGTTTACACTAATTGTGATGGATGTTTATTGTTTGTAGAAGCATGTTGTAGATTTGGGTCTCAAATAAGGAGTGGTGTCATTCACCTTCACTTCTATTTTCCATGAAATCATTTTGGTGCCAACCTAATTTGAATTTGCATGATTGAGGTGCATAGACAAACTTGGAGTATGGTTTCAAGGTTGAAGATGATATAAATATGAGTTGAGTTGTTGACGGATGTGAATATAGTTAAGTATGATACGAATGATGTGAATTGCAGAGTGTTGGAGTGCAATTTTAGGAAGTGGAGTGGAAGCTTTCATGTGTTAGATTGTTGGATGCAATGAGTAGAAGGTATATACAATTCTTCAATTATGCTATGAAGGTTTTGATGATATTGTGGTGGATTTATTTGTTGCATTGAGATGAATTTCTCTAAGTAACACTCTTCACTATCTTCTTTTCTATTCTGGCAATGATCCTTTGGAAGCGAGCCTTTCTTTCCTTAGGTAGTAATCCCTCTAGCAGTGAGCCATATTGTATTCGTTGTTGATATTAACTTATATTGTGATCTAATCCTCATTGTGATTTTCCCCATATTTGGTTATCCACATAAATTTCGTGTTCTCTTGTGCATGGTTTTGATTTGATTCAATTTCTATTATTTTATTTTCATGATTAAGGGTTAATTGAATGAATGTGGATCTTAATGTTTGTGATGGTTTTGAAGCTTTAAGGTGTTGAAATAAACATGAAAACTGAGAGGGAGGATGAATTAGTTGTAGAAAATTAAACCTTCAAAACCCTCAATAGTAAACAAATCTAAAAGCACTCATTAAGTTCTTATTTTGTTAGATTGATTAAACATGAAATGTAGATAATAGAAACTAAAATCACAACACCACACACATAAGAACACCAGTTTTATCTGGAAAACCAAATGAGGGAAAAACCACGGTGAGCATTAGCTCACAATATAAGTAATAGAAAAACCAATACACAAAGGATCACTACCAGAATAGGACACACTATCCAAAAAGGCTCACAACTAGAGCTCAGTGCCACAAAAGGAATACAAGAATATAGAAGAAGAATGTTACACAAATAAACACTTATGCAATAAGGATTCCACCACAATTTCTCACACACTTTCACAATCTCACAAGAAATATTTCAAAAGCCTTCAAGAACCCTAACATGAAGTCCCCACTTCTCTGCTCAAATTCGCATCACATACACTTTACTCACATCACTCTTCACATCTATCTTGCTTCTTATTATTTCCTTCACATTTCTTGCATCAACACCATTCATATTTATATGAACCTCTACCTCAAAACTTTCTCCAATATCGGCCACTAGTTGCTATACATTCAAATTCAAACTAGGTTGGCACCCAACATTCTCGTGGTGGAAGGGAGTGAAAAGAAACCTACATAAACCTTTAATTGGGACCCAAATAGATCCCAATATACCTCAGCATGCTTCCACAATCCTTGAATGTAGTGTTAAACACAAGGCCAACCAACACCCATGCAAAACAACATAAACATTAAGTTCATGCTTCCTTAGATCAATCCAAAAGTTTTGGAAAACATAATTTAGTTGAATTCAATCCAAAAAAATCCACAAACAACTTAAGATTCATTGAATACATCATCCAAGCTTGCATCAACAAATACCTTAACTTAGGACAATTTATAACCCTTGTTTGCATGCTAATAACTGAAACTTACATTGTGCTACATCAAATAAGGTAAGAACTTGATCACAAAAGATAAAGAAATTATAAGAAACTTCCTAAATTCGCATAGCCTAAATCCAAATAGTGGAGAAATGTAGAGCAAATACATTTCTCCCAGACAGTAGAAAACACCATTGAACAATTGATTCACACATTGGTGAAAATATCTCACACTGTACAATGATCCAGAAACCCAAATTCTAAATATAGCAACATCTATCAACCTTGAATAACCTATAAGATCATAAAGGCATAGCATCAACATAGAAAGAACACAAAGCACAATACAAGAGCTCATTATGAACATTTGCACAACATAGTTTACTTTGTTTATTAAATTTTCTCAAAAGAACTTGGAAACCAAGTACCAGAACCATCATCTCAACTCATTACTTCATCTTTAGACTCTACAACAAAATAATAGCTCCATGTACTAACAAAAATTCCTCAAGGTCTTAACTACACATGCATAACCTGTTTTCCTCTTTTCACAATTTTCTCAATATCCTCAACATCTTCATCCCATAGTTGACATCAATGTCAACACCAGTCTGTAGAGTTCTTGTTGTCATCAATGACAACACCATCATTCTTGAAAAAATAACCCCCTTTGTCATTGATGGCAACACAAGATTTGAAAAGCCACCAAAGACCACATAATAGTTCTAAACAATCTCTCTTTTTCTTCAGATGATCTTCTCCTCCTAAGTAGATAAGTTCTCATTTTTTCACATTTCTTTCTCTCCCCCTTTGACATCAATGGAAAAGGGTAAAATACTTAACCAAAGTTCTCACTCTAAATACTCCCCCTTAGGAGTATACCCACTTAAATCAGCAACACAATGACAACACATGATGCTACCTACTCCCCCTAAGAGGTATCCACCAATATCAGTCCAGACAAGAGATAGATTCATAGATCCACTTGACTAATGCACCTCTATATGCATCTAGGTCAAGAAAGGAGGGGCAATAACCCCTAACTTCTCTTGAAGATACTCAAAAGTATCCTTAGAAATATCCTTAGTAAATTGTCAGCAATCTAATCCTTTGTAGGAACATACTCAAGCTTCACTTCATTCTCCATAACCTTCTCTCTAAAAAAGTGATATTTGATAGATATATGCTTTGTCCTTTAATGCATCACTGGATCCTTTGAAATTTTTATTGCACTTGTATTATCATAGAAGATAGATATAGGTTCATCAAATACAACTCTGATAGCCTTCAAATTTTTCCTCATCCATAATACCTATGTGCAACATGATGCGGCTGCAATATACTCAATCTTTACAGTGAATAAAGAAACTAAATCATGTTTCTTCATTAGCCATGATACCAATCTACATCCAAGAAAGAATGCACCACCACTTGTACTATTCATTTCATTAACACAACCAACCCAATCCTCATCTATATAAGCATTTAATGTGAAATCATTATCCGGTGTGCCTCTTAAATATCTTGATATTCTCTTCACTACTACAACATGTGTTTCTTTAGGATCTTGAAATTTAGCAACAAGACAAACTACATGCATGATATCTGGTCTAGTAGTAGTTAAATATAGCATTACACCAATCATATATCTATACCTTCTTTGATCAACCTTAGGTGAATCATCATCTTTGTTTAATTTACAACTAGTCACCATAGGATTACATACCAGTTTGGATTAATCCATTCCAAACTTCTTCAACATTTTTTTAACATACTTTGACCATGAAATTAAAATCCCTTTATCAGCTTGATTAATTTGTAGCCCAAGAAAGAAATTCATCACCCCAAACATTGACATCTCAAATTATTTCTACATTTCTTCAGCAAACTTCTTGCACATAGCCTCATTTCCACCAAAGATAATATCATCCACATACACAACTACTATCAGGATTTTGCCTTCTTCAATTTTAAAGTAAAGATTACTATTTGTGGGACCCTTGGTGAAACCTTGTTGTATCAAGTACCTATCCAACCTTGCATACCAAGCTCTGGGAGATTGCTTTAAACCATATAGTGTCTTCTTCAACTTACATACCATGTCCAATTGATCTGATAATTGAAAACATTTTAGTTGTTCCATATAAACCTCTTCTTCCAATTCTCCATTTAAAAAGGTAGACTTTACATCCATCTAATAGACCTTAAAATATTTGTGTTTCAAATGTAAAAAACATTTTGGTAGTTTTCATCCTAGCCACAGGAGAAAAATTCTCCTCAAAATCTATGCCTTCTACTTGTGAGTAACCTTTACACACAAGTCTTTCTTTGTTCCTAACAACTTCTCCATTCTCATTCAGCTTGTTCCTGAACACCCATTTATTTCCAATTATGTTCTTGTTTGCCAATCTAGGGACCAATTCCCATGTTTGATTATTCTCTATCTACATAAGTTCTTCTTCCATTGCCTTTATCCAATGTTCATCCTTACATGATTCACTTACTAATTTAGGTTCAACTTTAGAAAGAAAGAAAAAGTTTACCTCAACTTTAGTAGCTTTGCTTCTTGTCAATAACCTTTCCTCTTATCTCCAATAATCTGATCTTCAGAATGATTCTTTTGCACATACTTAGGGGTTTTATGGGTCTTCTCTAGAGCTTCTTCCTCTTAATTTTGTACCTCTTGTTCACCAATTATTCATTCTAGCCAATTATTCCTTCTACTCTTTTGTAATTAGGTTTATCTAACACATATCCATCTATTGTAATAGAACTCTACAAATATTCATCAATTTTAACATTTGTACTCTCAACTATCTTTATCAACCTTTTTTTGTAACATCTATAAGTTTTTCTCTTAATAGAATATCTAAGGAATATACCTTCATCAGACCTTATATCAAAATTTCCTAAGTTTTCTTCATCTCTTTTGATATAGCATTTGCTTCCTAACACTCTAAACTACTTCACAGTAGGAATCTTTCCATACCATAGCTCATAAGGAGTCTTTGTGTTGTTAGGTATAGCTTGAACTCTGTTAAGTATGTAAATAGTAGTGTGAATAGCTTCTCTCTAGTATACATATGGTAGATTTTCCTCTTTCATCATAGACCTTGCAACTTACTGAATAGTTACATTTTTCCTTTCAACAACTCCATTTTACTAAGGAGTTCTAGGGGAAAATAAATGCCTCTTTATTCCATGAACTTAACAAAACATGTAAAACTCATTGGAGGTGAATTCACCACTTCTATCAAACCTTAAACACCTCATTTTCAAATCTATTTCATTCTCAACCAAAGCTTTAAATGCCTTAAATCTATCTAATGCATCAGATTTCTCTCTAAGAAAAGTAACCCATGTCATTCTAGAGTAATCATCAATCAAAAGCATAAAGTACGTATCACCTTCTAGACTTATCACCCTTGTAGGACCACAAAGATCTATATGCAGTAAATCCAGTAGTCTGGTAGCATATTGTTCCTTTCCATTAAAGCTACTCCTTGTTTTTTTTTCAAATTGACAACTCTCACAGACAACATTGATAGGTTTTATGATCTTAGGTAAATCTCTCATAGCATTAACCGAACTAATTATTTCCAAATTATCAAAATTCATGTGACACACCCTCTAGTGTCATAGCCAACTATCATTAATCTATGACATAAAGCAATGATCATCAACACCCTTAAGCTAATATATGTTTCCATATGTTCTCTTACCTATGCAATCGCAATTTCAGACACTTTCTATATCTCACATGCTTCATCCTTAAATACAAGATTGTATCCCTTACTACACATTTTCCAAACACTCAAGAGATTATTTCTTAAGTCTTTAACATAGTAAAAAAATTTAGTATTATGCTTGCCATCAAAACTGATTGAACCTATTCCATAAATCTTAGCTCCTAAATCATCTAAAAATTTAACTAATCTACCATCATACTTTTTAAGTTTAAAAAAATTACTTTTGCCTACAATCATATGATTAGAGCAGCTTGTAGTTAGGGAAAATAAGATATAAAACTAAAACAACAAGACATCAAAACCCTAACTAGCACAATAGAGTATGAGCAAGCATGAAAATCAAAATAACAAGTGAATGCAAACCCAAATCCACGCTAAACCCAATTTATCTCCATTGCTCTTCTCAACCTCACATGAAAATGCAAGACTTCGAAGGATTGTTGATGGAGGAATGTTGGTTGCTCACTATTTCAGCATAACATTAAGATGAAGATGATAGATGGTAGAGGATAGATAGATGAGAAGATTGAAAGAATTTTGGTAGAGTGAGTATACTAGAAGAAGATCGATGTCAAATGGCTTGTTTGAGGCTAGATTTATAGGCAAGAGCTGATATGATTTGATGGCTAAGATTAAAATTCAATTATGTGATGTGTAAGGCTAGGATTAAAAGTTGATTTTAATTCTTATGATGCACATTAAGTGGGTTATGACATGAGGTTAAAATTAGGATGTGAGGGAATAAGAGGGATTCTCATAATTTAAATAATAAAATTATTTAAATTATTTGTGCATGTGAAAAGTTGTAGTCATGTGACACATGTTGCAATGTGGTAATAAGTGATGGATTAATTCAAATATTTAATTTGAATTATTTTGAGACACGTGAAGGGGAATTAATTAAATAAATGAGATTTATTTAATTAAATGGGAAGGTGATTAAGTGGAATAAATGGGATAAGTGGGATAATGTAATGACCTAGGGTAAAATATTACAAGATGTCTTACAAGGTCATGTATTGACTAGGTAATGTTATTACATGGACAATTTTGGGTGTCTACACAGCCACTATCAACTACCCAATAATTCTTCTCTTCTTTGACATGAAAACCTGAAACCAAAGTACCTTCAACCTTATCTTTCTTCTCTGGTATACTTTCCTTCACACAAATTTTAGGGTTAGCAAAACTAGATTCAACTTTTATATCCAAAAACATAAATTCATTATCATCAAAGTCTCCATAATCAGATTCATCAGTAGAAATACTAGCATCTTCTCTCACATAGTAAGCTTTCTTAATCATCTTTCATTTATTTCCTTTTTTCTTATTTTTTATAGCTCTCATTGGACATCTAGAAGCATAATGACCTATCTCACCATAGTTAAAACATTTGAAAGGTAATTTACCTTGATACTTACCAATGCCATTTTTCATCTTCCTCACAAAGTTAGCTTCCAGATCATCAAGATCTTCTTCTCCCAATTCTTCAACCTTCTATGATTTCTCAGCCTTGAAATCAGACTCTACTTTTGTTTCTTTCTTCATTTTCCTCATTTCAAATGCAATTAGAATACCAATCAACTCATCTTTGGAATATTTATCAAAATCAACTATTTCCTCAATAGCAGATACCTTTTCATTGTAAAAATCCAAAAGAGATCTGATAATTTTCTTCACCACTTTAGATTCTTTAACTATTGCACCAAGACCTCTCATATCACTTACTAGTTCATCAATTCTTTGAATGTAGCCTCTAATTGTTTCATCCTCAGACATATGCATCATTTCAAAATGTTCCTTCAAGTTCTGCAACTTCACTTGCTTGACCTTCATATATCCTTCATAAATGCTTTCTAACTTATCTCAAACTTCTTTAGCAATCTTCAAACTCATAACTTTAACTAATTCAATTTTTGAAAGACAATTTCTAATAATGTACCTTTCCTTAGCATTGATCTCATGTGCCTTGACCTTTGCACTTGCACTCAAACCATTCAGAGGTGGAGTGTATGGAGTCTAATAGGCCTTCTCAATTTCATATCCTTGAGTGCACAAATATCCGTCCATCTATGTTTTCCAAAATGTGTAATTTGTGCCATCGAATCTAAGGTATTCCAAAGGAATCTTGTTCACTATTCCAGATCAACCTCAAGTAGTTAAGCTCTTCTTCAAGGACCCTTTCTCTGATGTACCAATTGTTGAAATGAACAAGACAACTAAGAGGGGGGTTGAATCAATTGTAGCAAATTAAACATTCAAAACCCTCAGTAGTAAGCAAATCCATAAGCATTCATTAAATCCTTATTATGTTAGATTGATTAAACATGAAATGCAGATAAGAGAAACTAAAATCACAACACCACACACATGAGAACACTAGATTTACATGAAAAACCCAACGAGGGAAAATCCATAGTGAGGATTAGCTCACAATATAAGTAATAGCAAAACTAGTACAAAGAGGATCACTGCTAGAATATGACACACTATCCAAAAAGGATCACTACCACAAAAGGAATACAAGAAGATAGAAGAAGAATGTTACACAAAGAAACACTTCTCAATGCAATAAGGAGTCCACCACAATTTCTCAAACACTTTCATAGTCTGACAATAATATTTTGAATGCCTTCAGCTCACTGCCTTCAAGAACCCTAACATGAAGTTCACACTGATCTTCTCAAATTTGCATCACATACACTTTAATCACATCACTCTTCACATATATCTTGCTTCTTATTCCTTCCTTCACATTTATTACATCAACGCCATTGATATTTATATCAACCTCTACCTCAAAACTTTCTCCAATGTCGGCCACACTAGTCGTTGTACATTCAAATTCAAACTAGGTTAGCACCCAAACATTCCCATAGTGGATAGGCCTACATAAACGCTTAGTTAGGACCTAAATAGATCCAAATATACCTTAAAATGCTTCCACAATCCTTGAATATAGTGTTAAACACAAGGCCGACCAACACTCATGCAAAACACCATAAACATTAAGTACACACTTCCTTAGATCAAGCTAAAAATTTTGGAAAACATAATTTACTTGAATTCTATCCATAACAATCCATGAACAAATTAAGTTTCATTGAATACATCATCCAAGCTTGTATCAACAAATACTTTAACTTAGGATAACTAATAACCCTTGTTTGTATACTAACAATTGAAACTTACACTCTGCTGCATCAAATCAAGTAAGAACTTGATCATAGAAAGATAAAGATATTATAAGCAACTTCCCAAATCCACACAACCTAAATCCAAATAGCAGAGAAACGTGGAGCAAACAAATTTATCCAAGACAACAAAAAAAGTCATTGAACAATTGATTCACACGCTAGTGAAAATATCACACTATATAATGATCCAGAAACCCAAATTCTTAATATAGCAAACTTTTTCAACCTTGAATAACCTGTAAGATTTTTAAATGCATATCATCAACATAGAAAGAACATGGGGCACAATACAAGAGCTCATTATGAATGTTTGCACAACATAATTTACTATGTTTATTAAATTTTCTCAAAAACACTTGGAAACCAAGTACCAAAACCATCATCTTAGCTCATTACTTCATCTTCAGACTCTACAACAAAAGAATAGCTCCATGTACTCACAATATTTCCTCAAGGTATCAACTACACATGCACAACCTTTTTTCCTCTTTTCACAATTTTCTCAATATCCTCAACATCTTCATCCCATAGTTGACATCAATGGCAACACCAATCAATAGACTTCTTGTTGAAATTAATGACAACACAATTATTCTTGCATCATAAGGTAGATTCACCCCCCCCCCTCTTAGTTGTCTTGTGCATTCAAAAACAGGTATCAAAGCAAGGTTCCTTGAAAGAAGACTTAACCGCTTAAGGTAGATCTAGGATCGTGCAAAAGAAAGAGATCCCAATATTTGATGGAATGGATTATGCATTTTGGAAGACAATGATGGAAGAATTTTTGGTTTATCTTGGATATGATGTCTACTAGAAGTCTTATAAGACTGGATACACTAAACCTACAAATGGTCCAAGTACTATTGATGAGATCAAATCCTATGAAATCAATGGTAAATCAAGGTAAGCTCTCTTAAATAGTCTTTCAAATTTTGAATTGGTGAAAGTTATGAGTCTAAAAACTGCTAAACAAATTTGGGAAAAGTTAGAAAGCATTTATGAAGAAGATAATAAGGTCAAAGAAGCTAATATGCATAATCTGAAGATCATGTTTGAGAACTTGTAGATGTATGGAGAATAAAATGTTACAAGCTATATGTGAATGGTAGATGAAGTGGTTAGCTCCATCAGAGGTCTTGGTGGTGAACTCAAAGAACCATAAATAGTAAAGAAAATTATCAAAACTCTTCCTAAATCTTATAGTCATAAAGTTTCTACTATTGAAGAATTTGAAACTTGAATCAATATACCAGAGATCAGTTGTATGGCTCTTTAACTACTTTTGAGATGAAATAATTTGGTACAAATAGTGGTGCAAAGGTTGAGATTGGATTTTAAGACTGGGAAATTAGAGGAGATCAAGGAATTAGATCAAGAGGATCTTGATGATATAGAAGCTAACTTTTAAAGGAGAATGAAGAAGGGTATTGGTTATTAAAATGGTAAGTTTCCTTTCAAATGTTTCAATTGTGGAAATATAGGTCACTATGCCTCAATATTTCCCAATAGAGTTTTGAATAAAAAAACAAGGAGAACAAAGGTAAGATGATTAAGAAAAGTTATTATGTTAGAGAAGATGCAAGTATTTTTGATGATAAATCAAATTATAGAGATGAAGATGATGAATTCTTTTTCATGGATTTAAGAGATGGATTTTTTTATACTAACTTTGAGAGATGTATGAAGGAAATGCCTCCAAGGACAAAGGATAAGACTGAAGGTACTTTGGTATCTAATTTTCATACTAGAAAGGAAAAGAACTACTGGATCATTGATAGTGGATTCTCTAATCATATGATCGATGACAAGAGTAAGCTTGTTAAACTTCAGAAGTATGACAGAGGATGTGTTAGATTTTGTGATGATACATCTGCTAAGATATGTGGAAAAGGTTCTATCAATTTTCATGGAAAGCATAGTATTAATTATGTTTAATATGTTAAGTGTTTAAGGCATAACCTTTTGAGTGTTGGACAAATGTGTATCAAAGGATACAATCTTATGTTTCAAGATGATGGATGTGAGATTAGAAATGGATCTAGAATTGTGGTTGTTGTTGTAAGAAGGATAGTTGGAAATGTTTATCAACTTATGGGTGCTAATGTTCATTACTTTATGACTCATATTAATGAAAGTTGGTTATGGTACAGAAGTATATGTCACATCAATTTTGATAACCTAGTGATAATAGTTAATTTCAAGCTATGAGAGATCTACCAAATATTACAATCCTATCAATTATGTCTGTAAAGAATGTCAAATTGGAAAGCAAGCAAGAAGAAGCTTGAAATTCAGAGAATAATCTACTACCAGACTAATGGAATTAGTGCATACAGATCTGCATGGTCCTACAAGAGGAAGAAGTCTTCAAGGTGATAGGAATTTCATTCTATTAATTGATGATTATTCTAGAATGATGGATTACTTTTCTCAAAGAAAAATTAGAAGCTCTAGACAAGTTTGAAGCATTTAAAGTTATGGTTGAGAATGAAATGGATATGGAAATCAAATGTTTGAGATTTGACAAAGGTGGAGAATTCACCTCCAATGAGTTTAACATATTTTGTGAAGATCATGGCATAAAGATGCACTTGCATGCCCCTAGGACTCCTTAGCAAAATAGAATAGTTGAAAGAAAGAGTAGAAATGTTCAAGACAACAAGAAAAATGATGAAAGAGGCAAATCTACCTAAAGTCTACTAGAGAGAAGCAATTCATACTATAGTTTATATACTTAATAAAGTTTAAACAAGAGAAAATAGTACAAAGACTCCCTATGAGCTATGGTATGGAAGGATTCCTATTGTCAAGTACTTCAAAGTATTTGGAAGAAAATTTTATATCAGAAGAGATGAAGATAACCTAGGAAAGTTTGATGAAGGTATCTTCCTTGGATATTCTACTAGAAGCAAATCCTACCGATGCTACAAAAAGTGATTGAGAAAGATTATTGAGAGTGCATGTGTCAAGGTTGATGAATATTTATAGAATAATTCAATGATGATAGATGGATATGAATTAGATGAGTCTTCTTGCAAAGAAGAAAAAGAAAGAGAAGTACATATTGAAGAAGAAGAAGAAGCTCCAAAAAATACACCCAAATCTCCTAAGTATGTGCAAAAGAATCATTTTGAAGATTAAATCATTGGAGATAAGAGAAATGGTTTACTAACAAGAAGGAAAGCTATTGAAGAACATATAAATCTATGTTTTATTTTTTGAGCTGAACCTAAAATAGTGATTGACGAATGCAAGGATGAATATTGGATCAAGGTTATGGAAGAAGAACTATTGTAGATTGAGAAGAATAAGACTTGGGAACTTGTCCCAAGACCAACAAAAAAAATGTAATTGGAACTATGTGGGTGTTTAGAAACAAACTAAATGAGAATGGATTTGTAAGAAACAAGGCAAAGCTTGTGTGTAAAGGGTATTCACAAGTTGAAGGAATAGATTTTGAGAAAATTTTCTATGGTGGCAAGAATTGAAGCTATCAATATTTTTTCAGATTTTGTAGCACATAAGGATTTTAAATTTTACCAAATGGATGTGAAGTTTCCTTTCTTAAATGGAGAATTGGAAGAAGAGGTATACATAGAACAACTAGAAAGATTTTAGTTATCAAAAAAATCAGATATGGTCTGCAAATTAAAGAAGCTATTATATGGATTGAAGCAAGCTCCTAGAACTTGGTATACAAGGAAGGATAAGTATTTGACACAACAAGGATTCAATAAATATGTCGTAGATAGAAATATTTACTTTAAAGTTGAAAAGGATAAAATCTTGATTTTAGTTGTATATGTTGATGGCATACTCTTTGGAGGCAATGAAACTATGTGAAAGAAGTTTGTAGAGGAAATGAAAAAAGAGTTTGAAATGTCTATGTTTGGGGGGATTAATTTCTTCCTTGGATTACAAATAAATTAGATAGACAAAGGTATTTTTATTTCACAATTAAAGTATGTTAAGGAAATGCTAAAGAAGTTTGGAATGGAAGATTCAAAACTAGTGTGTACTCCTATGGCTACTAGTTGCAAGATGAGTAAGCATGATGAATCTCCTAAGGCTGATCAGAGCAAGTATAGATCAATGATTAGTGGATTGCTATATCTAACTACTACAAGACTAGATATCATGCATGTAATTTTTATTTTGGTTATATTTTAAGAAGATCCTAAAGAGTCACATGTTGCAGTAGTGAAGAGGATATTCAGATACTTAAAGGGCACTTTGGATCATGGCTTGTGGTATCCAAAGGATAAAATTTTTACTTTGAGTGCTTACATAGATGAAGATTGAGTTGGTTGTGTGGATGATAGGAAAAGTACAATTGGTGGTGAATTATTTCTCAGATGCAAATTGGTTTCATGGCTAAGAAAGAAACAAGATTCAATATCTTTATCTACTATATTGGCATAATACATTGTTGCAACATCATGTTGCACACAAGTGTTGTGGATGAGGAAAACATTGAAGGATATTAGGGTGGTATATGATGAACAAATTTCTATCTTCTATGATAACACAAGTGCTATCAATATTTCAAATAATCTGATAATGCATTCAAGGATAAAATATATCTCAACCCAGTATCACTTTCTATGAGAGAAGGTTGTGGAAAATGAAGTAAATCTTGAGTATGTTCCTACAAAGGATCATGTTGTTGATATATTCACTAAGGCTCTTCCCAAGGATACATTTGAGTATCTTCGAGAGAATTTGAGGGTTATTTCCCCTCCTTCTTTGAACTAGATGCACAAGGAGATGCATTGATCTAGTCAATTTCAAGATCCTTTTTTTTTTGTACTGATGTTGGAGGCTACCTCTCAAGTGGAGGCTACCTCTCAAGGGGAGTAGGTAGTAGCATTTTTGGTTGTTGTAGTTACGGGTAGTGTGTTTTGTCATATGCAGTGGTTGTTGATTGGTGCAGTATGGTGTTTGTTCCTATGGGAGAGCATATTGAGTAGTAAAGAAATAAAAGTTATAGAGCAGTTGAGAGAACGTTGATTGATGTCAAACAAGAAGTTCAAGAGAAATTCAAGTAATATAAATATTTTTTCCTTTTCCATTAATGTCAAAGGGGGAGAGAGATTCATGTAAAAAAGAATATGGTTAATGGGGAGAGAGTAATATGAAAATACAAGGAAAAGAGAATCATGTATAAAGGGGGAGGTAACATATGAAAAAGATAAGTTGGGAGAAAGCAATAAGTGTGTTGTGAAAGAAAAGAGAAAAGGAAATAGATTTGGAGCAGAGCTATTATGTCTTTGATGGTTTTTCATATCATGTGTTGCCATCAATGACAAAGGGGAAGATTGTTGCAAGTATGAGTATTTGGTGTTTTCATTGATGTCAAAAATCCTTTGTTGTCATCGGTTTCAACTATATGAGAAGAAGATTGTTGCAAGAGTATGTGTAGTTGTTGGTACTATTGTTGCATTGATGATGCTTTGGTTAGTTGCATTATGTTGTCATTAGTAAGCTATTGATGTCAACTTATAGTGTTTCTTTGATAAGCTTCTTTCTATGGTTGAGAAAGTAATGGAGATGATGAGGATGTGTTCCTTGTGCTTGGTTTCCAAGTGCTTTTCAGAAAATTTGAGAAAAAGAGGAAATAGTGTGTTGCAGTTTTGTTTTGGATTGAAGAGTAGTATTTTGGTGTTGCTCTGCATTTCTTCTAGGTTGAATATCTTCCTATGTGTCTTATATATGTTGATTATACATGTTCATAGGTGGTATAGTCAGAATTTGGTGTGTTGGATCATTATACAAAAGAAGTTGTGTTCACCAATGTGTGAATAGTGTATTGTAGAGGTGTTTGTGAGAAATTTTTTTGCTACATGTTTCTCTACAAATTGGTTTTAAGTCTTGTAGATCTGAAATTGTGTTGATAACGTTGATATCTTTCTTCAGTCAAAGTTACTTGAGGTTTGGTGCTTTGGAAGTTAGTTTCTTAAGTTATAGTGTATGACAGAGTTGTCTAAGTGTACTGGGTGTGTACATTCTTTAGGTAAAAGATGTTGTGAAGGAGTTTGTTGATTTTTAAGGTTTTGTGGAATATTCTAGATTGTGTTCAAGTGGCATTTGTTCTTTGTGGGTTGTTATTGGTTCCAAGGAAGTGTGTGCTTAAAATTTTAATGGTGTTTACATAGGTAACAACCGACCTTGGTGTTTACACTAATTGTGGTGGATTTTTAGTGTTTGTAGAAGCACTTTGTAGCATGGTGTTATAGATTTGGATCTATGATAAGGAGTGGTGTTGTCCACCTTCACTTCTATCCACCAAGAAAGTGTTTTGGTGCTGACCTAATCTGAATTTACATGATTGAGGTGCATAGCTGACCTTGGAGAATGGTTTCAAGGTTTAAGATGATATAAATATGAGTTGAGTTGTTGAGGGATACAAAGATAGATAAGTATGATGCGAATGATATAAATTTTAGAGTTTTAGAGTAAAAATTTGGGAAGTGGAGTGTGAGCTTTCATGTGTTAGATTGTTGGATGTAGTGAGCATAAGGTGTCTATAATTATTCAGTTATGTTGTGAAGGTGTTGATATTGTGGTGGATTTCTCTATTGCATTGAGATGGATTTATTTGTGTAACACTCTTCTCTATCTTATTTTATATTTTGGTAGTGAGCCTTTCTTTCCTTAGGTAGTAATCCCTCCAACAGTGAGCCCTATTGTATTCAATGTTGATATTACTTTATATTGTGAGCTAACACTCACCGTGCTTTTTCCCATCTTGGGTTTTCCACATAAATCTGGTGTTCTCTTGTGCATTGTGTTGATTTGATTCAATTTCTATTATTTGATTTTCATGATTAAGGGTTAATTAAATGAATGTGGATCTAAATTTTTGTGAGGGTTTTGAATCTTTAAGGTACAATTGATTCACCCCCCTCTTAGTTGTCTTGTGCATTCAAGAGAGGCCACCTCAATATCCTCATTAACAAGCTCTTATGAGGCTAGTGTCATTGATATAAAAAATATGGATGAAAAAGTGGGAATTTCCTCTATCGATCCTAGCATACACTTCTCTAGGGTGAAGTGTTTTGATTGATTGGAAGAAGGTGGATGAACTAGGGAGCCATTTCCAACCTCTGAAATAGGGGTAGTGAAAAACTCTAGGGAAGTAGGATATATTTTTTTCATAAGAATAGAATAGGTCAATCTAGAATGATATGTAGTAGAAGAAGAAGATTTCTTATAGTCCTATCCTTTAGAGAGAGGAAATTCTTTGATTTTCACTTAAGAGCAAGATGTGGGATTCTTTCATTAAAGGTAGAAGAAGGAGAAGGAGCCATAGTAGACACAACCTTTGTGTGAGGAATATTTACGGGCTCAGGAAAACGAGGAAGATCAAGTAGGGAAGTGATTAAAGGAGGATCCGAAGGAGTGATAAACACATGCGCCCACTTAGGGTGAGGTTCATCAAGATCCATCGATGAAACCAAAAGAAAGACTTAAGAAATAGGATTAGATGTGGAGATAGAGATAACAAGAGTGAAAGAAGAGATATAAAGTTCATCCTCGATCTTTTGAAAGGCCTCACATTCCTGAGAAAATGTTCGTCGGTGATTTTTATGATCACATACAAGTCAGTTTCAAGATTTATGACCACTAGGAATATCAACCTAAGAAGACTCTAGGATTTGTTGGTCCACTAGAGGAGTAGTCTTTGTAGTCATTGTTGATAGAAGAGTAGGTTCCTAAAGAGGAATAGGAGGAGGAAAAAAGATAGAGACGAGGGGCCTTAGCCATGAGCTCCTTTCATTTTTCTACATTGGAAGAAGGTGGAGGAATGGGAACATTCCTTAGAGGTAAATATGTAGGAGCAACAAAGGAAGGACCAACTCCAATTGTGTGCTTCCCCTTACCATATAGGGTGGGTTGAGGAACTGTGGGAAAGACAAGGATTTGGGAGACTTGAGGTTGAGATTTCTTCAACACAAGTTCCTTTACCTTTCTTGTAATACGAACAATAGAAGTAACAAAGGACACTATTGGAAGTTGTGAAATTCTAGATGAGGAAAAAGGCCTACGTGTGCGAGAATGCTTATCTATAGCCTTTGAAGAAGAAGGCATAGAAGATGAAGCACACTATTGCACATGCATAGAGGCCTTCATTTAAATGGAATGAGAAGAAAGTGGAAAAGTAGCATTAGGTTCCAAAACTCCTATCTTGTAGTTGTAGTAGGCCCTATAGAAAATTTCTTCATGGGGTGGTAAAGGTCTAATAGGAGTAGGCCAAAAATGATCTAAGGAGAAGCCCTCATGCGACATAAGAGATTTATATCCTATGTCATGGATGGTATGGATTGTACCATCGTGAGGTAATTTTAGGAATTTTTGGGTTATTGAAGCGATCACATTCAAGGAGACTAACCATGGAATACCTAGTCTTACTTTGAATTGGTCAAACTCAGGAATGATGACCAATTTTTCATCAAAAACTTGACGTGTAAATCACCAAACCACTTGAAACTAAAAATTCCCACACATCTAACATGTCCAAGAACTTCCTGAAATCTACAAAACATAATGGTCATCTCCAAACACAACATGAACTCTGTAACTATAACTTTGACCCTACTTAGTTTGATACTCTGTCATTAATATCTTCTATTGTGGAAGACATAAAACCCTAAAAATTTGGATGTGGACTCCTTCAATACGTACCATTATTACCTCAAAATTGTGTGATAAGATAATGCAATGTAGAACAATAAAAACCATAAATTGTTCCTCTATTACATTGAAAATACACTATCTTAGTCTAGGACATAGCCAATTTCCCAAAAACACTTGGTATTCTTTGGAATATATACATACTAATACACCATCAATTCTACAATGAGTTGACATTGATGACAACACCAAACACCATCATGCTCATGTTGCCAACAATCTCCCCCTTTGTCATTGATGGCAACAGACTTCTCTACTTACACCCTCTTTAACATCAAGGGAAAAGGGTAGTAAATCTGCATTACATACCCTTATTGATATATCTACATGAGAATAGATCCCCTTGGCTATGTTATTCATCACCAAAAAGACAAAAATGTAGCACAACACCATCTACTAACTCTGTAAATGCACATTGAGATCAAATAATTTCTATACAATTTAAAAATATATGCCTTAATTGGATGACGGCAATATACCCTTATATGTTAACTTTAATTTTGTAAGGTGTACCTCTAAATCCTTCTTGTTGAAAGAAATCATGTAGCTCTAGCTTTCAAATTATACATAGAGGTCTTCTCCTCCTCCCAGAGATCTAGAAACTGTTGTCTTTTGCATAATTTTTTTTCAGCATTGTCTAAAGCTTCAGTTAAAGATGTAAGCCTTAGACTTACCATATCCCAGAGTTGATTGTATTGCACTATAAGTTTCTCTTTACTCCTACAATAAAAAAAATTGAGTGTGTATATTTTTAGTGATCACTCTAGTTACTTCATCCCCATCATTCACTAGATCATATACACCTGAGGCCTAAGAAATTTGGGACTCAATTGATTCCATCTGATCCTTTATAGTGTTCATAGACAATGGCCATTTCAAATAAAATTCGAACAATAGTTTGGCTTCCTCCAAACTCTTTTGAACATCCTTCAAGTTGCATTGCAACTTAGTATGTGCAATAGCACATATATCTGAGGCATCAGTTAGCCTCTTATCATTCAATTTATTTTCTACTTCCTTCTTTGTCTTCTCTTCCAGACTTGGAGAGTACTCCTTAAAAGAATATAGCATTGACTTCAATTGTTGTACACCTGGTAAAGAAGTATCAATGGATACTCTGGGAAGGCCTTCTTGTAAAAACTTGACTGCCTCATCGACTAACTATGTGCCTTTTTGGTGAGTTTGTAGTATCTCCTTTCTTGCAGAAGCATGGAAAACATCACCAAGCTACAACTTATGGAGAGGATAAATCTTTTCTAAGTCCACTTGGCATTGTTGCTTTGTAATTTGCAGCAGTTGTGTAGACACCACTAGTTGGAATTGCATTTGCAGATCCAAAAGATCTTTGAATGAATCTTCGGAGAGTGCAGAGAAATCATATCCTATTTTTGTGCTTTCTTCTGCATGTTTATCATTCTTCTCCTTCTCTCCACTATTAGAAAACTTTTTTGTAGTCTTCTCAACTTCCAAAGGAGGCATAATTTTTTCCTTTTGATCTTCTATATTCTTTGTGACTCCTTGCTCATCATCTTTTCTCTACTCAAAAGTTATTTCCCATCCAAAGGGATATTATATGCCATCATTTCTCTTTACTCATGCTCATGTTGCTCTTTGACTAGTTCATTGCTTTTCAGGATGGATGTGTCTTGTTGCATTTTATCTTCATCACCCAAAGAGGCTCCCAATTCTTTAAGAAGTATTTCAGTTGATTTTATTGTTTCTTCCATTAGCTTCTCTATATCATCCTTATCTTTTCCCATAAGAGTATTTACCCTTTTCTTTGTCCTAAATTCTTGGGCTTGCAATTGAGATAACTTAACTTTTTCTTCATGAGTTAATGAGGAACCAATATTCTCCAAGGAAAAATATTTCACCTTTTCATCTTTTACAACTACCTTATATCTTCTTGTCTTGCACTCAATACTCCTTATAGATCATCCAACAACTGGTTCACTATCTCACCTAGGCCAACATTGAAAGTCATCGTGTATTTGACAATGGCCTCTTCAATTGTTTCCTTATCTGTATTATTGGCATTTGGATACAATTCAGCTATATCCTTCAAGATTGCAAGCTCTGCTCTATGATTGAATAGTGCATCAAGCTTCATGGGAATATTCTCATAGCCCATAGGTGTCTTCTCTTACTCCTTTCCCCTTTTTGTACTAGTCTCTTCTTGAAAGACTTTTGATTTCCTTTTGTACACCAATTATACTTCTTCCTCTCCATGTTCTTCTTATGAACTGATATACTTATCTCTTTTTTTTTTCTTATTTCTTTCTTCTCTTTGGAGCCTTTTGTTGCATAGGGATGCTATATGTGTCTATCTTCTTAGAGCTACTTGATTTTTTTGTTTCGAAGGACTTTAAAATAGCAGGTGTGGAGGTTGAGGTCCTGTCTAACCTTCTTGTTCTTAGTGTAGTTTGTGGAGGAGAATATGTCCTTTAGAATTTTCTATAGGATCCATAGGGGTACCAAATTCCCTTTCCAATTCAACTTTCATCTATCCAACCTTTTCTTCAATATCCTTCTTTTTCTTTTCTAGGTTCTCTTTTGCACTCTTATTGATCATTTTATTTGTGATCTCTTCATGTGTACCAAACCTATCAACTATTATATCTCTAGGCTTGCTTAATACAAGCTCTACAAGGCCAATCCAATCAGACTCAGCTACCTCATAAGGAAACTCTGAAGCCCAAATAGTTTTGGGTTCAATTGCTTCCATGTAGAAATTATCTCTGCTAAGAATAAATGTTATTTCATTCTTATGCTTTTTCACAACTTTATCTGAAATTATTTCTCTCTTGCACCTGTGCTTGAAAGGTTTTGAAACATTCCCATGACATTGAATCATGAGACTTTTCATTTACAAATCTCCTCAAATGGTCTATAATTTAAATAGCTATAGGGATATTGTCTTGTCATACTACATACTTCACTCTAGGCAACTCATTGAGAAAGTAAAACATTAAGAAAATAATGAGAGTACTATACCAAAAAGTGTACCTTTTCTCCTTTGTCCTTTGTAAATTTACTAACACATGCAATAATAGGAGCTCAAATAGATCAAAGTCTTTACCATCTCTCACCATTTGATATGTGGTGTGAATCACGGTGGACATGGTAGAACCTACTGATCTATCTATGTAGAATATCTTGTAAGTGATCATCATTGTGGCATATCTGAATACCAAGTATTTTATATCATCCACTATAAGTGCATGCTTGTCAAATTTGGCTTCGGTAAGCTTCATCACAACTCCATTCTTCATCACCTTCAATGTCAAGATAGGTCTTGTGGATCTCAAGCTAGTCATAATCCTTATTGCTTCTTGTTTTATCATATGTGGCATGTCCAGCGACATAAATTCATCATGTATTCTACTCAAAACAAACATCACCCATTCATCTTCAAAAAAAAAGTTGGGAAACTTTGTCCATATATCCATTTTTTTCTCTAAAAAGATGGAATACTCTATTTTCAACTGGAAATCATCTCTAGTTAGCACATTGTTCGTAAAGTTCGATAGATTTAAATGATTATATTCACCCATCCATGAATGAATATAAATTCACACATCTTTTATGTGCAACACATTTATAGGAATCCTAAAAATGCACCTTCTTTATCTATTTCCATTGATTTGTGTGGGTGCTTATTAAATTTAGGCATTGGCCTCTCAACCACATCAACAACCTAAGGAATAAACATTATGAACTTCTATGGACTAGGATTTGCAAGAGATTGTAAATACCTTGTGGAATTTTGTTGGTAGGGTTTCGTTCAACACTCTAGAGTTGATTCAGATTGTGTTTTCCTTGCTCTCATCTTTTAATTGCTCAAACACAAATGCCTTTAGAATATACAAAATGAAATATAAACACTTTACCTATGACCTAAAATGTGGATTAAATGCAACAGCAAAAATTTAGGTCAAAATACTATCAAGATTTATGTGTATCATCATGGGCACTTCTAAATACTTTGCAAATCTTTGCATCAAGACATTTCTCACTAGACATTCATTAATGGATCAATCATATCAATTGATTCATGCACCAATATGTTGAAGATGTTATCATCTCATCTTTCGCAAGGATCTAGAATTTTTTTGTTAAAACCCCCTGATCCAATGCTTTCTATCTAGTTTTCAAAGGAATCATTTGCACTAGAATTTGGAATATACTCATTATTCGTGTCATTCTCTCTTTTTTTCTTCTAGATCTTGTTCATCTCCTTCTTTTCTTCAACCAGATCAATCTTCTTTTGTGAAATAGAGGATTTCACATTCTTTCCTTTGCAAAACTTAGCCATGTGTCTTGGTTTATTAAATTTATAACATATGCCACCTTGTTGCGGAGAAAATTTACTTCTTTTCATTTTATATTTGCATTCAAAAGCTTTATTCCCAAACCCATTGCATGAGTAACATTAACCATGGAATGATCGAGACACCATGACATTATTGTAACCATTCATCATCTATCTTCGGTATTGACTAGCCTTATGACCAAATCTATTGCATGCATAGCATTGACCAAATAATGATTTAAAATTTTGATTCATCTTGCTTTTACATTCTACATCTCTATGCCTAAATTTATTGCAAGAATAAAAATGACCTTTAAAATATGGATAACTTTGTGTAGTTTGTTTTTTGAGAGGAGGTCTCTTGAAATATTTCTTTTGGTTCTGGATATGTTTGATATTTATCTTCTTATCTCCAATATTCCTTTGTTCATTATAATCCTTCTCAACATTGTTTGGAGTTTGATTTTCCTTTGAGCTTTCTCCTTTTTCAAACCCTAATCCTTCTTCAAGTCCTTATGATTTTTTTGACTAGCAAGCATATCATCAAGCAAGGTGGAGCTCTTCTTGAATTTGTATTCTTGAATCTTCAATTTCTCTAGATCTTTCCTCAAACACACAATCTCTTCTTCAAGCTTTGAGTATTCTGTAGACTTGTCTTTCAACTTGGCATTCAAGCAATCTTCAACTCTTTTCCTTCTACAATCAAAACTTTTAGATTAGTGTTTGTCTCATTTGATTGTTTGACTTGCTCATTTGTTTCCTTGAGTTGATCTTTAAATTACTTGACTTGATTCCTCAAATTCTTGATACAAACATCTGCTTCCTTAATATTTTCTTTCAAATCTCTATTCTCACATTCTACTTTATCCAAGTCATCAAGAGCAGATCTGAGTTCTCCTTCCATATCAACTTCATAGTCTTCTTCAGTAAATCCTTCCATTATAATTTGTTTCAAAGGGATAGGATACTTCCTAGTTGTCATGTATTCAATCTCCAAGATCTATCTCAGTTGTTAGGAAAATTGAAGGAACCTTGCTCTGATACCAATCGTTGAACACTCAAAATACTGAAAGGGGGGTGAATCAGTATTCCCTAAAATTCAATAACTTAAAAGTGCATTACAAGGTATCTCATTAAACATGCATAAATGGAAAGAAACAATATAAAGCATGCACCATAACAATCAACAAATGAACACTAGATTTTACATGGAAAACCCTTGAAATTGAAAAACTATATATCATAATCGACTATAATAGATCATAGTTTAAGGGACTCACTATCTATAAAATAGGAGGGTTGACTACCCAAGGAAGATCACTTCTTCCCAAATTACAAATGTACATACAAAAATGGTTCACTGCCAGAGTTTGAACTATTTATAATGCATTTGTTATATGTTGAAGACACAGTTCCTTTCTCTACTTAAAAAATTAACTTTACACACTTCATCATTCACTATCACTCTTATGCACATGTGCAAGTGTAATGTCCCTTTTTCTGAATTTTCTAAAATAGCAAATTACTATTTTAAGTAAGTTGGGTTTCCAAAAATAGCAAGTCAGGTCTTGCAACAGAACTAGGAAAATTTGTTTCTCAAGGTGAATTAATTAAGATAATTTGGGAGGTTAAATATAAAAGTTTTATGAAATATTTAATTGAGCTAAGTCGAGTGTGGGTTTTTGGAAAAAAGAAAAATGGATTTTTATTGGCTTATGAAGTGATGTGGGAAATAGAAATATCGTATTTCCCTTAGGTGCACTTGATTTTTTATTTTTCACTTAGCGGTGGGAGTTACATATTTTCATGCAATATTATTCTTTTCCCTTGGTTGTGAATTTGGGGCCCCCAACTTGGAACTTGAATTCTTCCAATAAAACATGAATTTGGATTCATTCTTGCATCATTCACGTGGTTATTTTCTGAAAAGCTATTTCTTTCTCTTCAGGGCTGATAAACCTATGAAGATAGTTCTTCAATGATGATAAAACATGGAAGAAAAAGGCTCAAGGGTAGTGGTTCCAAGGGTCTATTGGTGCAATTTCACTCATAGATTTCCATTGAGTTGAAGGCTTCCCATTTGCAGTGTTTTCCAAGCAAATTGTATGAGATTTTTAGGAGTTTTGGGGTGAATAGTTTCATATTTGATTTTAGTTTTTTGTTGGAGGTATCAATAGTATTTTGGTTGTATGTTTTTTTTTTTTGTTGTTAATAATTTTATACCTTTTATTTCATGCATATTTTAGTTTTGGTTCCTTTGGTGAATTTTGGTTTCCAACAATGTAGTTCTATAGTGCCTGCTAACACCTTATTTGGGAGTATTTTGGATTTTCATGAAATATAAGTTGCAGGAGCTCATTTCCAGTCATAATTCCATGGTTCTACTTTTTTTCTTTGTGTAAACTCATTATTTTAGCAATAAATAATTTGTCCTAAAGTTTGGTAAGTTTATCTTGAAGTTTGTGAGCTTGCAATGCATTTCAAGCTTCAAAATTGCTCAGTGTTTTGGGGATTATGTGTAGCAAATTTTTTTGGTTGATTATATTAGCCTTGATTCCATGGGTTTTCTAAAAATAATATGTATTTTTATATTATTTATTTACATTTTAAGTTTGGTGAAGTTTCAAATTAATTTGGCAGTCAAATCTCTAATTCGGGTGCATAGTTTCTGAGATTTCTTGTTAATTAATTGAGGGAACTTTAGTTTATTTGAGAAATAAGTTTCATTTGGGTATTTTAATGAGAATTAAACTTAATTTTCTTCCCCTTGCTCCAAATTTAAACTATTTTTAAAAAATATTTACTTGGGACATTACAGTGGTATCAGAGTTATGATCTTTCCAACTTGAGGGTTTCAAAGATGTAACCCACTAAATCTAATTTATTTCTTGAAGGTGGTTACTTTAGAATCACTCCCTCTTCCAACCCCATGGAAGAATTGGTTATGGATCCAACTTCTATGAGGTCTTCATAGAACAATCTGGATGAAGGTTTCAAGAATTCAATCCCCTATAGTGATTTCTTAATTCACATGTTGTTGAACATCTAGAATAATGAGAGGGGGGTGAATCAGTATTCCATAAGCCCATAATAAAATCCACTTAAACATTATCACAATTCTGACTGAATCAGAAAGAGTAAACATAGAAACAATTCAATGCAATCATACACATGAACACCAAGATTTTTACATGGAAAACCCAATGAGGGAAAAACCACAGTGAGGGTTAACTCACAATATACTATATCTGGATAAAAAATATTATGGGCCTCATTGCCAAGACTCACTATCCTTAAAAAGGCTCATAGCCTAAGTACAAAAGATGGCTCACTGCCAAGATACAATGATGGTGGCTCACTTCCAAAAGATTGAACTGATGGAATACACCTTCAATGTGTAGGATTCAATTCCACTAAAGCTCAGAATATAAAGTACTGCCTCACACAACAATCGCTCAACAAAATTGCACTGATCACAACTGATAAAGCATTTAGGCTCAGATCTTCACACACTCCTCAATCTCTTCACATTTCACATTCACTACTCATGTGTGTCTTCTTCCACTTCTCTTCCTTTCATCATACTCAAAACACCTTATATATATACAAGCATATCTTATTCATCAATTAGGTCAGCCTAATTACATGAACACAAAATAATCAAAACCTTCTTTATCAGCACCATATAAGTTTCAAACATTTTATCCATGTAGTGCATTATGCCAAGTCATCTATTAGTCTTCATAATATATTGCATTCACTAAGTCGACCAAGACTAGAATGCAATTATCCAAACCAACAAGTAATTCTCAAAGAAAACACCTTCTGATCTAAGAACACATGTAAAGACTATCAGCAAAACCGTAGCATAAGAATGTTCACTTTTGTAGAATGAGGAGTCTCGCACACAGTATACAACACACATAATAATTGTAGGATACAGAGTTAAACTCTATCAGAGATAACTTTATATTCACAGCAAAAACGTCTCTAGGATATAGCTGTTTGAATGAGTCTCATTGACTATCAAATACCAACACACTGATCCATCACAAAGGAGTATTACCAACAGAGAACAACTTCTAGTAAACCAATCAAACTTACCATATAGTTATTACCATGTTGACATCAATGACAACATAGTAATAACCAACACAACCATCCATACTTCATGCTTATGTTGCAAAGCTTCCAACAATCTCCCCCTTTGGCATTGGTGGCAACATGCATGACAAAAACTTTTCCAGTATACCGCAACTAAATACACTGACTGCTCCCCCTATCAAAACTGTTCTTCAAAAAGTTTTTCCTTTGACTCTTTATCTCTTTATCTCTCCCCCTTTGACATTAATGAAAAAAGAAGGGGTCCGATATAAATGTAAATATGCATCAAAAAGTAACTAGACTGATATAAACACAAATTCAAATTAGCCTAAAGAAGAATCTCTGAGACTCTCCAAGATAGCCTTCCATGATGCTTTACCTTCTTCCCATGAACCTTTTGCACTGACAAGAGTCTTCTAAAGTATCTCAAGTTTACTTAGTGACTCAATACCATCTGTTAAAGTATTGGGACTAAGATTGATCTCTGATAATTCACCAATATAGCCAAGAGCACTAGAAACAGAAGTATGTCTAAGTTTTATCATGTCTTTGAGTGCCACAAACTTCTTGATAACATCTATCCTTCGGTCCTGCAAAGAGAAAAATTTGTTCTGAAGCTGCACAATGTAGGACCACCTCTGATTATCTTTATCTTTTACTAACCTATATGTATCTGCCTGAGTCCTTAATTGAGGCTCAATCATCCTTATCTCATTTCTCATATCCAGTGTACTGCCAGAACAATCTAAGAAAAAGGAAAGTAGTTCATGTGCCTCTTTTTCACAACCTTGTACACTCTCCAATTCCTTCATTACTCGATCATGTGCATTTGCACATTTTCCTTTGATATCTTTCAAATTTTCTTCATTGGACCTGATTCCATAAAACATTTTAAGTCTGAAGATGTGGACCTTCAAAGTATTAACCATGCCATGAAGATTCTCCACAATAGAAATAGATGAATCAAAATTAGCATTGGGAATAACCTTCTTCAAATATTCCAAAGCTTTCTAAATGTTTATTCATTCATGCTCATGTCCAAGCTTGATTTCCTCTACACCTTCTTGCTTTACTACTCTCTTCTATTTCTTCCTTATTCTGGTCACACTACTGGAGGTACTTTCCTCATTGAGATTCTTAGGGCTTTCCAAGAGAATTTTAGCATATTTATAAATTTCAGCCTCAGGAACTTCATAATCCAATTCAGATATCCAAACTAACCTAAATTCAACTACTTCCATGTGACAAAAATTTGTAGACACAAGAAAATTTATGCTTCTGGAGTATCTTTCCACAACACTTATTGGAATCCTAAATATTTTGTTCATTCTCATCTGAAATGTTCCAAAGAATGTAGCAAGGGAAGACTCTTGTGCATCCAAATACCAAGATTTATCATAAATTTCTTGATTTGATGGGAAATAGGCTCTAAATTTGACCATTCTAACCTTCCTATTATCGGTAACTCTTTCAAAAAGTAAAAGAGTAGACAAACAACCAAATTTCCATACTAAAAATTATTCTTTCTATTCTTCTTGATCTCCTTTAAATTCTTCAAAAAAATTATGTGTAGTTCACACAAGTCATATTCCATACCTCTTGTTACCATATCAACAACAATATGCACCACAATAGTAGAAACTATAGAGTTATTGTTAGGGATACAAACTTTATGACTGATGACCATAGTAGCATACCTTATTACCGGATCAACAATCGATCTCAAACCAATCTCTTTTTCTTTAGAAATCTCACCTGTAACCTCAATTATTTCTTCCTCATTCATAGCCTTCAGTTTAGGAATTGGTCTGAAGGAACATAAACTAGTTACATCTCTAATTACTTCTCTGGTGACCAAATGTGCCTCATCAATCCACAAATCATGAATTATGCTCAACACTATTCAAATATACTTCTTCAACCTAGCTTTATCCACACAATTCACAATCTTTGAATTATCCATAGCAATAAAAGTGAAAGATTGTGCAAACAGGGATACCTCTAAAAAATGCCAACAAGAAATGTATAGATATCCTACTTTTGGAGCTCACTTCAAATTCATCTATTATTTTCTTCAAGTTTTGAAACCTTGAGTTCCCTTCTAAACTTCCCTTGCATGCTTCTCCGAAAATACATAGGCTTTTAAAATTATTTGAACTTATTCCTTTCATCTTGAATGATTTTGCAATAAATGTTTCAACTTGCAGGTAGATTGCCTTGAAAACTATGTATGCCTCCATTCTTCAAAATTTTATAAACTTCATTCTTCACACATGTTACTGACAAAATACCTTGTTACCGTATTAAGTATACTTCTTTCATGATATGACACAAGTACTAATGAGGGGGTTTATTAGATTTTATGATGATTGCTCCCCCTTAGCCACTTATTTTATTTAGAAATTTATGGGAGTATCTATACCATGGGTCGGCACAAAAAGCATTGATGATTCCTTTCTCCAAATCCTTTCCATTTCCTTTCTTCCTTCTTTCGGATCAAAGGTTAGATCATTCTTCTTCGCCAGATAGATGTTCTTCCTTCTGCTATTACTAACAAGGTGTTATGGTTTTCAACACTTACAACAAACAACATTCTTCTTTCCATTTTCACTTTTATCCCAATAGAATACCTTTATATTCATTCTTCTTGCTCTTAGAATCATTCATATTATTTTTTCAATCCTTCGCCTTATGACCAAATTTCTTGCAGGAATGACAAACACCATTAAAGGATAAGTACCTTTTAGCATCATATTGTTTGTCAGGAATTTTTCTGGAATTGCTTCTTCGCTCCTTGATTTGTCTATTTTTGTACCACGTCTTCTTTCCAGTGAATTGCTTTGCTTTAGAACACTGACCTTACTCAAACCCTAAACCACTCTTATCCATTTCCAATCTTTGAGAGTAAATCAACTCATCAAGCATCGTCGAGCTTATCTTAAATTTGTCTTCAAAACATCTTTCCCTTTCCAGATTAGATCTCAAGATTTCTGCTTCTAATTCAAGCTTTACACATTCATCCATCTTCTTTTGCATTTCAATTTCCATACATTCTTTAGTTCTTTTCTTCTCTTGTTTCCATACTCTTACTTTGTAGCTCTTTAATGTACTCATTTGCTTTTATCAATTTGTCCTTCAATACATTCGAAGGAAAAAAAATCACATTCAAATTTTGGGACCTTCCTCAAGTTGTTAGGCTTCTTCTGACAAACCAAGCTCTAATACCAATTATTGAACATCCAGAATACTGAGAGGGAGGGTGAATCAGTATTCCATAAACCCATGATAAAATCCACTTAAACATTATCACAATTCTAACCAAATCAGCAAGAGTAAACATAGAAACAAGTCAATGCAATCATACACATGAACACCAGAATTTTTACGTGGAAAATCCAATGAGGGAAAAACCATGGTGAGGGTTAACTCACAATATATTATATCCAAATACAAAATATTACGGGGCTCACTACCAAGACTCACTGTCCTTAAAAAGGCTCACAACCTGAGTACAAAAGATGGCTCACTACCAAGATACAATGATGGTGGCTCACTGCCAAAAGATTGAACTGTTGGAATACGCCTTCAATGTGTAGGATTCTGTTCCACTAAAGCTCAAAATATAAAGTATTTCCTCACAAAGCAGTCACTCAACAAAATTATACTGATCACAACTAATAAAGAATTTAGGCTCATATCTTCACACACTCCTCAATCTCTTCACATTTCACATTCACTACTCATGTGTGTCTTCCACTTCTCCTCCTCTCATCATACTCAAAATACCTTATATATATATACAAGAATATCTTATTCATAAATTAGGTCAGCCTAATTAGATGAACACAAAATAATCAAAACCTTCTTCGTCAGCACCATATAAGTTTTAAACATTTTATCCATGTAGAGAATTATGCCAAGTTGACTATTAGTCTTCATAATATATTGCATTTGTTGAGTCAGCCAAGACTAGAATGCAATTCTCCAAACCAACAAGTAATTCTCAAAGCAAACACCGTTTGAATCTAAGAACACATTAATTTCCCATCCTACTACCAATAAAGAGACTATCAACAAAACAACAGCATAAGAATGTTCACTTTAATAGAATGCAGAGTCTCCCACACAGTATACCACACACCAAATAATAGTAGGATACAAAGTTAAACTATGCCAGAGACACCTTTATGTTCACAACAAAAGACGTCTCAAGATCTAGGATATAGCTATCTAAATGAGTCAAGAAAACATGGTTAAGAGATTAGAGTCATATCATATCTTGCAAATAGTTATGGACTCAAATACGAACACACTAACCCATCACAAAGGAGTATTACTGACAGAGAACAACTTCTGGTAAACCAAGCAAACTTCCCATATAGTTATTACCATATAGTTATTACCATGTTGACATCAATGACAACATAGGAACAACCGACACAACCATCCATACTTCATGCTCATGTTGAAAATATTCCAACACATGCAAGGTATGATGGCACTAAAAGGATATAAATTACACCCAAGTTCAAGTGATAAAAATAAAAAGGAGGAGATCCAGGATCATGGAGTAAACAAAATGTCTCTACAAAAAGATGAAAAATCAAAGTCAAAGGTTGAAGGTAATGAATTTTTAATTGAAAAAGATATTTCAATAAATGAAATCTCACAACAAGAATGTGTTCCTTTTGATGAAATTAATTCAAGCTCAGCATTGCATGTTGATTATAAAGATAATTTAAAAGTTATGAATATTTTCTATGAGGTACCCTTTGAAAGCAGTGAAGAGGAAACTCTTTTTGTGCAAAAAGAGAATGTATTTAACATGCATGATGATGGAAGAGGGTCACTTGTTCAAAGTGAAGAGTTTGAAAAAAGGGAAAGGGTAATGGCACTTGGTGATCCACTAAGGGAGTTACAAAGTGCCATTATGGATGGATTTTCTTCAAAAAGAAACATTTTGGTTAACCAGAACTCATGGGTTTTGGATCAGGAAAATAAAGTTTTTGAAGATTTCCCAATGAAGTTTTTTTTTGCAAATGTGGATGAGCATTCTACTTGCAGCCAAAGGTATGAAAATATTTCAGATTTGTCACTTTCTATGTTACCACAAAATTATTTTCATGTTGGAGAGCATGCAAAAGGGAGAGATCAATCTTTTAATGTTCAAAGTTGTTTATTAATAAGAATATGGGATCTAGGGAATTTCTCTTGAGGATTAAAAGGGTTAGAGACACTATTGCGCTCTCCATATGTTCCATTTGAAATGGAAATAAGTTTATGAGGATTCATATAGTGTTATTTATGCTTTATAAACACTTAATGGAGGATCAATATTCACATTTTTTGGAAAACTTATGCAAGCCAAGCACCCCACTTGAAGACACGATTTTGAGTAATGGCCAAATGGTGATAGGAAACTTGGATTGTTTGATGGTTGAACATGGTAAGGGAAAAAGGAATCATATTGAGATTCATTATTTGATGACTAAACATGCTTTAATTTTATGGAAATCAAGTCTCATGGCATTTGAAGGATTCATAAAGGATGAACTTCTACAATCCATTAGTAGTATAAAGGAAAGGAAATTAGTCTTACTATTTGGTGAACAAAAGAAATGTAAAGATTTCCATATCATATGTCATAGAGCTTCAATTGTTATGTGGTTGAAAGAACAATGGGTTAAAAATATTTCATACTTGACTTATGTCATCCAAAATATACTCATACAAGAGTTTACAACACTGAAGACTTTTGGGAGGCCTATGGAGGTAATCAACCCATGTTTTGCAATTATTATTACTGATTTCTCACATACATGTGTAGGAGAATATGGTGTTGCAAGAGAAGCTATGTGGGCAGAAATATGTTTGAAAGATAAGAGAATACAATCTGTGTTATCCTTTAGTGAGCATCATAGATTTCATTCTAATATTCCACTACCTCAAAATTAGTAAAGGAGAATTTTCAGATATGTGCTTCCAGGATCATCCTTGGAGATGATATTTTTGCATGCCAATGCTTATTCTCTAATGAAAATTTCAAACATGGATAAGAATTACTTTCATATTATTGTTACTCATGGATATTTTTTAGCCCTTACATGGTTTATCACACATCATGGTTTTCTACTAAGGCTGGTAATTCATGCATTTATTGCATCATTGATATATTGTTGATCCCGGTAGCTCTTGCTTTGAATAGCTATATCTTGTTGCAATTGGATATGGTTTAATTGCATAGAAGGTTATCATTGTTAATGTCACATAATCTAAAAACCATATCTTTTAATTGGGGAAGATTGAGGGATGTTGTGTAGTATGCATGTGTTGTTTACATGTTCTCAGTAAAATTGAGTGAAGATTTGTAGGTTTTTTGTATGATGGAGTATGGCACTGTTATAAATCAGTATGATGCTAATGAAGACCATTATATATTTTCATTTACTCCAAACATATCAGCTTTGAAGGTTGTGGGTCCACTCTTTCAATATGGAGCAAAACTTTGTTGGAAATATAGTGTGATATGGAAGTTTGGTTTGATTTTTGAAGAATTATGGAGAATATGTTGCTATTCCTTAGCACTATTTTCCACTCCTCTTCTCAATTATTTTTATTATATACCAGTCCATGAAGATGAAGGAAACACCTCTGAAGCTGGGGTAATGTATGAGTCTATTGTACATTTTTTTATTGTACAATTCAACAATATTCAATTCAATATTATGGAGGTGGAAGTAGTTGTTGTCTCAAAAAAATGTATTTGTTGTTGTAATAGATGTGATGATTGTTATAATATTCATAAATAGCAAAAAAAATAATATCCAAAACATTATCAAATTCCCCACAAGTCTGTGGAACAAGTTGCCCAATGACAATGCAATTCTAGCAAGTACTCCAAGACACTATGTGGATTGTTGTGGGAGATTGTTTTGGACGTGTTTCAAGGTGGAAACTATCAAGAAAATTAGTAATTCACCTAATATATATAGTTGAGGATGCAATAAAATTGTTCTCTCCTTTCATTTTGAAATTACTTTTCGATGATTAGTTTGTGACAGTTGGAGGACTCGAGAAGCACATAGTTTCTTTCTAGAATGAACTGTTGATTGTAGAATCAATGTTAAATTGGAAATGGTGTTGTATGAGTTTTTATATGGTGTTAATTTTTACTCCTCAATATTACCATTGTTTTTTCAGATCATATCCAAATGTTGCATATAACATCCTTCAAGTTGAGGCGAAGTTTGGAACAACTAGTAGTGTTTTTAGGAGGGTGTATCAACACATTTTGAAGGTAAAAGAGGTATTTGTTTCCAAATTATGTATTCACTATTCTAAAGGTTGCATTGAATATTATAGAAACCTTATGGGACATAAAAATCAGATTTGTGTCACAATCTGTGTGAGTACAAAATACCTAGTGCTAGTGCACACATACAATGGTATCGGAATGAACTAATGCTTGAAAATTTCATATTTGGAAAATGGTGGTATAAATGTTGTTGCTACATTATATTACTTACTGCCCTATTTATGGTGCATGGGCACATTAAACAAGTTTAGTTCATTCAAGGTTTTGAGGTCTAGACTCTAAAAAGTAGGAGTTTTGTTTAAAATAAGGTCTATAAGACCATTTGATGAGGTATTAAGTCATTGGTAATGTGGTTTAGGTGTCTAGTTGGTCAAGTTGGCAAAATGTGCAAAATATGCTAAATTGTCAAATTGAAACAATGTAAGGTTTTAAAAATGCATTATAGAGGGAGACCAATGGTCACAAGAGTTTAAAAGTTTTTTGGGGAAGTTGAAACAGTTTTTTTTGGTGGGAAACATTATAAAATTCCTTGTATAACTTGAAAGCAGTTTGTTGAAACTATTTTGAAGATTGAAAATTCAATAGAACTTAGATTTACATCATTTTTTTGTGTTTTCCTGAAGTTTTTTGAATTTGTATAGCCCATACAGTACTTCATTGAATATGTTGCCTTTGGATTAGCATTGTGGTTTGTCTTATCTCTCATTTGAGCCTATTTTGAAGGAATATAGTTGAATTTGGTGCATTTTGTGAGTAATTTTCTAACACCAGTCTAATCACACAGATTTAGGCCTTGAAACGAAATTAAAATGAGCAACTAACCCATTCCTCTTTCTGTCTCCTTTGTAACTTGAGGAATGGGTCTCTATCATCTCAAATAAGGTGTGGAAATGATGAGTTAGTGTTGCGGAGGTCTGGAAAAGAGGTTGGGTGTGAAGCCCTAGTTGATATATTGTGTTTCAATGAGGAAAAGTGAGGTTTTAGTGAGTCAAATTGAGAATTTGTCTTGTCAGCATGGTTTTGTGTTGAAATAAGCATGAGTAGATGATTTTAGGCCTGTTTGAATAGTTGTTAGGTTTTGGAGTGTTTGGGAAGTGTGAGATTCAATAAACCCTAGGGTTTATAGGCCTAGGAAGAGGGTTTCAAGATTTGGCCATAGGGTGTTTGAATTTCTAAGATCTAATTGAGAATTTGTGGTTTTGAGACATTTGAATTGCTTCCCCAAAGTTTTAGAGAGTTTGAAAAAGTCTAGAGAGGATCCCCTTTGTAAAAGAGGGCTAATTTGAACCCTAGAAAGCGTAGAATCTCTTATTTGAGTGATTTGGTTCAAAGGAGTCAAATGTGATCTAAGAGTATGTTGTTGAATGTCTAAATGGGTCCTTGAAGTGAGCCAAGTTGTGGCCTGAAAGGGTGTGAGAGTGGAGTTATACCTGATTGAGTAGTTTGTCAATTCTACAAGGGAAAGAATGAGTTTTGGTGAATTGAAGAGATTTGGATGAGTTTGTGATTTGAAAATTGTTATTGTTGTTTAGAATTGTGTCAAGTGAGTTTGCAGGACCTCCCCCACTATATCAATTTATGAAGCTGAAGGTACTAACTCCCAAGTTGAGGTAATGTTCAGGCTTACTAATCTGCATTTCGGCTATATATATTTCAATATTTTGAAGTTGGAGGTAGTCATTAATTCCCAAAGATGTACTTTCTATTATAGAGGATGCAATAATTTTTATAATAGTCCTAATAGAAGCACAAACCAGATTTACATTATTGGGTGAAGTTGCAAGTTTGATTTATTACATGCTAGCACATATATTCAGTGAGAAGCATTTGGTGACTTTACAAAATTTCTTGGAGAAAATCTCATCAAGATTTTGAATTGGACTGAATATATAAAATATTTGCATGATTATTCTTGTTGGTTTCATGGTATTGTCACAAAGAAGTTCGAGCTATTAGGTTTTCACAGTGTTCTATGGCAGGAATTACAACATTTCACAAGTACAGGATCATGGTTTAATATGTATTTTGGTATGACTTATCATTTTGGCATAAGGTTTTTGGAATCACCATGGTTGCAATTTCTTGAGGACAAGCAATTTTTGGAAGGGAGGACTTGTAATTTCCCTTTTTCTGAATTTTCTAAAAATAGCAAATTACTATTTTTAGTAAGTTGGGTTTCCAAAAATAGCAAGTCAAGTCCTACAATGGAACTAGGAAAGTTTGTTTCTCAAAGTGAATTAATTAAAATGATTTGGGAGGTTAAATATCAAAGTTTTATGAAATATTTAATTGAGCCAAGTTGGGTGTGGATTTTTGGAAAAAAAACAAAATGGACTTTTATTGGCTTATGAAGTGGTGCAAGAAATATAAATATTTTATTATTTCCCTTGGGTGCACTTGATTTTTGATTTTACACTTGGTTGTGGGAGCTACATATTTTCATACAAGATTATTCTCTTCCCTCAGTCGTAACTTTGGGGCTCCGAACTTGGAAATTGAATTTTTCAATAAAACATGAATTTGGATTCATTCTTGCATCATTCACTTGGTTATTTTCTGAAAAGTTGTTGCTTTCTCTTTAGGGATGATAAACATATGAAATAGTTCTTCAAGGCTGATAAACCATGAAGGAAAAAGGCTCAAGTTCAGTGGTTCCAAGGGTCTATTGGTGCAATTTCACTCAAGGATTTTCATTGTGTTGAAGGCTTCCCATTCGTAGTGCTTTCCTAGCAAATTGTAGCAGATTTTTAGGAGTTTTGGGGTGAATAGTTTCATATTTGATTTCAGTTTGTTTTTGCAAGTATCAATAGTATTTTGGATGTATGATGTTATTTTTAATAATTTTATACCTTTTATTTCATGCATATTTTAGTTTTGGTGCCTTTGGTGAGGTTTGGTTTCTGGCAATTTAGTTCTATAGTGCCTATTGGCACCCTATTTGGGAGTATTTTGGGTTTTCATGAAATATAAGTTACAGGAGTTCATTTCTAGTCCTAATGTCATGGTTCTACTTATTTTTTCTGTGTAAACTCATTATTTTATCAATAAATAAGTTGGCCTAAAGTTTGGTGGGTTTATCCTAAAGTTTGTGAGCTTGCAGTGCATTTCAGGCTTCAAATTTGCTCACTATTTTGGGGATTATGTGTAGCAGAAGTTTCTGCTTGATTATATTAGCCTTGATGCCATGGGTTTGCTGAAAATAATATGTATTTTCCTGAATATTTATTTTCATGTTAATTTTGGTGAAGTTTCAAATTGATTTGGCAGTCAAATCTCCAATTTGGGTGCATAGTTTGTGAGATTTCTTGTTAATTATTTGAGGAAACTTCAATTTATTTGAGAAATCAGTTTCACTTGGGTATTTTAATGAGAATTAAACTTCACTTGCTTCCCCTTGCTGAAAATTTAAACTATTTCAAAAAAAATCATTTGGGACATTACAACAAGATTACACTATCTCATTATGCTCTTCTCCCTACATTCCAATAATGAATTTTCCTTTATTTATATATATATATATATCTTCTACAATCAATCATACCATCAATTAGGTCAGCCAAATTAGATGAAACATATGATCCCAAAACCTGTCGACTCAAAACTCCAACATACATGTCTTGCAAAAGTAGCCAAAGCATGTTCTTCACCAAAATAGGTCAACATTTTCTATAGATACTCCCATGAATTCGCTACATACTCAATTCATTGTCACACAACCCCAAAACCCTTAGGTCGATACCACACAACAAAACTGGTAAAGCAACAATCTAAATGAACCAACTGTTCATCCAAAACTTGACGCATGGATCACCAAACAACTTGAAACTCAAAATGCACACACATCTAATAGATCTCCAAAGTCCAAGCACTTCTTGAACTCTGCAAAACATAATGATCATCTCCAAGCACAACATGAACTCTGCAACTGTAACTCTATCTCTACTTAGTTTGATACCGTGTCATTAATATCTTCTACTATGAAAGACATAAAACTCTAAAAATTTGAATATGGACTCCTTTAATATGTACTATTATTACCTCAAAACTGCATGACAAGATAATGCAATGCAGAACAATGTGGGCTATAAAATTGTTCCTTTGTTACATTGAAAATACACTTAGTCTATGACTTACCCAATTTCCCAAAAACACTTGATCTTCTTTAGACTATATACATATTAATACACCATCAACTCTACAATGAGTTGACATCAATGACAATACCAAACACCATCATGCTTATGTTTCTAACACACCTATGGGCATAGTGTTTGTATCATTGATAGACGTGAAAGAAGTTATAGAAGGACCAAAGTTTACCATGTGTACAAACACCTCTAGCATCAAATGATACAATTGTGTACCAGTGATCTCCAATTGGATATCTTGAGGATGGCCCAAGACTGAAGTGTACGAGGGTACATTAGTTTCTACTATGTTAGCTATCCCTCGCAGGAACTCAAGACCTTTGTGGTCTAAGATAAGTAGATTCCCCTTACCACAAATGAGATAAGTGGATTGTTGAGGGGTCCAAAGAGGTTGTTGGCTTGACACACTAGATAGCACCTTTATAGAGAAGTTTAAAATATTCTTACTTAAAACATCTTCCACCATAATGAAGAGGTATGAGGATAGGGGGTCGCCTTGTCTAATCCCTTTTCTCGTATAGAAGAAGTTATGGGGAACACCATTAACAAGAATAAAATATTTGTCATGGATATATATTATTTGATGAGGTTTATAATAGTCATATTGAAGCCAAACATAACAAGGACTTTTAGGAGAAACTTCCATGACACCTTGTCATAGGATTTGAGATATCAAGTTTAAAGGCCATACCTATATTGTTACTTCTATCCATTAAATGAATAATTTTATGAGTGGAGACAACACAATCCAAGATTTGATGCCCTGGGACAAAACATTTCTGACAAGGGCTAATCATTTTCTCTAGGACGGGTTTCACTATTGACTAGCAGAACTTGGAGAAGATTTTATAAATGGTATTATATAAGCTTATGGGTTTGAAGTCAACCATGGTTACAAGATCAAAAGTTTTAGGAATGAGAGCAATGAAGGTGTTTAATTGATTCAACGACTTATCAAATTTAAAGAAATCATTGGCAGTTAGGAAGACATCATCCTCCACAATATCCCAAAACTCTTGGAAGAATGTTGGGGGGAAACCATCAGGATTAGGAGCTTTGAAGGCCCCCATGTTGAAAGTTGCAACCCTCACTTCTTCACATGTGATAGACCTTAGGATGGTAGAATTATCATCATTAGTTATGGCTATAGGGGTGTTGTCCAACAATTGTTCTTCCAACTCTACAGTATGGTTAGTAATAGATTCTAGAAAGGAGTGTTGAAAATACTCCAAATCAATTCTCCCAATGTGTCCCTTTGTAGTGCCTTCAAAACCATTATCATCTATAAGCTTCGTGATTATATTCTTTTTTTTTGTGTTTTAGGGCAGAGAGGTGGAAAAAAGTAGAGTTCCAATCTTCTTCTTTTAGCCATTAGATTCTGGATTTCTATTTCTACAATATTTCTTCTTTCTTAAGCACTTTGGTCCAATCAAGGTAGTACTCCTCAAGTTGGAAATTTGGCTTACTCACATCACCTTCATCCATTTTTTCCTGATTGTTGTGTACATCATACCAACATATATCTCATGATCAATTGAATTATGGACCATAGGAGGATTGAGGTGAGGACTTCTTCACAAAAGGTAAGGAGGGTGACAATGAAACTTTGGCATAATTCAAGCATACACCCAAAAAGGTTGGAAAGGATAAAACAAGGGAAAATGTACTAATATAAATCTTAGAAAATTAGAAAGTCTCTAATCTAAAAAAATAACCAAAAACTAGAAATAAATCCTAAAGGCCAAGAACTAAGGGAGTGTAAAGACCAAATTAATTCCTCAAAAAGAAAAGGGAAATAAATAACTTCATAATCTTTTCAAATAGAATAAGGTAAAGCAATAAACTCAACACAATTAAGCACTAAACCCTATATATTTAATAAGGTGTAGATTTGAACCCTACTCACAAATCTAAACCTTGTGTGGATAAATGATCTTCACAAAAAATGACACCAAGAATCTTTTTGTTGTAATGTCTACAACCTATCTCTATTTAAAGGAGGTGGTGTCAACAAACATTGTTTAAGAGCTTGCTAAGCTAGGATTGTTCTCATTTGGTTGAACCAATATGATCAATTGATCAATTTACATATCTCTATAAAGTCATTATTTAAGAGCTTGCTAGATAGGATTGTTCTCATTTGGTCAAAATCCTTGTGATCAATTCAAGAGTTCCATGAAAATGATCAATGAGAACAAACAAACATGCATTTATGTCTAAGATATTGAGGTAAGCAAACGATGCAATATTATTGCTCTATGTTGGACTCAATGACAATACTATGACGTTTAGATAAATGTTGATGTCTCTTCAACCCTATAAAAAAACTATATTTTCTTCTTAAATTGAATACATCAATCCACTTAAACTCAAATTTGATTTTTTTTTTTATGAAGGGTTTTTATATCAACCCAAATAGGCTAAAACCTCTTTGGCTTAGAGCCAAGGATTAAAGGGTATCCATTCTACCAAAGTCATCTGAGACACAATCCCAACCTCATCCCTTATGATGTTAGGACCTTGCACTTAATGAGACTTGATCATTGGTGGGCTCATTCTCAACCATTCAACTCCACCAACAAACCAAGAACCCATTGACCAAATTTTGAACTTAAAATTTGCAAGCTAAATTATATACATCAATCCACTTAAACTCAAATTTGATTTTTTTTTTTATGGAGGGTTTTTATATCAACCCCAATAGGTTAAATCTCTTTGGCTTAGAGCCAAGGATTAAATGGTATACATCCTACCACCAAAGTCGTTTGAGACACGATAACAACCTCATCCTTTATGATGTCGGGACCTTGTACTCAAGTAGACTTGATCGCTTGTGGGCTCATTCTCAACCATTCAACTCCCCGAGCAGACCAAGAACCCATTGACCAAATTTTGAATTTAAAATTTGTAAGCTAAATTCAATACATCAATCCACTTAAACTCAAATTTGATTTTTTTTTTATGGAGGGTTTTTATATCAACCCAAATAGGTCGATACCAATACCTTTTTAGCTTAGAGCCAAGGATTAAAGGGTATCCATTCTACCAAAGTCATCTAGGACACAATCCCAACCTCATCCCTTATGATGTCGAGACCTTGCACTCAGCAAAACTTGATTGTTGATGGGCTCATTCTCAACCATTCAACTCCACCAGCAAACCAAGAACCCATTGACCAAAGTTTGAATTTTGAATTTGCAAACTAAATTCAATACAAATCCACTTAAATTCAAATTTGAAATTTTCTTCATGGAGGGTTTTTATATCAATCCAGATAGGTCGAAACCTCTTTGGCTTAGAGCCAAGGATTAAAAGGTATTCATTCTACCAAAGTCGTATGGGACACGATCCGACCTCATCCCTTATGATGTCAAAGCCTTGCACTCAAGGAGACTTGATCGTTGGTGGGCTCATTCTCAACCATTCAACTTCACCAACAGACTAAAAACCCAATGACCAAATTTTGAATTTAAACCTGAAATCATATTACGAACCCAACTGAAATCATATCTCGCACTCATAGAACTGAAATGAATCAATTGCATGTCCATAGATTTAACCAGGGATAATGAATAAACAAACAGACAATCTGAACCAATACCTGGGAAGTGTTTCTTTTTTGGACAAAAACGCCCAAATACGGCCGCACGGTCATCAAACTGAGCCCCCATTTGGGGCTAGCTTAACGAGGCATCCTGCACACAGTCTACAGTTGCTTTGCATTCAGACCACTTTTACAAGTTACAGTAATCAACACGACCAACCTCATTCCTGTTAACTGTCATTAGACATCTAACCGTAAAGTAGGTCATCATTGATTTCTGGAAAAAGTGAGCAGGAATCCGGGTGGCATGAGGAAACTGTAATTTTTTCCAATTCTTGGCATCAGATGAGCACGAAATGTAAATGATTTGTTCTCCAAATTATGCCGACAGAGAATAGAGCGTGGAAACATGTTATCATAATTAAAAGAAGCAGTACGGCCATGTTATCATAGTTGAGAGTTTGAAACATGTTCCCATCTCTGTCGTATGTTTAGGCCATGGGTAATCTGCGAAGCAAAACGTCTAAAATTTTTGATACCACTGGTCAATGGATCAAAGTACAGTACGTTTGCTTGCTTTTATTGTAATGGGAGTTAGTAAACAATTTGCTGGTCGTGTGCATGAATAATTGGACTTTTTTGATCAAGAATTGTGTTTTTTTAAAGTATGGAAGGTATCTTCTTTATGAAGTTTTGGTTGTGTGTATGAATAATTGGACTTCTTTGATCAAGAATGTGTTTCTGATTATGGAAGGTATCTTTTTTATGAAATTTTGGTCTCGCAGTTCAAAACTTTATTATATTGGATAAAAACACTTATTAAAACTTAATCTTTAGTGGACTCGTGAATAACGAAACACATCATTATTGTTTCCTAAGAGGTGTTTGGAAAACCCACCATTGTTGCTTTTCGAGAAGTGTTTAAAATAACCCACCATTATTGTTTCTTGAGAAGTGTTTAGAAAAGCTCACCATTGTTGTTTCTTGAGAAGTGTTTAAAAAATCCCACCATTATTGTTTCTTGAGAAGTGTTTAAAAGAACCCACCATTGTTTTTTCTTGAGAAGTGCTTAAAAAACCCCACCATTATTATTCCTCGTGGGGTGTTTAATATAATATTTGTCTATTCTACATTTATATTTACAATGTCAAGTTTCAAATTTACATGCCTCAAGTAAAAAAGGGAAGAGAGAGTTAATCTCTCTCTATAATACCTAGCAATAACTAGTTAGACATTAGAGAAGGGCTTGCCTAATAGATGAAGTGTATGCATTTATCTTCATTCAAAAGATTATGAGCAAAAGAACTTCTTCAATGTACATCTTTTTTTAACACCAATAAAGATATTATAATTTTGGATTGCATTTGAGAAGAAATAAGAAGAATTATAAGTTAATTTTTATAATAATTTTATGGTTTCTCAATATGAATTACAAGCAAAAATATTTTTAAAAGCTTAACATCAGTATGTTGGTATCCCTACTTTCTTAGCAAAACTGGTGATAAATCAATATACTTTATGATGTTTTTTTTACTTGTACAAGAAATTCTAATACAACTTTTATATGTATGTCACGACTTAACAAATTAAATTGTACACTACCTTTTTACAAGATCGAATCATGAAGTGAAACAATTATTAGATTATTATTGTTTATTATTAATGAGCAAACAATTATTTGAGTTGATTATAATGATTAAGGAATTTTAAATTATATGGAACATTTTAATTATTTAAGCAATTGTAAATAATGCAACAAAGTTGGTTATGCATTGAGATGTGTATGGTTTGTATAAAATTGTTTTGTATTAAAATTAATTCCATCCTTTTTCCTTCTTGTCTATATTTAGAGATATATTAAGGAGTGTTTGAAATAGTGTTATTTGGTATGATAACTTCAATAAGAGTAAGCCATTTGAAGATATAGTTTAGGTTAGACTATAGAAAACACCTC